>OZ023321.1:1707866-2172096 GCA_964007375.1 Ophion obscuratus
CTTGAAGAACACATCTTGAAGAACTTTCAGTAATTTTTTTATTGAAAAATATTACATTGTTTAGTGGCAAATGGCCGTCAATGAAATAATGTTTTTATATACACGGTTTGCGGTGACCAACATTGCGGCGAAGTGGATCATCTGAAAAAAAAAATGCGGATGGATTTAGTCAAATATAAGTATAAACTAGTCTTTAATCGAAGGATTTAAAAAATATTCATTTTTCACAGAATGGCGGACAGTCAAAGTTAATGGTTCGATTTTAACGAAAAAAAAAACGGCCGTTTTTTGGCTATAAAACTGCCATTTTTTTTCGAAAAAAAAAAATCGAACGATTAAAGTCTACATTTTTATGTATTAAATAAGCCTGCAAAATTTCAAGAAGATCGGTTCATTAGTGTTCGAGTAATCTTGGTCACCGACTTCAGAAATGCCATTTTGAGAAAAACGCGTTTAAAGTTTCAATTAGCCGGTCATTTACACAACGGATTCTTCTCTTTCAACGCTCATATCTCAGTCAATTTTGTTCGGATCGACTTGAAATTTTCAGGACATATTCTCAGATACTTATACTGCAAAAAAATGCAATAAAAAAAATCGATTTTTTCAAAATCGCAAGTGGAGGTAACCCCTTAAGATAAGATTTCTTTGACATTTTGTAGACTTAGGAAATGTTTTTTTTTTACGACTTTGTGTTCCTACATGGTATTATTTAAATTTATTAATCTTTAAAATGACGGAGGTATGGCACGGTCTTCTAAACTGCATTTCCAGAACTGGCGTAACGTATAGTTGAAAAACTAATCAGCCGATTCTGATGAAGTTTGGTATGAATCTTTGGTAAATATTCGGAAGCGGGACTCTTGCTAGAATCAGATTAATTTCTGGATGTTTTTTTGCATTTTTATAACCGAAACAAACCCAAACAAAAATTAGCCTCACTCTAGCAAGAGCCCCGCATCCGAATATTTACCAAATCTTTCTAACCTTATTGTCTAAAAAATGACACTAAAGGTTTTTCAAAAACTAAAAAAAAATTTATTGCAAAAGGTAAGAATTTTTCGGAAAATTAAATCTTTTTGTTTCAAAGCGTATCATTTCATCGATTTTCGACATTTCTCACTTTTTCGTGGTTCATATTCTGCCTATGAGTCTTAAGGAAAGAAAAACTTTTGTTCGTTTTTTCTCCGATTAATCCCGCCGACGCAACGGGTCACGCCGTCTGACAACATCCGCCGCAACGCGTTTTGAAGATCGTGCCATACCTCCGCCATTTTTAAAGATTAAAAACAGTAAAAAAAATGTCATCTAACAGCCAAAAGTAGTAATAAAACATACCCTTAGCCTCAAGAGTAGTGAAGAAACCTTCCTTTAAAAAAAAAATCATGAAGATCAGCAAATTTTTTTCTCGCCCGAAGGTATCCCACCTCTCGAGTTGAGTGAATAGGCGGAATATTTTGTTCGGAAGTGAATAGTTCTTTGATCCCGTGACGAGGCATAATTGCTTGAACCAAGAATAAAAAAAAAACGTGCCTCGGTTGCAATCATTTGTCTTTTCCTGCGAGCCTCTCGTGCTCCGGGCGAAGTGCCATTTTTCGGGTCCCTCGGGTGCACCGTACCCGGAAGTTGATAAATCGAAACTGGGCCACGGTAGAGAAGACGGAAAAAAACACTTGGGCGAACGCGACCCTACGAGGCCTGATTAAGCAGCTCCGTGCCTGGTACGTGAAAGAACTAGCGACGATGAGGCCACCGAGGCAGATATGCTGAATCGCCGAATATTCATGACAAAGGCGAACTCGAGAGCAAATTCCCACACCCTGTAAAATGAAATGAACCATTGGCCCGCTTAAAAAAATATGAAACGAAAAAAAAAGACTCATCGACGACAAAGTCGTAAATTCGACATTTTCACAATTCACTGCTCTACAATAATTTTCAAAACTTCACGTTTCGCACGTGTTGCTGATCCATTGCCATAAATCGATCCAAAAAAAGATAAATTTCCAGCAAATTTCTTTCCTGCGGTCTCAGCGCGAAGGAAAGCGATAAATGTTTCGATGATTAACGGACGCGTGTCAACGACGTGCGTCGACGATCAATCATGAAAGATTGATGTTTCGTATTTTTCAAAAAATTTCGACGCGCGATACTCTACGCGGAGGCTCTCCAGCACGAAAATGTGGCAAACGTCGTGAATTTATTTGTACGCGAAATTCGTGTCGAATTGCTGGTAACAATGGGTCCCAGCGGTGAGCTCGCGACGAGTAGATGAGAATATGGAAGAGAGAAAAAAAGCGGAAATTGTTCAGTCAATCGTTCAATGTTTCAAAGTCCCGTCTTTGAGTTAGCAATAAAATATAATGCTGCTTACAGTTACTTCGTTTCCCTCCTTTTCTATATATATATATATATATATATATATATATATATATATATATATATATATATACATATACATATTTATATGCATATCTATATGCATATACATCCATCCCCATTTCTCGTTTCTGTTTTCATGCTCGATAAACTTATGCGTCCCTCGAATATAAATAATGAAACGTGTACATATGCAAAGAATTGCCTACACGAAAAAATATTGCGCTCCGAGTTATGCCTAATAAAGCGTTATCGGATATGTACGAAGATAAAAAAAAACCGCGAAAAAATAACAACCAGCCTCGCCGAGAATGTGCTACAACATTTTAAAACGATATCCCGCGTCTGAATATTTACCCGTCGAAGGAGCAACCGGGTAATACACTATCCAACCGCTGACATAAAATACCAAATATCACAAACTTCGATATTGGGGGAAAAGTATTACCGATAAAATATCAGCGTACACCAGAAAACCTCAAGATACGGTAACATTGTGTCGTACGGGTATCTCGATCTCCTAGCGTCCTGGCAAATAGAATTCAACGAGGCTTTTATTACTGCACTTATTGGACGGTATAATAAATTCTATACTTATAATATCGATTCTATCGAGCAGCGCTATTACGTTGGAAAAAAAGAGAGAATGTGGTTCAACGGGCGTTATGCAGGCCCGTTATGCCCCAATATATTTTGGGCCCCAGTATCATGGGGCCCAAAAATCAGGTCGCTTTTATATTTTTTTTTGTCATGCGGTTATTGGAATGAGGACGTCGAGATTTTACGCATAATTGAGGGAGCTGAAAAAACTGTGATACCACGGTGATAGCCGAAAAAGGTCGTTTTTCCGATTTTTTTGTCTACTAGTTTAATTATTTAGGATTCGGACAAAAGTTGTGTTATTAAACATACATTGAACTAATATCGTATAAATTTGCATTCGAACAAAATTAAAAATTAACAACGTTATTGAGTTGTTAATTTCTTCTTAAATTATCATTATATTTTTTTTTTAAATTAACAATGTTATTGAGTTGGAATAATAAAGCCTCTGAATAAAAAATGTGGTCCAGTGGCCGGATCGATAAATGGACGACGGTTGGTCTAAAAAATTAAAATTAAAAAGTTTTAAAATCTATATAAATGTAATTCTTGTTGTACGTGGGCATTTTTCGATAAAAAAAAATTTCACAAAAATTTTCACAAAAATTTTCACAAACATTTTTCACAAAAATTTTCACAAAATGGCAGAAGTTTTTTTAAAAGTGCAATTATGGCAAACATTTTATTTATGTTTGGGCGCTTAAAAAAATACTGAATTTGTTAAAAATACTGAATGTATAGCATTGAAGAGTTTAAGTTTTTTTATTGAAAAATATTATTGAAATTGTGCAACAGAAATAATCGTAAATATTTTTTTTTAATTTCCAACTACATTTTGACGTAAACTTCTTATAAATTGTTCATACAAAAATCAGAACTATTTGCCAAAATATATTGATAAAACCGCATAAACAATTTTGTTTATATTACATTTCAAACATGATGCTGTATTTCTTTTTATCGCAAATGCTCGGCATCTTTCGTGATGCAAATATCACTGCAAGTCAATTACGATTGAAGATTTCTTCTGCTGTTTCATCAGGTAAAAAAAGTGAATAAATCTCTCAAATTACACGTCATTATGCCCGCGGGGCTCCATTTTACTCCCTTTTCGCTGTATAAACGTGCTTAGCATGGTAGTCAAGGGTCGCTGGATGGTTTGCTCGAATGCTTCGCAATTGGATAGTACTGCAGGGTCGATATATGGCATTGAGGAGATCCGATCTCGTGGGACGCGCTGCGCACTCGGAGAGAACTGCCCGTGTCTCTCGATTTCGTTACCCGAGGACGTACTTCATATCATGACTGAAATCACGGAAGGAGTTGAAACTGAGAATATAGCGATATTTATTAGTGATTTTTAATGTCTGACTGAAAAAGTGGTGATTAAACTTGTGTAAACTTAATAACTAAACAAAGCCATACTTAAGGGAGTAGGGACCTTTAAGCTGAGTAAAAATGGTTGATTTTCATGATTTTTTTTTTTTAGTAAAAATTTCTATAAGATACGCAGAATGTGAACCAAGCAAAAGTGAGAAATTTTGAAAATTAGAACGATTTAGAACGATTTATACCAAATTTCGTCAGAATCTGTCGATTAGTTTTTTAGCTATACGTCACGCCAATTTTGAAAATGCAGTTTTTAAAGATTAATAAATTTAAAAAAATACCATGTAATATCCAAAAGTAGTATTAAGGGGTTATGTACCGTCAGGAAGACCAAAAAGATCGATTTTAGAAAACATTTTCTTCAGAAGACCTTTAAATCTATAAACGTAAAAATTCGTACACATATTACGATAACTTTTAACTGTGTTTTAACATCTTTTATTTGTAAAAATAATTATTTTGAAAGCTGCTATAGCTGATCTCCGGAAGCACCTCTGAAAAAAGGCGTTTTGCAGTGAACACGATATCTCTGGACTAGATCATCTGAAATGAAAAAAACCAAAAATATTTCCTTAATATAATGGATTATCTTGTAATCGATCGAAGGAATAAGCAAAATAATAATTTTTGAAAAATGGCGGCTCCTAAAAAAAAATCGTTTTTTGACAAGAACTTAGGCCTTAAATTGTTTATAAAATGGAAAATATTTATCGGTGAGAAAAACCTGCGATTAATTGCTACAAAATATACTTGAAAAGATTGTGTTGAAATTTAAGACTGATCGGTTCAGGCGTTTCCGAGAAATCTTGCTCACCAACTTTGAAAACAGTTTTGAGAAAAACGCGTTTAAAGTTTCAAAAGTACGTTCTAACGCTCTCGCACGTCATTACAAATGTGCGTGTAACTTCGAGAATATTCGCCGGATTGACAAGAAATTTTCAGTGTGTGGACTTACAAGGAACATCCCTCAGGTGACGCCCTTCGATTTTGTTGAAATTTGGATATGTTATGAAGCACCGAAAAGTAATCGATACGTATTTTTTTTCTCAGCGGAACAATGGTTTTAAACACCCTCAAAAATGGGGATGTTTTTCGTTTTTCGTCGATAACGTTTTAACGGTACGAGATATTGAAAAATTTCACATTGCAACAACGTTAATTCTTTTGTGCACTATACATTGGAGATGAGAACGATAACGTTATCGACGAAAAACTAAAAACATCCCTTTTTCGAGGGTTCATTTCACCCCTTAAAACCATTTTTCCGCCGATATAAAAAAAATACGTATCGCTTACTTTTCGGTCCTTTATAACATATCCAAATTTCATTTATAATTTAAAAAAATATATTTAATAAAATAAAATAAAATTTAAAAAAGAAAATAAAATTAAAAAAAATCGATTTTTCTCAAAAATGGTGAAGAAATCTTTCCTTAAAAAAAAATCACGAAAATCAGGAAACATTTTCCTCGCCTAAATCTCTCCCTTAAAAAAGAATCACTAAAGTTTCCGTCATTTAGCAATGCTCGGTAATAAAAAAATATATCTGCCCTCTTTTGCGAACTGTCAGTCCGTTGATTCTTTTCAAGCGAAAATAGCGAACGTTATTTGCCGGAGGTAGCTTCAAGGCGCAAGCGCATGAGTTTTTAATTGTCCCAGAAAACGTCGTGCAGGACGCGGAGTATATTTACGGAGTGCATAATAACTCGTACACAAGCGATATCTGCAAGTACCTGACCGAAGAATTCTCGGCTCCTCGGCACTAGAACGGGTAAAAACACTTGCTGAATCATCAGCCGTGTGCATACATATAGTTTTGCAGATATGGATGGTACGCAATTGCAGGTATTCGTACGCCACGTGTATGCATAAAGATAAGAAAGGCGTCTCCGTGAGGCACGTTGAATTTCCTACACACGGAGCAAAATAATCCGTCGGTTAGAATATGAAGAAAAAAAATTCTCATATTCCATGCACGATATATACGGCGCACAACGAAATGCAGTCTCGGCAATGACGCTTTATCTTCGTTTGCCGTAAATCGTACAAGAAGTTACGAGAAGCCTCGAGTTTTTCTCACGAAGAACATCTGTGTGAGCCTTCGATTTTGTCGAAACTTGTGTATACGGTGGAGCGTTAAAAACTATCAGACACGTTCTTTTTTATCAGCGGAAAACCTGTTTCAAGGGGTGAAACCACCCCTTATTGTGAAGCGTGTCAAGGGTTCATTTTGAAATTTCACTCGCAAGCTATCCACCGATTTCAGTGAAACAAAAACGCTAATTCTTCTCGTGCGAAATGATCGAAAATCCACTATGAGTACAATGAAAAAAAAAATAAAAACGTAGACAGTATAAATTTCGAGCGTTTTTTCGGACATGGTAACAAAGAAAGCGAAAAAGATTTTTAGTTCCATAAATTTTCGTCTTTTAAATGTTTCAAGAACTTACAAAAAAAATATTGTGCAAAGAAAATAAAAATTGAAGAAAAGGGTTGAGGCGGTTGACATGATTCCGAAGCTTCCATTTATTTGAAACGGAAAGAAAATAAATTTTCTTTATCGATTAAAATGTCGTTTTTGCACGTACCAAAGAGAACAAAAATTTAATGGAAACGGAAAAAAAACATGCTGCTGAAGTTTGCATCGTTGGAACGCAACGAAAGCTCTTGCTTACGTTTTATTTTTTATATTTTTATTGTTATAGAAAATCTTTGATAAAAAGATTTATATTGTAGATCGCTGAATGAACATCTTAAAAAATGGTTAGAAGATTTTCGTGAGAAAAGTTTGCCAAAATAAATTAGAGGAATTCAAAAATATTAATTTTCGTTGCGTTCCAACGATACAAACTTCAACCTCATAAAAAAACGTCAATTTTTCGCTCTACTTTTTACAAAGTTTTTAATTGTTTCAAACTGGTAATAATAATTTGGCAATGCCCGATAGAGGGATAATTTAAGGGGGGTCGTGAAAAAGATAATTTTTGTGATTTTTTTCAAGGAAAACTATTTGTAATTTCGAATTGGGGTTTTAATTATCTAAAAGTATATACATTCAAAAATATGTTTATTTTTCTTTACTTAAAAATATCAAAAATATACAAAGATATTGTATGATCATTGGAGCGTCGTAAAAAATCTGCGTATACGGTACCCACTGGCGTTTCTTTAAAAATAATCTGAAAAAAACCAAAAAGATTATTAAATTAGATGCTATAAGTACTTGTCATAGCCGATTTTGAAAATATCGATTTATGACAAAATGGCGGTCGTTTGAACATAAATAGTGATTTTTGGGCCAAAAATTAGTTATTATTCTGCCGATAAAACAAAAACTAAGTAACGGAGAAAAAAATCCTATGATAAATACTAGATAATGGTGTATAGAATAACCACAAAAAAACTCAAGGCAATCGGTTAATTAGTTTTCGAAAAATTTTGGTCACCGATTTGAAAAACGTGGTTTTGAGAAAAACGCGTTTGAAAATTTGGGAATGAATAAATCATGAAATTTGTCAACTTAAATGGAATCATCGATACCAGGCCCATTTGTTTGTCAATGCCCGATAGAGGGGTTAATTCGGTCTATACCGAATTTCAAATCAATCGGTTGAATAGAACTCGGGATATTATGTCAACCAGGTTGAAAATAGTAGTTTCGAGAAAAACGCGTTTAAAGTTTTCAGTACGATTACAGAGAACCACAATTATCTTAGTGGTATAATATTATACTCCCGTTATATTAACCGCCTATTCCTGCCTCGTGAAGTATCCCTGCCTCGACTTCGAAATTAACATTATCTGAAGCTCGTTCTTCCTTGCAAGCGATTCCAGCTTCCTTAGAAGCTCCTGAAGTTCGACCCATTGTCCGATTCGCACTGGCCCCTTCATCCGGCCATATTAAAATCCCTATAACTTTGTAAATATTAGAAATTTCGAAATTTCCTTTTGATTACATATTTCCAAGAGTCTTTACTTTAAGAAAGTGCAAAAAGAAACAATTTTCCAAATCTGTAGACCAGAATACTGCCTTAAGGGATGAATCTTAATTTTTTTCAAGGAGGGATAAAATATAAGTTTACGTATTTTAGTATTTTTGGCGGATAGAAAACTTTTTTTTTCTTTCATTTGATATAAATGTCATCCATTATGGATATTCAGAAAAATGTCATCAGTTACGATATTTTTAATATTTTTTTAATAATTCAAATGAACGACTACCGTAAAACGAGGTTAAATTGACATTAAGGGTAACGCAGACAGTTTTTGGGACTACTTTAACAGAGCGCCTAAATACGATTTAAATGTGTGCGCAGCTTTTTTTCTATTGTTCCTCAAATTTGCTGTTCAATTTTATTATAATGTTGCCAATGTTGATTGTAATATTACTAAAGTCGATTTTAATTTCAATGATAATAATAAGACTGATTTAGTGCCAATAATAGTACCCTAGGTACTTGATATTTTTATGTAAAATGTTTCCTTAATAAAGATGACAATTAGATTATAAAGATCGTTGTTTTTCATTTAATACCATGTACAATGCATAAAATGTTACCTTTTTAAAATCAAAATGAGGTTACAGTAACCCTTAATCTTTTACATAAGTTGTATTTTAAATGCCTTGTCAAAGAAAACCCACACTCGAGGTTACTTTAACCCTTTTTTTAATATAAAAATGTGTGGAGGGGGGGTGCTCGATTTTCTTATACATTTGGTAGTCAAAGGACACATTGTTCTATTGGAGCAAAGTTGGAATTTAGGATGTTAAAAAAAAGTTACCTACAACAAAAACTTCGAAAACCTGTTCAAAGTAACCCCATTTTACGGTAACGAGTGTGGTGGCGTCGCTGCAGTGAAAGGTGGATTTCAAGTTACGATATTAATGTGCATAATATAATATGGGAGTACAAGTGAACAAGAAGTACAACAAAACGTTTAAATCAATTGCGCGTTTTTCTTTACCTACTCTCGCTATCTCTCTCTTTCCCTATCGACCTCTTTAGTTTTGCGCCTTTCCGTCTGTCCTTCTCACTCCCTTGAGTACTCCGATACGAGTCGCGTCGTTGTCACGATAAAAAGCTTCCCCGCGAGAGTGACTTTCGACTAGGTGCGTAACGCAAACTCGCCGACCACGTTGTTATTCCAGGGACCAAAAGCACTCGGTGACTTTCGCCCAAGAAGTGCATTATTATACACACATATGCGTGCGTGTGTAATTGTATTCATTTTTCCGTCAATACATTTTTTTAAAATAATTAATACGTGCAAATGTTTTTTTTTTTCGTTTATTTCTTAATATTCAGATATAGAGATACATATTCTCAAGTGGACCTTCAACGTTTGGCTTCGGGTGACAAGGGGCGAGAGCAAAGTGACAGGCAGGGGAGAGGAAGACCGGCCCCCCTCGCATGCGAACGGCCAGAACTCTCTTTTCCTCTCCGATTGTCGCACTTTCACTCGTCACCGTATCACATGACAAAATAAACTCGACGATATTCGATAATAAATATATCCTGGCTGATTTGCCTTCGTCGCGACTTCTCTGCACCCCAATAATTGCACGCGATTTACCGCCTACTGAACATACATGGGCTATTTCGCCTGGCGACTGTTGACAACTGACATTCGATCGTACCGATTCCGCCCAACCTCCCAGAGTTTTATCATGGGGCCACGATCTACCTACAGACTCGAAAAAAAGGCCAAATTCCGATTTTTTTAATGAAGAGGTTGGTGAAAAAGAAGCACTTTTTTTTAACACGAAGGTACGTATATTGAAAGCCTTTAAAACAATCACCAAAAAATACAGAAAAACAAACATGGCCGCCGGTAGACGAAATTTTTTCGCAACGTTGGGCGGTGGACACTGTACAGCTTAAACGGTCCGCCTGAAATATAAAAACCAAACGGGTTATTCAAGTTAATAATAATGACGAGTCGTTGACGATCGTCGATTTTTTGAATGATTTTTTTAAACAACGTGGCTAACAGTTGAAACCCGAGCATACCAAATCTATGAAAAAGATCGTCATTTTGGGGTAACTATTAAAAAATGAAGATCGACTTTGAAAAAGTGAGATCGTCAACGACCTTAAAATATTTCTCCTCGTGACTCCTGTAAATTTGGAAACAATCCATGAAGTGGTTCCCGAGATATCGTGTCCACCGACTTTGAAAACAGTGTTTCGAAAAAAAAAAACGCATTCGAAATTTGAAATATGGTGCTATATTTAATAGGCGATTTCAGGCGATGTAGTTAAGAGGTGATACTATCGAATCAAAATATTTTTAGAAAATGCTATTTTTTACCCACCTGAGTAGCCCGTTATACGTAATTATGGTTAAAAGACAATTCGAGAATGTGAACATGAACATCTTTCATGATTTGGCCAAGTGAACTGAACACCCCGAAGAAAATATTGTTAGCTCTAAAATGCTGATAAAATGAACCATGTCGAAATGTAAAAGCCATTTACCTATCGTTAGTATGGAATACCCATTCGACAGAATTATCCTTACGTATAAGTACGTCGTATGTGTCGTATGTGCACGCATATATGTTTATGCACCGTAATCGCTGAATGACCAAGGACACAACATTTGCAAATCGAATCTTTCTTAACGACCCTTGACACTTTACCGCGCAGCGAAATGTTGTTTAGATAGCATTGCACGTTCTAAATAATTCCAGTTCTTAGACATTTTTTTTCCAACTGGTACGTGGGTGTAAAATATCGTATGTATGATACGCATACAAGAATATAGAATATTTTGTCCGCTTGTCGTCGTTCTACTTCAACGCGAGCCATATCTAACCTCCGCCTGCTCAAGGAATAGTCGTATCTCGAACTTTTGATTTTTTGTCCCAACTTTCAAGCAATTAACACCTGTAATTAACGGGAATTCTATTGAATAATTAAATGTTCAATTTATTGTATCAAGCTTTTCGATAAATATAGATTTATATTATATTAATTTGTAAACTGATGAGTGTATGGAAAAAGTTTGGTTCATATGCACGATTATTATAATTATGGCATTTCTTTTATTTATTTTAAATAAATACGTTTTTCAAATATTAAAAAATACTGTTTTTATACAGCTAGGTACATAGTCATAAATCACGAAGCAAAAAAATCAAATATTGAGTCCGATAAGAACGAAAGCTCATGAAACTTTTTTCAATTGAGCATTTACTCAATTGTTTACTCATTGTATGAAGCGTTTCGATAAATGTAGATTTTATATCGCGTTGTAAGAAAAAACAAATATTGATTTTAAAACTGATGAGTATATGAAAATGTTTGGTTCATGGTTGAGCGTAATTCTATTTATAAATACAAATACGAATTTATGCACATCATGATTTTCATGCAATTATAAATACAAATTTAGTCATACTTTACTTATTTGTATTCACATGCATGCATACAAATACAATTGTGTTCACAAATATTCTGAATATACAAATAAATTTACAGAAAGAATTGTGAATATTCACAAAAATGTGAATATTTACAAAAAATCCTGTGGATTAAAAAAAAATCACATAAAAATCTGCGAATGCAAGTGTATTCACAAAAAATTGTAAATACAAAAAAAGTCACAAAACAAGTTGTGATTTTTTTTCGTATTTAAGACAAATTAAAATCAATTTTACAATGATTAGATGAAAATTTACACGAAAAGTGAGTTCTCACGTATTTCGAGAGAAAACATTGCGTCGAGGCAAATACATTTTTGCAAAAAAGGTTGTGAGTTTCAAATATTACATTATAAATATGAAAAAATTCACAAAATTAGTTGTAAATTTCCTCAAGTTGAAGAAAATTAAAATCGAATTTACGACAATTATATTAAAATTTACACCACAAGTGAGTCCTTGCGTATTTTGAGAAAAACATTGTGTTGAGCTCAACAAGTAAGAACTCACTTTTGGTGTAAATTTTAATCTAATCATTGTGAATTTGATTTTAATTTGTCTTAAATACGAAAAAATTCACAACTCATTTTGTGATTTTTTCATATTTACAATTGTTGTTAATACATTTGCATTCACACAGTTTTATGTGAATTTTTTTTAATTCACACGATTTTTTTTTCCATTTTCACATTTTTTGTGAATATTCAAAATTTTTCTGTGAATTTATTTGTATGTTCAGAATATTTGTGAATACAATTGTATATGTATGCATGCATGTGAATACAAATAGATTCGTATTCACACTTGCGAATACGAATTTATTTGTATTCGTATTTACAATAAGTGAAGTATGAATAAATTTATATTTATATTCACATGAAAATCACGATGTGAATAAATTCTTAAATAGTATAATTCTTAAATAAATTCTTAAATATAAATAAATTTATAACTAGAATTACGCCCAACTCTGAGTTCATGGGTAAGGTTATTATAATTATCGCATTTTTATATATTTAAAATAAACACGTTTTCCTTAAATTTTAAAATACTGTTTCCTATACATCTCGGTACATAGTCAGAAACCACCAAGCAAAATATCAAATATTTAGTCAGCTGAGAACGGAAGCTCAAGAAACTTTCCTCAGCATTTACTGAAAAGCTTCCTAATAAATGTGGAACGAGCTCTACTTGAAGGATCCGAGCGAAATAAAGTTTGGGGCACTTCCGAAAGTGCTTAGTTTCACACATCAAAGATTGGAGAAACAGCTTCGTCAGCCAAAAAGACAGGCAAAGTTTCTAAAATCGATAAACATCGTCTCAGCGTTTCAATCTAACCCAACGGAGCTTAATTTCCCGTTAAAAAACGAAAGTACAGACCGACACTGCATTTCCATTGCATTGGTGTATATTGGTGCAAGTATCTTCAAGGTACTTGTACACTTGTCGTGATCGAATGACGAATGTATAGCAGGAGTATCAATTGAGTCGAAGAATGGAGAACAGTAAAAGAAAAGCACGGGTGCATGCCGTCGATAAAGCTCCTGCCGAGCAAATGAGACTACGAAGAGGTGGCGAGAGAGGAGAGGCAGAGAATGACGATAGCTCGAATATTCTTGGACGAATAGGCTCGGCGAGCCAACGAAGGACGTCGTCTCTTCTCGCTAGCTCTATAAATCAAGCCTCTTTATTGTTATCATTGTTGTTATTGATGTTGTTATTATTGTTATTATGTAGACAGCGTAAATCTGGTTTTAACTCCTCGGCGAGTGCTCGTTTTATCCACCGTGTCTAAGGCTGTAAAGTGCTCGAGAAAAAAAAACAACCTTAACCGTAGTTTCATTTGTACTTGCTCCGAAAACTCCTCCCTCGTGCCATCATCTTCATCGATCTACTTTACTCTATATTGGTTTTTGTCCGAGCTATATAATTGCTCGGCAAAAAAATGGCGACCACCGCCGCGACTGACGCGGTGGCTGTGTGCGGCGAATGGGAAAGTTGCGTCTGCGAGAGACGAGTTTACGATGTCATTGATCGGTGAACGAGAACTCCAAATAGAGCAAAGTGTATCCTAAATCATTCGGGCCAGGAAAAATCTTCGAATTAGAGAATTTTTAACATTTCCAGATTCTACATTTTGCTTAATGATTCGAATCGTTAAAACTAATTATCTAGCTGAATTTATTAATTCATATCCTTTCGCTATTCCTCTCTGGAAGCCCAATTTGAAAAGTCAAAATGATGCATTTTTTTTTTATTGACACAATTGTTGGAATAAATTAATTTTTTTCCAGCATGTTGTGCACATGTTTGCGGTTGCAATGTAATTTTTCCGGAAGAAAATCTTTCAAAGTGTTCGTGGTGCTGCAGTTGGCGTTACAGTCCTCCAGCGGCGAGGCCCGAAACGGCGGGATCTCTACCAGGCTCAAATTTAATCTGAAAGGAAAACAAAAAATATTTTCTTCAAATATATCTAACTGGCTATGGGTTCACGATCCACTTTTCGAAATTTCGAAAAATACGAAAAATGACAGCTCCTCAAAAGAAAACCCCATTTTTCCCTTGAAAAACAGTATGTTGAAGTCATTGTTGTTAACAAATGGTTCAGCCAATTAAAAAATGAGATCGTGGATCGAAAATGACTACTGTTTGAACGCTAACTGTGAAAATCCAAGTCAATAGTGTGAAAGTTACTCAAGATATCAATCCTGCGGTGTCAAGATATGTGGTTTCGAGATAATCGTGTTCAAAGTTTTGGTACATATTTTGCACGATCTTCGTCAATTTTTGGAATTTCAGGGTCCTGTTTATCTTAAAATATTCTTGAAACTTCACACTATAACAGTATGCAAAAAAACGATTTTTTGAAAATTCCAGAGAGGGTTACCCCCTTAATTTATTCATAAAGTGCCTTCGTTCCGTAGATTAATCATTTCTAAATTCTAAATTTCTAAGATCTTCATAAAGTAAGTCTAAAAAATTAGAAAATTGGACATTGATTTCGTTAATTTATTTTGCTCTGAAAACTGATATGAGCATACTTGTTTCTATAAATACAAAGTCCCCTCTATAAGTGAGCCTGAATTTCAATTGTCAGTACGTAAATACCATGAGAACGTCTGCCTTTGGCTTTTGGCTTCGCCATAGAGAAAACTTTAAATGATGGCACCACTATGCGGGCCGAAAAAAGGTCGTATTTTCCGATTTTTTTGTCTAGTAGGTTATTTATTTGGGATTTGGAAGAAATATATGTTATTCAGCATACATTGAACTTTTCGTGTAAATTTCCATTAAAAAAAATTAAAAATTAATCAACGGCAATCAAGATGAATAGACCCATGGAATAAAACCAATGGACAATTAATGTGGTCCAATAGCCGGATCGATAACTTGACAATAGTTGGTCTGAAAAAAAATCAATGAATCAAATTTTAAACAAATCAATTTTAAATATTTGAACGCGAACATTTTTTCACATATTCGTGAATATGTATACTTTGAGAAAATGCATAAACCAATGCAAACAGCAAACTTTTTTCGTGGCCTCGATATTCCCTTGCCGTTGTTATTGTTCGGCCGCTCTTTTCCCTGAAAATTTCGAGTACGTAATTATTCATGAACACCACATGTGACAACAAAAAGAAAGTCGAACTAAAGTAGCCCAAAGGGAAAAATGAATTGTCTAAATTTCCTCCAGCGAAACGCTGAATATCAATATTTCGCGCTATTCTACGGTCAATAAAGCCTTAAGTGGTTCTACGGTGGAGTTTCCAACTGATCCCGTCAAGTCGATAATTGTGCGGTCGGGGGTTATTGCTTTCGCGGGTGTTTGGCGTGAAAAGTGAAGAGAATCGATGGTCAGACGTGCACGACGTAAATGCGGGAGAGTCATCGCGATAGAGTACGTCGGTGCAGATACGAGCGTGAACCACTAGCGAGTAGGTATCCGGGCGAGTCGCCCGCGCCGCAGTGGAAAATGCTGTATATAGTAAATCGCCAAGCAGTCGAGTCGATCGTAAAAGTAGCCGCGTATTTTTTTCCGTACGAAGGTACGTACCTACATATTCGTATGTATCGTGACGAAGGGACCGAAGGGACGTGAGCTCGAATAGCTTCGAACGTAAAACGAGGTGAGTTACGCCATTTTGACTGGACGCGAATTGACGTACTTGCTCGTCGCTGGCTAAGAGTTACAAGGACCTGGACAATTTCATTTGTCAACAGTACAAACGCCCCTATCATTGGCAATCGTTGAATTATACAGGGTGTCCTGTTATGAATGGATAATCTTGCAACCGTCAATAAGTCAGATAATGTCCTACTTGGAATTTCAGTTTAGTAAAAGTCCTACGGATTTCGAATTGGAATTCATCTGCTTTTGATTTTTCACATCCCATTTCTGCAAATAATAACTTTTTACCCAGTTAAAAAAAATCCTCCTGGTTATTTGTTTTATCTAGAAAAGTCTTATTTTTAACCTTAAGGCGTCTTCTCACTTTAGACGCCAAAAAAGGCTATTCTCATGAATTTGTTTGATAGGTTTACATTATAGATATTGATATAAAAGTTGTTACACTTGAAAATACATTTTTTTTCAATCATTTATTTAAGTCACTAATTAGAGACAAAAATGGTCGTAGATAAAATTGGTAGGTCTGCGCTGTTGATGAAATCTCGGAGACGGATGATCTGAAACAAAAAAATCCAACCGTTTTCAAATTCACTATGTTAATGGCTATAGCGCATATCACAGGATTTTTCAATAATGCAAAAATAACAAAACGGCGGACGTTTTTCGAAAAAAATTAATAAACGTGTTTAAAATTTAGTAAATATCAAAATTGAAAAAAATCCTTGATATGTGCTATAGTTATAGTTGTAAAAAGTATGTGGTTAAAATTTCATAAGGACCGGTTCAGTAGTTTCGATGATTTTATCAACAAGTAGTCGAAAAACGTTGTTTCGAGAAAAACGCGTATAAAGTTTATTTGGGTTACATAAAAACATTTTTAAAAATGTAATATATTTCGAAAATGTTTTTATTAAGGGTAACAACTTTTATATCAATATCTATAATTTAAACCTATCAAAAAATTCATGAAAATAGCCTTTTTTAGCGTCTAAAGATAGAAGACCCCTTAAGGAAACTATGAAAAAAGATCTTATGCAGAATTTTCATACGAATCAATTCGAACATCTGACTTTGATCGCCTGCGGTGTAAAAATATGTATTACGCATATCATGCCAATTACTAGAATAAGTTCCTTCGTAATTGTCGATTGATATCATTTGTAAAAATGGCATGCAAAAAACCAAAAGTAGGTGATTAAAAAAAAAGTAACATAAAGCCCAAAATCTCGAAAACCGGGGAACTTTTACTAAACTGAAATTTCAGCATATAGTAGCACATGATCTGACCTATCGACAGTTGCAGGATTATTCATTCGTAACAGGACACCCCGTATAGATATAAATGGCGGTAGGTAACTAGCCGCGATTCGCCAGTAGACTCGCACATGCTCTACCCACGTTTCTCTCTCTCTCTCTCTCTCTCTCTCTCTCTCTCTCTCTCTCTCTCTCTCTCTCTCTCTCTCTCTCTTCCTCTCTCGGATACGAGTCTGGCCCATATTAGCATATAAATTATGTTATCGAGATTTATGCTCGGGGCTAGCGAGCCATGCGTACGTACACCGTACGCGCTTAGTTGGAGGCAAAATGCTCGAACAAGTTCGAGGCAAGCTCACTCGTTTCTCGCTGTTTTCCGCGAGCTTTCTCATTCTGATTCTTTCTCTTTTGCTTCCTCTGACTCTCTCTCTCTCTCTCTCTCTCTCTCTCTCACCCCATCTCTGCTCTCTACCTCAACACGGGGGTTGTTGATTAAAGTACGTGTGTACGTTCGTTTAGCACCGAGCAGAAAGATGTAGGAAGCAATACGTGTGCTCGCGAGTATTCTCTATGAGTATTCGCTCCTCGCGATTTTGCCCCCCGGAGGCTTCCCGATCGCCAATGAGGGATAGCAAGTACAGCAATTCGCGAGAGTAACGATCGGCTCGGTTTATCATCTCATCCTCTTCTGTGCGCTTGTACAAGTAAATTCGTGCGTGGGTCCGTTTATTTTTAGACTTCTTATTGATATTGGGATGGTTTATGTTGACGGACATCAACGTAGACCCGAATGATGTATCGCTTAGCGTTTCATGAGCATAATTTATATTTTTTATGGGTGGATTCTTTTATTGCTAATGATGATGACCTTTTTACCGAAATTTCGCATGGTAGAAGTTCCTGGGAGGATTTAGGTATTATGTTGGTATTTGAAAAAATTGGTTAGTTTTGTAGAATAGTTTGAATATGTATTTCCATGGGAAAACTTGAAGTTTCGAGACTAACCGAATGTGACATGATTCGGCAATTTTTCATCTAGTGTCAAATTTGATAACGCTCCGTCCAGCGTAACTAAATTCTATTGAATAGACTGTCACGAAACGTTTGTGAAAAAAAAATCCATCTCCATTTATATATTTTTTACAAATTTATATAAATTTTTGTTGTTTTTTTAAAAAATATCTATTTATTAGATATTTATTATTTTTAATTGATTAAAAATATACAAATATTTATATATTTTTAATAAAACATTTTAAAAAATTATATATCTCCATTTTTGTATAAAAAAAAAAAAAAAAATTCGTGTTTGAAACTGCGTCTTACGGATCTCAGATTTTTCTATTATTAGGCAGACAATGCTACCCTATAATTATCGGGTATGTGCACCAAACATTCACTCGATTAATCGACTTTCAAATTGCGATTGTAATTTCGAGGCTTTCGTTGATTTCTGGAGCTCCAGCGTGCAAAAGCGTTTAAAAGGATAATCACGCGCGTGTGCGAGAGCACGTAGCACGAGAATATTGCATAATAATTAACGGGAACGTTATGATCGCGTGTATGTATATCTTCGATATTGTTAGTGTGCTCAATACTCTTCGAGTGGTGTACAGCTGTAGAGCACGGAGGCAAGTTCATTGCCAGACGTGTGCGGTGAGAAAATGGTTCGTGCGAATATGTATACACACACCTACGAACCCAGTTATACGTGCTCAACGAACAGTCGAGCGATTCGCGCTACTATAAACTCTCGCACGACTCTCCCTTTTTATTTCTCTTTTCCCCTCGTTCTCCCTCGTGCACTCACGCTCCTCTTATTCTTTATCAGCGCAAAATGAAAATCGGACAAAAACATCGTCAACTTTAGCCATTAAAGGCCAATAAAAACGGGAGGAGAGAAAAACAAGTGAGAAGTGTTCGGAAAAATCAAAGGACTTCGTTTCGATGAAAACTTTTTGTTTTTTTTTTAACTATGAAAAATTGTGAACAAAAATGTGGAGCATCGACCGAGCCCTCGAATTACAAGTATCCTAGAGAGATTATTTTACTGGAATTTTTCTAAGGAGAGATTCTAAATTATCTAGAGAATTTTTTTTTTACTAGAATGAAAACTTTACAGAGAAGTCTTTTTTTATACGCTGAAGAAAAAAGGTACTTTTCAATATAAGAGGTTTTCTAGATTTTTTAGAGAGATTTTTTTATTCAGGGAAAGATTATAGATTTTCTAACAGCATTTTTTACTAGACAAAAGTTTTACTGAAAAGGCTTTTTTTTTAATACGATGATGATGAAAAAGACTCCCCTATATACGAGTCAAATTCAGGTCTAAAGTTTTTTTTTCTCTTTTTCTAGATTTTCTAGAGAGATTTTTTGTCTGGGGGAATATTATAGATTTTCTAGCAGTATTTTTATTACATAGGAAAAAATGTACAGATAAATATGTTTTTACAATACGGTGATGATGAAAGAGACTCCCCTATATACGAATCAACGTCAGGTCTAGAGATGTTTTCTCTAGATTTTCTAGTGAATTTTTTTTACTGGAAAAAAACCTTGCAGATAGGACGTTGTTTTTATACGTTGACGAAGAAAGAGATTTCTCAATGTAAAAGTTGAAGTCGGGTGTAGGCATTTTTGTGTTTTTTAGATTTCCTAGAAACATTTTTTGATCTAGGGAAAGATTATAGATTTTCTAGGGACATCTTTTTACTAGAAAAAAAAATTAGAGAATGAAAAAGATTAGATGATGAAAAAGACTCCCCTATATACGAGTCAAAGACAGGTCTAGAGATTTCTTCTCAGGAAAGATTTTAGGTTTTCTACAGAATTGTTTTTTACTAGAGAAAAAACTTTGCATACCAGACGTTTTTTGGATACGATGAGGAAGAAGAGTAGACATTTTCTGTTTCTATTTTTCTAAATTTCCTAGAGATATTTTTTACTAAAAAAAACTCTATACTAAAGACTGTTTTTTAATACGGTGAAGAAGAAAGAGACACCTCAATATAAGAGTAAAAATCAGTGGTAGACATTTTTCGTTTTTTTCTAAATTTTCGACAGATTTTTTTACTCGAAAAAAAAACTGTACAGAGAAGTTTTTTTTTCAATACGCTGAAGAAAAGAGGCACTTCGCAATATACGAGTTACAGTCAGGTGGAGAGATTTTTTTCTGGTTTTCTAGATTTTCTAGAGAAATTTTTTCCTAGGGAAAGATTTTAATGTATTTTCAAATTTTTGTCAGAGAAATCGTTTTTCTTGGGGAAAGATTTTTCTAGAGAGATTATTTTGCTAGAAAAAAAAACTTTACTGAAAGGACGTCTTTTTTCTTAATACGGTGAAAAAGAAAAAAACTTCTCAATATACGAATTGAAGTTAGTCGTAGTAACTTTTTTTCTTTTTTCCCACATTTTATAGATTGTTTTTACGAGAAAAAAAAAACTTTGCAGAAAAGATGTTTTTTTTTAATACGGTGACGAAGAAAGAGACTTCCGAATACACAAGTTAAAGTGCTCTGCTCTCTATCTCGAAGGACTTTGGCTTATCGATCCGGGCGGCATATATATTACCGAAAGTCCCCTCGTGGAGCTCGCACGAATCTCCAACTCGTGCGTCTGCTCCTGGCACACGTTTGAAATATACTTTCTCGCCCTTCGTACATCTCGACGGATATATATTCCACGAAATTCGTCTCTGCATCACTGTGGGGTACGTGCGCTTGCGGCTTCGTCGAGGAGCAATAAAATTCGAGTCTCCTCGTGCCATTAAGTCTCAATCGAAGTGAATTCACGCGATCGCAGAGCGACTTCGTATACGTTTATGTAGATGTATGCGTGTATAAATATCCTGGCGAATTCGTGGAACATTGCACGCGTGGGCTGAAGAGACACTCGCGAGGCTGTCAAATTCACGTGGAAAAACATTTTCCGCAGTTATATAAATATTATCGTCGAGCTCGTATCATTCGAATGCAATAAAAATGATTTTTCTTCCCCTCCAATTTGTCTAGTTAATTTCGGGTAAAAATACCAGTCCAAGCTTTTCCATAATCTTTATTAGTCGTCTGCAAACTAAATTCGCAACAAATATTTAGAATAATGATAAGGAGTGCAGGAAAAAATTAATTTCCATTGCTTCGAACGATTTTTGTTTTTCAACCCTACAGAAAAACAGGAGTTTTTTGTTATGTAAACTATTGCAGGAAAAAAAAAGATAATTTTTGGTTGCACGTGAAAAAATACAGGAAAGAAGACTTATCATTACTGTGGCTTCATCGATGACTGATGATTATTTTATCACCAAAACATACCGATACAATTTACTTCGTGGAATATTGATTTTGTTGTCTATAATCATACATTTATTTTTTACCATCAGAAATTTTCATTTTTTTCTCTATTTAATTTATTTTTTATTCTCTGTATTTCATTTTCATTTTTTATTTTTATTTTTATTATTATTAATTTAATTATCGTCATAAGAAATGATTACGAATCATTTATTTTCGTGTGAACATGTATCAGACAATTTCGAAGAAATTACCAAAAAAGTGGAACCTTTTAAAAAAATTGTTTTAGCCTTTAGACGAACCATTTTCATCAATCTCGAATAACAGTCCAAACTACACCTTTTCGATCCACGATTTTCGCATAAAAACTACCAACAATTAACAAGCTTTTCGAGTACGTATAGACGAAATCCAACAAATCCCTGCGCGAAAAGCCAATTAGACTGGCTCATTAGGTGTTCGTTGTTCCCATAGTGCCAGACATGTGCCGTATAAAAAGAAATCGTCGGAAAGTTGCGAGACGCTGTGTGCACGAGCAAACCAGGATTTTATCCGGTTAATAATGTACGACGAAAAGTATCAAACGCACTGAAGAAATACGAGGATATTCCCAGGACGCGACAGGCTATTCAGACTTTTTCCATACAGCTGTCATCGTTCGTAACAATTTTTTTCTCCTTCGTACGAAATTCGTTGTTCAACACCTGGAAGTTTGATTTTTACTTTCGAGATAATGTTTCTTGCAAACTTTCTGCCGAGAACAGGATTCTTATCACTTTCAACCACGAGCACCATTTTTAAATTAAACTCAAGGGGCCTGCTTGAAATTCCGAACTTTGAATGCTCCGACGGTTTAAAATTCCGAATTTTAATATTGAGAAATTAAAGATGGAGCAGGGTTGAAATTCCGAAGTTTGAATGATCAGAACGCCCAAAACTCCGGAAGAATAGTACCCCGAAAGATCGAAACTCCAAAAGAATTTTACACGAAAGATCAAAACTCTGAAAATCCGAACACCGTCAAAATAATTCGGCTATGGAAGTTTTAAAAGTTTCAAAATTTTCAATAAATCGACGAATTATTTCAAGATTTTTTTTTTATTAAAAAGCCATTCTACGTCAATGTTGAAGTTTGTTTAGATGATGTTATACGTTCCGCATCAGTTACAGTCAACTGGGTAGACTTTTGTTGCCTTGCCAAAGCCTTGCCAAATTTTATTTTCAGGGTGAACTTCTTTTTCGTTAAAACATTTATCTAAATCTCACAAGAAACATCACTTTAGTGTCGCCTTCGATTTTGTTGAAAGTCATATATGTGATAAAGCATTGAAAACTATTAGACACGATTTTTTTAAATCTCCAGACAAACGGCATAAAGGGCGGAAACCATCCCTGAAAAAAGGTTCGTTGAGGAGTGGTTTTGCATTTTCACCCAAAGCTGTCCATCGATCCTAACGAAACAAAAACCAAAATTCTTCCAACGTAAAGCGAGATAAATTCCACTAATAAGTATTAAAAAAAAATTAAATCAACTGTCGACATTCTTTTCTTTGAGGGGTTGTTTCCCCCCGTAAAACCGTTTTTCCGCCAATAAAAAGAAATACGTGTCTAATAGTTTTCAATGCTCCATCGCATATATGAGTTTCAACAAAATCGAAAGCGAACTAAGTGATGTTCCTTGTCAGGTTAAAAAAAGGCACTTCTAGCGTTCTCTCGTTTGGGCAGAAAAAAACCCAGGAATCGGAGGAATGTGAAAGCGGAGCGGTCGTATAATTTTGGAAGTGTGAATCGCTGAATAGGCGTTCTCTATTCTATGCTTTTCATGAAACAAAGTTTCCAATCAACGAGCACGTGGACTGAGGATATCGAATAAAACGAAGTCATGCTCGAACATACAGGAAACGTGAAAGAGATCGATTGAAACTAGCACGCCCGGCATTTCTAGTTGGGCCATTTGTACCTCCTACATATTTATGTATACATGTATACGAATGTGTCTCTTTCTCTCGGATTTGATCATCGATCAACGTGGTTGGCGCGTAGGCCACGTCCATCCCTATGAACGATCCGCTATTTGTTTTTTCGTCCGACTCGTTAAAATCTTTCTTTGCTCTCGTTCAGCTCGACGGTGCAGACGTCGCTAAATTACTCATTCGTTTTTCGCAGCATCGCCGCAGGTGTTGCAAACGTACGATGAAAACCGTTTTTTTTTCTTCTTCTTTTTCTCATGGAGGATAAACCTACCGCGGATCGTTCGATATTGAAGCATCAATAGACGACTAGAGACCATGTTATTCGTATTTTTTTTTTTTTTTTTCAGCACGTGTATCCAAACGTGAAAGTTAATGTGAAGAGCAAAATTTTAGAGTACCAGTTTTTACGAAACCTCGATCCACTCGCGACTCAATGTATGGCTATAAAAGTGAATAAACATTTTTTTAGAAAGTTAAGCTCGGTCGTCAAAATCAATATTTTTTTTGCCGCGTAAAGTTTCGATGCTAGTTTCACGCTTTGGCAAAAGAGCACGTGAACGCGAGGGACAAAAAACGAGGATTGAAATGGAAAAAGTATTGGCCGACGTGGGTGGTGGAAAATGTGTTAGCTGGACCATTCTATCAGAGCCTAAGGAGGAACGAGAGAGAAAGAGAGGGTAAGAACCCTCGCGTATATTCACCCTCATAATAAAGGGGGTTGGTAGAGCCGTTCTACCGTAACGTCAATCGTAAACGAAATAGAGGGTGGAAGACGTACGTACGTTTTCTGGACTTTCGCTCTGTCTGTTGGGCCTGTGGTAGAGAACTTGACTGCTCAAGGGGTTTTACCGGCTCTATTCTCCCCTCACCACACCCTCGCAGTCTTAAACGGCCTCGAGCGGTAACCACTTAGTACCGCCATCGTATTTCACCCGGTAATGCTTGGGATTCCGTCCCGTCTTAACCCCCATCTCTGCACTTACCTGTAAAATCTCGGCGCCGTCGAATTAAGCGTTCTTCTCACTTTAAACGCTAAAAAAATACTATTTTCATAAATTTTTCGATAAGTTTATATTACAGATATTAACAGAAATGTTATTACGCTTAATAAATACATTTAAAAAAAATTATTCATTTAACGCGGTCCTCTAGTTTCTCGGCTGCTTTTTTTACGGCTTTTTCAATCATTTTTTACGGCCAAAGCATCGAAATAATCAATCTCATTGTTTTTGCATAATCTTTATTAACATTTAAATAAGCTTTACAAATTTTTTGAAGTCAAAATATATAATAGAATAAAGGTTATGTGGGGCCGACAGGAAGACATCAAGTAAAAGAGGTGCTTGACGGTGACCAAGATTGCGGCTGTTCTGCTTATCTGAAATAAAAAAACCAAACGGCATTTTAATCTTCATATTTGAGACTAGCGATTGAACTAGAGTGAATTCTAAATTACAAAAATTGACTTTTCTATACACTTTTGAAAATTACATTCTATTTTTTACTCATTTTTTCTTAAGTTTTTCGCTCGTACAAAAAAAAACTATCGAAACAATCACGATAATCCTAGTTCAATCGCTGGCTTATAACATATTAAAGATGCTGTATAAATTTGAACAAGATCGGTGCAGTAGTTTCTGAAATGTCGTGGTCACCGTTTCGAAAAATGATGTTTCGAGAAAAACGCGTTTGAAAGTTCGCGCATGTGATTTATACTAAAAATTTCATCTCACCGTTAATCTGCTATGCCTGGACCATACAATAGGCCTTCCTCTTCTTCTCACGCAGAGCTGCTCCGTCTTCCATTTTCGCGATTCGGGCCTGTTTTACAACATCACTCGTGCGCCTTTCTGCACGGTCGATCCGAGAGCTGTCACGCTGTTGAACATATCCTTTAGCTTGTGGGCCGATTTTCACTCCCATGGTTTCCAAGGTCTTCAGGATAGATTTGAATCCTTCGTTGAAGATTATGACGGCGAGAAACGTGACGATTTCAACCACTTTTGGCCCAGAATGAAGGTGCTTCGGAGCAAAAGTCCAGATTAACGAATTGAGCGACTCGTTATTATTTTGAGTTTACGCTCCCAGGCATCTGCTTAACAATTCTTCTTTGGATAAATCCTCATAAATTGGCTTTATAACTTTTTGAACTGCTTCAGAAAGAGGCGGTTTATCATGTTTGAATTGCTCAGCTTTCGGAGCAGCCCGGCTCGCGCTCCATATACCTGCTCCGTTCCAGGGCCGTAACTTGTGAACCACTTCGAATATCGCAAAAATCCTTTGGCACACATTTTCTACACACGCTGTAGATGTAATTTATAAAGAAAAAAAAATCGATTTTTTCGACCCGAGAAACTAGAGGACTGCCTTAAGGAGTAAGGCCACTGTAACGGCCCAAAAAAAAAGGTTTTTTCACTAATTTTTTGCTCCCGAAATTGAAGGTATTTGAAAAAAAACTTTTAATGGTGTTATCGGGCATACATTAAACTTTATTATAAAATTTTTTTACAGTAAAAAAAAACAAAATGGCGGTTCCACAGCTATCTTCCCGGGACATGTTTTGCTTCCAGGGCTCCGCGGCACGCAGCACCACTGGTGCACTTTTGAATCTAGAACAAAAAAAAAACCATTAATCTAGAGGGCTATAGCTAGAGAATGTCGATCGGATTTTAAAAAGTATCAATTTTTGTGGATTTGGCGTGCGTTTGAAAAAAAAAATTGATTTTTGACGAAAAAAACGGCAAGTTTTTTGTTAATAAAAAATCAATAAATAAAGTTCTTGAAAATTCCGATCGACATTCTCAAGATAATGTAAATGTTCACATCTGGTTAAAATTTCAAGTAAAAAAAATGAAAATTGTTCGAGTTATGCTGCGTGCCATTTTGAAAAACCATGTTTCGAGAAAAACGCGTTTAAAGTTTTGCGAATAGTTTTTTATTGGAAAAAATTAAAAAAAGAAGTTAAAAGGATTTAAACTATTTTTAAACTAGAGGGTTTAAACTATTTTTTAAGCCAATAAAAAAAATCGATTTTTCAAAAAATTTACAGTGGCCTTACCCCTCAAGTCACGATTTATAGACGAAAATGGTAGTTGAAAAAATGTCCTAAAAAAATTGTCAATCCGCGCTGCTGATAAAATCTCGGAGATGGATCATCCGAAACAAAAAAATCAAACGGTTTTAGATTCAGTATGTTAATGGCTATAGCGCATATCATACAATTTTTTATATATGCAAAAATATCAAAACGACGGGCATTTTTCGAAAAAAAACGTGTTTTTTCCACCGTTTTTGGCAAACAAAAATTAGTAAATAGCAAAATTTAAAAAAATCCTCGATATGCGCTATAGCTATAGTTGTAACGAATATGTGGTTGCAACTTCATAAGGATCGGTTCAGTACTTTCGAAGATTTTATCAACAAGCCGTCGACAAACGGTGTATCGAGAAAAATGCGTTTAAAGTTTATTTGGGTTATAAATACCTTCAATTTTTTTTTACGCATTTAAAAAGTGTATTTATTAAGTGTTACAACTTTTATATCAATATCTATAATATAAACCTGTCAAAAAATTTCATGAAAATAGCCTTTTTAGTGTCTAAAGTGAGAAGACCCCTAAAGTGAAAATATATGAAAACCAATAACGGCAAAGGTACTTTTCGAATGTTCCAGGGCTTTTTGGAGGCAAATTCAAAGTGTTGGTGGAACGCTGCGCTGATTGATGCTACTCGCCAACTGAGGTACAAGGGCCACGTGTCACCGGGTGTACTGATGGTCGGTGGACCGCCCTGTGCCCTGGAGGTACTCAGGGCTGCCTGGTCCCGAAACGTCCTCAGACCGCCAGCTGACCACGCCATCACCTGTCTCGGTGAGTTCATCAGCGCTATTTATTATCAAAAAATTGATTTCTTGATGAAAACTGATTCGCCATCCAGTTCCCGATCACGTCGTAAGGAAATAAAAAATCTCTATGTCTCAAGACAAATGTGCAAACCGTATATTCGATAGTCATTGCACAAGACTCCGTTGTTGTAAAATTAAGGGGGGAAATGCCTTTAGGCAAGCAAAAAATTGCTGATTTTAATTATTTTTTTAGAGGAAAGTTTTTCCGTCAATTTTTCAAATTTAGGGTATGTTTTATATCTACCTTTGTCTGTTACATGGTATTTTTTGTATTATTCTTTGAAAATGGCGGAGGTATGGCACGGTCTTCTAAACGGGTTCCGACAGCGAGATTAATCTGAAAAAAAAAACTAACGAAATTTTGTCTGTCATTAGCACTCATACGCAGAATGTGAACCAAGAAAAAGTGAGAAATGTTTAAAATCGATTATACGGTACGCTTTGAAACAAAAATATTGAATTTTCCGAAAAAGCTACATTTGGCAATAACAACATTCTTTTTTAATTTTCGAAAACGTTTAGGGTGATGATTTGGGCAATAAGGTTAGAAGGATTTATACCAATTTTCATGAGAATCGGTCGATCAGTTTTTTAGCTATACATCGAGCCAGTTTTGAAAATGTAGTTTAGGAGACCGCGCCATGACTCCGCCATTTTTAAACAATGATTAAAAAAACAATACCATGTACCAGCCAAAAGTATTAGGATGGCAAGAAAATCTTTGCGCTTTATCGCCAAAAATAAAAAAGCAGTCTTGAAACGAATGATTTATTTAATTTTTTTAATTAGTCATTCTTTTCAAGACTGCTTTTCATTTTATTTTTGGTGATACAACGCAAAAAATTTATTGCCAACCTGATATTAATAAAACATACCCTGAGTCTCAAAGATGGCGAAGGAAGAGTTCTTTCCTTTAAAAAGAATCATGAAATTCAGCAATATTTTTCCTCGTGCAAAGGGATCTCCCCTTTTAAGCAAGCGAAATCGAATTTTGATATTTTTGCACATAGTGCTTTTGGAACAATTTGCCCCGATCTTCCAGCACTCGAGAAACTCTACGTCAATAACAGCTCAATAAAGCGAAAGGAATAAAGTCCTTATTCAAATGTCCCTCGTACTCGGTGTATGGAATTGCGAACGACACTACTTGAATCCGCCTATGCGAGATAAGCGCACGAGGCCCTTATCGTCGGTTATCTCCACACGCTACACTTTTGGCGAACTTTATCGCCCCGCATGTCACGAATGCACGGGGCATTTCTCGTAGACCCAACAAATTTTTACCTCCGACTCCTTCCACAGCTCACCTCATTTTGCATCGCTACGAAAAGCTCCCAAAGCCAAAATTGTCAAACCGACAAGTTTCCTTCTTAAATAAGAAGGAAACTTGTTTGAAACTTGAAAGAAATTATAATAAAAATCATCCTTCGATCAATGAGGGATTTTTTTAAATCCATTTGGATTAAAAAGAAATCCCTCATTGATCGAAGAATGATTTTTATTATAATTTCTCATCCTTCGATCAATGAGGGATTTTCTTTAATCCAAATGGATTAAAAAAATCCCTCATTGATCGAAGGACGATTTTTATTATAATTTCTTTGCGACGACCCCTTTCAATTTTCCAGACCACCAGATCGTCATCGTTGCGAATAAGGCCCATGACAAATGCTCCCCTCCGCAATGCGGTTATTACGCACGGTTGGCAAAAATTCGGGGGAAAAAGATCTAGTAGAGTACCATGAAACGGGCTTAAATTGACATTAAGGGTAACTTTGACAGTTTTTGGGGGTATTTTAAAATTAAAGTAGCCAAATACCAAAAGGACAGCTCAAAAATATGGTTTAGAATAATCATTTTTTATCTTTTTTTTTATTGTTGCTCAAATTTGTTGTTGCAGTTTATTATAATGTAGCTAAAGTTGATTGTAATGTTGCTCAAGTTGATTTTATGATTTTGATCTCAATGATAATTATAAGACTGGTTAAGTGCCTCTAATAGTACCCTAGGGGATATTCCACGCCATTTCACCTAGACCATTTTTTATTTTCCTGATTTAATTCCTGAAAATATTTTGAATGAAAAATATGTTTTTCGTTAAATTCAGCATAAATTAAAAAATAAATTGTTTCAGGCCTGTCGACGCCGAATTGATAATCACAAAATCATTAATAGCATTACTGGAGGTTAAAACAATAAAAATCTTCCAAAAAAAATATGACTAATTCGAGAAAAAATAGAAGGAAAAATGGGCCCGCGATGAGACTAGTCTTAAAAATCATAGAATGGGTCACTCTATTTTAGAGAATTTTTTGAAAAAAAATAAAAAAAGGCAATCATCTTTGAAAAAATAGTTTTCACTTTAGAAGCCAAAAAAAACGTTGACTTTGAGAATTGATAATTGTTTCATATTTTAGAGAATTTTAGAGATTTTTTTGAAAAAAAATAAAAAAAAGGCAATCATCTTTGAAAAAATAGTTTTCACTTTAGAAGCCAAAAAAAACGTTGACTTTCAGAATTGATAATTGTTTCATATTTTTCAACGAAAATATGCTTCAAAATGAAAAAAAAAAATCTATATTTACATTTATCGATATCCCAATTAGTTCCGGAGTTATCAGCGAAAATTATAACTCCTAAAAGAGAAGAGATAAAAATAAAAAAATTGGTGTGAATATTCCTTTCATGGGGTACAATTTTACAAAAAAAAAAAAATCAGGAAAATAAAAAATGGTCGGGGTCACGGGCTAGGTGAAATGGCGTGGTATGTCCCCTGGGTGCTTGATATTTTTTCGTAAAATGCTCCCTCAACAAAGATGACAATTTAATTGTAAAAAATCATTGGTTTTCATTTAGCTCCATGTATAATGCATTCAATATTAAATCCTTTTATCAAAATGATATCAAAGTAACCCTTAATCTTTGACTTAAGTTGCGTTCCAATGTCTTGTCAAGGAAACCTCACACTCGAGGTTAATTTGACACTGAAAAAAAAATATATATAAAATTGTTGGTGGGTGGTGGTGACTTTCTAATACATTTGATAGCCAAAAGACACATCGTTCTATCGGAGCAAAAAAACTGGGAATTTAGGATCTCAAAAAAAAGTTACCTACAAAAAAATTGCAAAACCTGTTCAAAGAAACCTCATTTTACGGTAGTCAATGGAAATCGCTCGTCCCCGAGCCGACCTCATGATCAATTCGGCATGAAGCAGCCCGTGGAAGGTACGAATCAATGAGTACGTACTCTCGGGGTTGCGAGTATCAAGGATACAGAGGGCGTTAGACGATAGCGCTGCGGTTGCCGCGCGCGCGCGCGCTATTCTCGCATGCTTTTTCACATCATTATAATACTCGAGTTTCCTCGGCTCGCCTACGTAGAAAGGCGAAAACGTTGTCGCTTATCAGGTAGCCCGAAGCACGCAACGCGACTGGAACTCTCTCGTGCACCCGCGTCCGTACGTCTCTGGCTACGTGTGCTCTTCTCTTTTCTCTCTTTTCGTTTTCTCTCCTTCGCTTCTTCCTCTTTAGCTTCGCCCTCTTATTCGCATATTCCACGTCTATACACGTATATAAACCCTCGAATTCACCCACGCTTATCCTCAAGATTATTATTCGGCCCTCCAGTGCCATCGGGACGTTTTTTTTCTCTCGCTGTTCTTTGTCGGAGACGCCTGCTTGATGGCCCTTATGCTAATGTCGTGTGAGGGAGTACTTACTCTTGAAGAAAACTTCCCAACGTTTGTATGTACATTTAACATGTTATGTGTATATAAAGTCGGTACGGCGGAGCTTGAGGGAGGAGATACCTTTAGGCGAGGAAAAAAATACTGATTTTCGTGATTTTTTTTTTTAAGGAAAGATTTCTTTACCGTTTTCAAGACTTGGGGTAAATTTTATTGCCACTTTTGACTGTTGCGTGGTTGTTTTTTTTTATTAATCTTTAAAAATTGAACAATCAAAATGGTCAAAACTCCGAAAGAATACTACCCCGAAAGATAAAAACTCCGAAAGAATTTTAACCGAAAGACCAAAACTACGAAAATCTGAACACGGCCAAAATAATTCGGCTATGGAAGTTTTGAAATTTTCAAAATTTTCAATAAATCGACGAATTGTTCGAAGAATATTTCTTTATCAAGAAGTGCTTTTACGTCAATTTTGAAATTTGTCTAGACAATGTTATACGTTCTATATCATTTGAAGTCATCTGTGTAGACTTTCGCTGGCATAATCTTGACGAAGCTTGTAATTTCGAAACGATAAAATTCGGAATTTTAAACCGTGGGCGCATGTCAAGATCATGCCAGCGAAAGTCTACACGGTTGACTGTAAATTATGTAGAACGTATAACATTATCTAGACAAATTTCAAAATTGACGCAAAATCGCTTCTCGAAAAAAAAAATTCTTGAAATAATTCGTCGATTTATTGAAAATTTTGAAACTTTTAATACTTCCATAGCCGAATTATTTTGACGGTGTTAAGATTTTCAGAGTGCTGGTCTTTCGTGTAAAATTATTTCGGAGTTTTGAGCGTTCTGACCATTCAAAGTTCGGAATTTCAACCCGGCCCCGTAGCGACGGATGTTTACAGACGGCGTGACACGTAGCGTCGGTGGGTTTAATCAGAAAAAAAAACAACGAGAATGTTTCCTTCATTAACACTTATACGCAGAATATGAACCAAGAAAAAGTGAGAAATGTTGAAAACTAAAAAAAAGTACACTTTGACACAAAAAGATTGAATTTTAAAAAAATGGTTACATTCTGCAATTACAGAATACTTTCTTTATATTCGAAACGTTTGGAGTCATGTTTTAGGCAAAAAGTCTACAAAGATTTATACCAAGTTTCATCAGAATCGGTCGATTAGTTTTTTAGCTATGCGTCACGCCAGTTTTATTAATGCAGTTTAGAAGACCGTACCATACCTGCGCCATTTTTAAAGATGAATAAAAAATATCACCTAGCAGCCGAAAGTAGTGATAAAACATATCCTCAAATAATCTAAAAAATGGTGAAGAAATCTTTCCTTAAAAAAATGAGAAAAATCAGTAAAAAAAAAGTTTGTTATTTTTCCGGCCAGGTCGAGAAAAGTCGTTTCGAGAAAAAAGTTGACTGAAGCGACTGAAAGTTTTACCATACGTAAAGCGTTGTGCTACCTGCTCTCACCAAATCCTCTGTAACTTTGTCAATTTTCAATATTTCAACTTGAATTTTTTTTCACATATTCTTGAATATGTGTACTTTGAGAAAATGCAAAAAAACCTCGATTTTTTACCCTCTCAGTCGTGGAAGAGAGTGATAGGAAAAGAATAATGTAAAAACATGCTTCAGTGTAGGTTGGAAATCAGGAAATAAAAATATATAAAGTCACCGGCTTGCTGCTCACTCAATTCAAGTGACAGCCTCATACGTTTCCGCCCCTCCAATCTTCGCGTTTCAGTAAATATAGAGATGGCTGCTGATCATCCAATTTCACCTAGATTAAACTCGTCAATTCAATCGAACCGCAGCTCGTTTTCGTAGGAAACAAATCTCGCACGCATATTTATTGGACTTTGGCATACGATAGAAAAAATGGCCATAGTAGTGTGCCTCTCCAACGTGACAATTGTAGCAATTCGTACAAGAGCGAAAATTCTAATGACGACGCAGAATGTCGGTACGTGTGTACAGCTATAAATAGTAATGATATGTCTGTAACTGTTACGATGCTACAGAGCTTGAGGTATGAAGTTGGGACTTCCCGTATGTGTAAGCTGTACGTAATTGGTCGGCTGTCCGGTTCCTCGTGGCCACGTCGACACCACCTTAACTCATCGCGCTGCCGGCTCATAAAAATCGACACCATTATAATATCTAACGTTTCTCTACCGGCCCCATGGGTATACATTGCATTGGATATACACGTATATGTGGCCTTGGGGGTATTTCTGATGACCGGTTCATGTCTTCCGGTTCGTTTATCCCGGCAGCTTCTGATACTCGTGTTCGTGGTGATCGCTCTGGTCCTTTTATCCTCTCTCTCTCTCTCTCTCTCTCTCTCTCTCTCTCTCTCCCTCTCTCTCCGTCGTCGTAACGTTTAGATCACGCCCGCATCTGCTTATAATATTTATCGTCCTCCCAACGTCCGGTCGTACCCGTGGAGGAATTGGTCCCCCCCCCCCCCTCCCCCTCGTTCTCGCAGCCTCCATGTGAAATTTCTTCCATTTCATCCTGACGCATCTCCAAGAGTGTGTACGTTGTTGGCCAGAGCGTGGGTATCACGAAACACGGGAATTAACGAAATTATCTCTTGACGTGTTTTTTTTTATTTTATTTTTTTTCGAAACCTTGTTAATCTCATATACACCTCGTCGGAAAAAAGTCAGACGTGGGCGGACCTCTAAATGAATCGCTCGGAAAACACCGGACATAAAAGTCCGTCCACGGAAAAATTAACTGCTATTTGTATTAATGTGACACGACAAAATTTGGCGCCTACCTGCCGATAGAGGGCTTGGAGAAATACCGCTGGAGAAACGTGTAGGAGATAGTGTTCGAAGACGGGATGAAAATAAAATACCCAGACACTTCCGGTCTGGAGATACGTCGATTAAAAAAAAAAGTACGCGACCTATAGAATTGAGATTGCGAGGTTGTATCGTAAGAAAAATGTTCACGATAAGAAATGCTTAATGGGTTATGCCTAGACGAAACCAGCTCATTTGTGGGATTTTTTAAAGAAAATTGTGATGATGGTTTTCCACAAAATTAAGTATTTGAAAAAATGTCATCTGTAATTCTTTTTGTGTAAAAATATCTAATATCCAAAAATCAAACAGATTTCATTAGTAAGTTTACCCTATCATTAATCGAAGAAATTTCCAAAATACTAAATTTAGAAAAAATGGCGTGTGTTCAAAGGGTCAGGTCAGGGTACATTTATAAGATCATGTACCGTCAATATATATATAGGTTTTGAAAAAAGTTATTTTTGGACTTGAACAACTAGGCACAACCCCTTAAAGCGGATTTCAATATCGCGCGCTTTTCAATGTTCAACCTCACTATTTTTGACATTATTTTACGAAAAAGTTCTACGAATTTGAGCAAAACGGGAGACCATGAAAGGCCGCTAGGATTTATGATTGCAAATCAAGTATCGAGAAACAAGTGAAACAGTTAAGGCCATTCCGATCGAAGTAATATCTTGATCAATCTCGACAGCTCACAGGATGAAAGGAATTCGCTGAATTACCCCTTGGCGTACGTAGAAAATTCACAGGGCTTGTGAGAATAAGAGAAATAGGCACACAAAGAAAACGTACAAAAGGTACGAAAGCCAAGAAGCATAAATCACAGTGGTGAGAGAGCATGACAGTAGCTGCATTCCCGTGAGATTGATTAAGACGGTAAAGAAGTCGTGGCAACTCCGCGACAACCACTTCGCGTTTCCGTGCATAATAGTCACCCCGGCGAACACCTGGAAGACTCTCGTTCATCGCACCTCTCGACCGTAAGCTCTCCCACAATGATAATCATAATCATAATGATCATCATCATCGAAATAACAATAGCGTTTATATGGCTACGGTGTGATTTGGAAGCGAAGGCGAGAGAAGGTGTAATAAGCGAACAAGAACGGTGGAATTCTTCACGAACGATTTTTTTTTTAATCATCTGTGATTTTGGAAAAAAATGAAAGAACACTGCAAAAAACGAAATACTGCATCTCGTCGCTTGTGGTAAATTTGTCTGCCAATTTGTTTATTTGCGTTGCTTGTATTAATTTACTCAAAACATTGACGTTAAATATTCTTAATATTAAAATTATATATTTTTATTAATAATTTTAAAAATTAATATTAATATTATTGTTTTTTAAAACAACGTAACATTTTTTCGGAATTAATATTTATTTAAATTTAGCATAAAAGAAACATTTGCGGTAACCTTATTTGTCAATTTGTTTATTTGCATTGCTTGTATTCATTTATTCAAAATTTGAATACATTTTGAACAAATTAATGTATTTATCACAATGAAAGCTTGTGTCTTGATGACTACGTTTGGAGCATGACTGAATATTAATCAAATACACATCCTATCGTCATCATTTTCTCGATTTCATAAGTATTTATTTTTTATCCTGCGCGATTTTTTTAAAAGGAAACTGCTTACTCGTGAATCTTAAGGGGTCTTCTCACTTTAAACGCTAAAAAAAGGCAATTTGAATTGATTTTTTGATAGGTTTATATTATAGATATTGATATAAAACTTGTTATACTTAATAAATACACTTTCGAAATTTATTAAACAAACAAAAATATGTATTTATGTAACCCAAAGAAACTTTGAACGCGTTTTTCTCGAAACATCGTTTTTCGACGGCTGCTGATAAAATCTTCTTTGTGCCAAAAACGGTGAATCAACATACCGAATCTAAAACCGTTTGATTTTTTTGTTTCGGATCATCCAGCTGCGATATTTCATCAACAGCTCGGTCCTGCAATTTTTAAGACATTTTTTTAACGACCATTTTCGTCTATGAATACTGACTTGAATAAATAAAAAAAATGTATGTACTTCGAAGGTGTATTTATTAAGTGTAACAATTTTTACATCAATATCTATAATATATACCAATAAAAAAAAAATCATGAAAATAGCCTTTTTAGCGTCTAAAGACCCCTTAAAACTGTGGCAAAAATTGCAGGACGTAATTCGCTCCGTAGAAACATTTGATCGAGGTGTCAAAATTGAAGTTCACCTGTGCCCGAGCGTAACTCCATTCCCGATTGAGATTTCGCAATCGTTCTTTTTCTAAAGATGCATTACGATATGGAGAATGACAATGAACAAGACAAAAAAAAACATCATTGCGGAGTTGCTGGAGGCATGTAATTGACTTAGCGGCGCAGAAGGAGAGTGCTGACTTGTTGGGAATAATATCTATATACACATGGCGATAAGTATTTTATGGGTATACGAACGGGATGAATGATCCTGTGAGATATGATGGAAGGAATCGTTAATATTATATTATCCCATGCGGCTACACAGAAAGTGCCCCGAAGCCGATTCTTAAGGGGGTTGCCACTTTCCTGTTGGACCTCATTGATGCGGATTCCTCGGCAAATGCATATTTTTTTTTTTTTCATTACAAGTTGCCGTTTTTTTTATAGATCCGGACGAGCTGTTCAGTGTTCGCACGCGCTCCTCTCTCGAGCTCCCGCGATGCTCGTAAAGATAGGGAAGGCTCGTTCGCGAGATGCTCCGGGTACTTGAGAAAAGCTCGACTGGACAAGCCCCAGCATCGATGAGGGGTTCCTATAATACTCTTGGGCTGCATATACCGATATCTCTCTCTTTCTCTCTCTCTCTCTCTCTCTCTCTCTCTCTCTCTCTCTCTCTCTCTCTCTCTCTCTCTCTCTCTCTCTCTCTCTCTCTCTCTCTCTCTCTCTCTCTCTCTTCATCTCGCTTCCTTGTCTTCTTGATCGTCCAGCTCCTACGTCTCTTCTGCTCTTTCGATACGCGATCCGGATTCCTATTTTTCTACGTTTTCCTTCTTATATACGAGAGCTATCATCGAAGGCTCTCACGATTTCGTGAGAGACCTCGATTGCCTCGAATACGAACGCCTAAATCTGACAGATTTGAGGCCCGTGTGAGTGCAGAATGACTCACAAGGAACATCCCTCAGGTGTCCGCCTCCGATTTGGTTGAAACTCATATATGTGATAGAGCATCGAAAACTTTGAGACACGTATTTTTTTTTATCGGCGGAAAAATGGATTTAAGGGGGGAAACCGCCCCTCAAAGAAAGGCGCGTCGAGGGGTGATTTTGCAGTTTCACCCAGAAGCAATCCACCGATCTGAACGAAACAAAAAAGAAAATTCTTCTAATGAAAAGCGATGAAAAATCCACTATGAAAATGTTGAGAAAAAATTCAATTAGGGGGTTGAACCACCCCTCAATTTGACTTTTCTTCACCCCACACTTAAGAGGGTTGTATGCAAATTAATAAAACAGGTATCATTTTGAAGGGCAATTAAAATTTAAGTTGACGGGTTTTTGCGTTTTGGCGGCATAGCAAATTTAAGGGGGTAAACCACCCCTAACATAAATTTATTTATCATGGTCGTTTTTTCTGTGTTTAAAGTATATCCGCTGATTTTAAATATTTCTATAAGCTACAATTTAATGGTTTATCATATTTTAAAATTATCTTAAGGGGTCTTAAGGCGTCTTAAGGGGTAACTACCCCTCTGACGAGAAACATCATTGAAGTATCCGCTTTCGATTTCGTTGAAACTCATATATGCGATAAAGCATTGCAAACTATTAAACATGTTTTTTTTTTGTATCGGCAGAAAAACGGTGTTAGGCGATGAAACCACCCCTCAAAGTTTCTCCCACAAGCAGTCCACCGATCTGAATGAAACAAAATCGAAAATTCCTCTAATATTAAGCGATGAAAAATCCACTACAAGAGTGTTGATTAGAAATATAACTAAGGGGTAAACCACCCCTCCATTTGACATTTTTCACCCCACGCTTAAGAGGGTTGTATGAAAATTAATAAAACAGGTATCATTTTGAAGGGGAATCAATATTCAAGTTGACGCGTTTTTGCATTTCAGCGGGACAGTAAATTTATGGGGGTAAACCACCCCTAACATAAATTTGTTCATCACCGCCGTGTTTTCTGTGTTTAACATGTATCCGCGGTTTCAAAATATTCTCCCGCGTTTTTAAATTATTACGTTTTTAAATGTTTACATTTTAAGGGTAAACTACCACCTCTAATTGCTTTTCGTTTGAAGTTTCGCGAAAGGTTTCACGAATTTCGTTTAAACTGTTTTCATTTAATCGGTAATATTAATTTTATGTTTGTGTGTGTGCCGCATATTCGTTTTGAGCTTTATGAGCGGTACTTTGGGAGTGGGGACGTGGGGCTACCCTTTACTCATAAGACTCATATTTTCGTGTCGAAACGCTTCCGATTTTAATATGCACGTCCATTAAGCATCTCCATAGGAATAATTATACAGTTCTACTATATCATTAATTCTAATAATTTCCAGAATAAGTTATAAGGCTCACTTCGATAATTTAGCCAGCGACGTAGTTTTGTGGAGGAATGTATATTTTTATTATTTTACCGTTTATTTAATTAAACATATTAATGAATGAATATAATTTTAATATATTCATTCATAAACATATTAATGAATATAATTTCATTTGGGAATCATATCAGCTGATTTAATTAATAGTACTTGTGAAAAGTATCGCAGTCATATGCCGTCAAATCATTTTTTTGTGATATATACTTTTTTTTCTAGTCTATCAACGATCAACCATCAAGAATCATGGCTCGGAATTCCTGCAATAATGATAATCGTCAAAAAATGCTTTAAACACAACGACTTTTTGCACCATGCACATCTGATAATGGCCAAATTATTGCAGCCGGGTATTTCATAATGTGTGTTCGATTCACCAAAACCAGAGATAACAGGATTTTCAAAATCTTCTGGTTTTTTAAATGAATGGAAATGAACAAATTTATGTTAGGGGTGGTTTACCCCCTTAAATTTGCTGTCCCGCTGAAACGCAACAACGCGTCAACTTGAATTTTGATTCTCCTTCAAAATGATACCTGTTTTATTAATTTTCATACAACCCTCTTAAGCGTGGGGTAAAAAACGGCAAATGGAAGGGTGATTTACCCCTTAATTATATTTCTAATCAACACTCTTGTAGTGGATTTTTCATCGCTTAATATTAGAGGAATTTTCGATTTTGTTTCATTCAGATTGGTGGACTGCTTGTAGGAGAAACTTTGAGGAGTGGTTTCATCCCCTAACACCGCTTTTCTGCCGATACAAAAAAAAACATGTTTAATAGTTTACAATGCTTTACCACATATATGAGTTTCAACGAAATCGAAAGCGGATACTTCGATGATGTTTCTCGTCAGAGGGGTAGTTACCCCTTAAGACGCCTTCAGACCCCTTAAGATAATTTTGAAATATGATAAAACATTAAATTGTAGCTTATAGAAATATTTAAAATCAGCGGATATACTTTAAGCCCGGAAAAAATGACCATGATAAATAAATTTATGTTAGGGGTGGTTTACCCCCTTAAATTTGCTATGCCGCCAAAACGCAAAAACCCGTCAACTTAAATTTTAATTGCCCTTCAAAATGATACCTGTTTTATTAATTTGCATACAACCCTCTTAAGTGTGGGGTGAAGAAAAGTCAAATTGAGGGGTGGTTTACCCCCTAATTGAATTTTTTCTTAACATTTTCATAGTGGATTTTTCATCGCTTTTCATTAGAAGAATTTTCGTTTTTGTTTCGTTCAGATCGGTGGATTGTTTCTGGGCGAAACTGCAAAATCACCCCTCGACGCGCCTTTCTTTGAGGGGCGGTTGCCCCCCTTAAATCCGTTTTTCCGCCGATAAAAAAAAATACGTGTCTCAAAGTTTTCGATGCTCTATCACATATATGAGTTTCAACAAAATCGGAGGCGTACACCTGAGGGATGTTCCTTGTCAGAGGAATTAAAAAAAAACATTTTTTTTACATTTTCACGCTGTTGATTTGAACAACTGCGAATTTGGAATATTCCAATATTTTTACTTTATTTTTTGCAACATATTTACACAATAGAATACGCGAGTAAACGTTCATCTATGCAGGCTTAGTTTTGCGAGATTGTCGAAAATTGCTACTGCTGTGAAAATGATAAATAAATTGACAGATTTTAGGAATCAACGTGGTTAGCAGATACGGTATGCGTAAAATAACTCTGTCATTCTTCGACCTCCCTGGACGATAAATAAAAGTGTACAAGATCGATTTGCTTTCCGCTAAAAAAAATCGTCTTTAATTGACATTTTTGTTTAACGGGGTGTACTAGTCTAGAGGACGAAATTTCGGACTTGATAAAGAGAACAAAAAGTATTTTTAGTATCCATTTTTACAGTCATTTTATTTATGGGTCAAGAAGTTAAAAAAAAGAATTTGTACAACGAAAACAAAAATTGAAAAAGTGATGGACCTCTAAATATGATCGTGAAAAAAAGGGTTGAGGCGAATGACATGATTCCAAAGCTCCCATTCATTTAAAACAGAAATCAAACCAATTTTCTTGACCAAAAGAATGTCATTATGGCAGATACCAAAGAGAACAAAAATTTAATTCTGTCTGTCGGAAGAAAAGTCAATTTTTAGCGGTATTTTTTTCGAAGTTAGAATTTTTTAAATCGTTATAATGATAATATCGCAATGTCCGAGGTGGGGACATAGAGGGATACACACTGAAGGTCCATACTGAATTTGAAGTCAATCGGCTGAATAGAACTCGATATTTTATGTCAACCACATTGAAAAAAGTAGTTTCGTCAAAAACGCGTTTAAAGTTATGGGTACAATTTCAGACAACCGCAACTAGTTAAATGGTATAATTGCATGTTATACTTATGAGTTATATTAAGGGCAGGGTAGGAGTTTCGGCGTGAAAAAAAAACACTTTTTTGCGCATCTTTTCCATTTATATGGATAGAGTAAATTTATTGAAACCTTTTGTACATTGTTAAGTGTTATTTCAAGAACATTCCGTGAAATTTGTACGCGAAAATATCCACAAACAAGCCGGTGACAAAGCTTTTCCACGAACGCCTTTGAAAAAACACGATTTGCAGTGTTCACTGTATCTCAGCTAGAAATTATCTGAAATCAAGTACCATTAAAATTTAGTCAAAGTATCATCAAATCCTCCGCCCAACGGTCTTTGATATTTTTTTTCCATTTCTAACTTTTTGGTGGTCATGTAAAGTGAAAAGTGCTATTTTTCACGAAAAATTCCGCCATTTTGGGGGTGGAAAACCCCCTCGGTTAAAAAAAATCTCAAACTAACCGTTGAGGGGAGGTATTTTATATGTAGAAGGTGTGCACCAAGTTTGAAAAATAAATCGGTCATGTAGTTTTCAAATGGCAGTGAACACGGACTTTGAAAAAGTGGTTTCGAGAAAAACGCAGCACCGGCTTATTTGTTGATATTTTTGCGTAAAAATTTCACGGAATGTTCTTGACATAACACTTAACAATGTACGAAAGGTTTCAATAAATTAACTCTATCCACATAAATGAATAAAAAAATCGCAAAAAAGTCTTTTTTCCACGTTGAAACCCCTGCCCTCCCCTCAATCGGCCATCCCTGCCCCTAAAATGTGCCTTCCTCCACATCAAAATGATGATTTTTTGAAGCTCGTTCTTATCTGCGAGCACTTCTTGCACCCTGAGAAGCTTCTGAAGTTCGTAGCTCCGATCGGTCGATCCTCTTCTATAGTGAACATCGGGTACTGCAAATTTGCCTTTTTGACGTATTTTCGCAAAAAAATGCCAAAAAAAATATGGACTTTCTCAAATTTCCAGACCAGAATACTGCCTTGACTTTTATTTTCTTTCGCATGAAGCGAAGGATAAATATGAACATGCAGTAAAGAAAATGATTGTTCGATTTCTTTTCATACGAATCATCTCACCTTCGGGGCATCTGCAGCGCAAGAATAAGACCGGTTGTTATTACTTTAGAAATCTTAGCATTGCTCGGTTATGTTACATCGGGCATAATGCATAGATATATATGGCGATATGCATGCACATATATATATATATATATATATATATATATATATATATATATATATATATATATATAAAGAGGCATTTTGCGAAGAGCCGAACGAGACAGCACAGATAAACTGTCGAGGATAAATTTACGAGACGCTAAGAGTGTTTAGACATGTCCGAGGAGGGGAATACGTTCGTGAACGTCAAAGTTTCCCAGTCATATCCTTGATATATCTCTGATTCGTGGGGATAGATAGAAACAAGCCACAAGTAAGCACAAGCAAAAGCTGGCACACAGTGTGTTCCCCGCTGAGCCGCGGCTACTGGCCTCCGGGGTTTGGTTCTCGTCCTCGAAACAAATCTCAACTCTCACGCGCTCCGTTGGACATTGTATCGTACGTATATGCATCTACGAACGTACATGTGCATAAAGAATTCCACGTCGTAACACAATGCAAAATTTCCCACTGCTGTTACGACGTGGACTTTGACAAATTGCATTCCTCACTTCGATGCCGGATAGACGATGAAAATGTTTTCGAACACACGGGTGAGCAAGTTCCAGAGCCGAAAGATTGAGACTGTTGGGTGAGCATTGCCATGTCTGTCAGGGGTCGAAGGCAAACTTATCAGTAGAGAAATCACATGCTTTTGTTGTGATGAATATTGTCTATATTGCATTTATTAAAAATTCAGCTTACGAAAATATTAACCGGCCGAATGAAAATTTAAAAAAATTCTAGTAATTCACGAATTTGCGAACGTATTTTTTTGTAACGCCTGTGAGGAAAGTTCGATTTTCGACTGGCGTTTGACAGTCGAACGTATGTTTCTCAACGATCCACTATTGCGAGAAACTAGTTGATATTTTGGTTTTACCATTTTTTTACTGACATAATGAGCGCGGTGACGTTTACGTGAGATAAAACGCCAGTTCGTTATAACCGCGATTAAGGCATTACCCCCACTTGTAGCGCAAAAAAAGGCCTTTTTCATGAATTTTTTTAACGTAAACTACGAAACTTTTTTAATCGATCAATATACCATCTTAAAGAACACATCTTGAAGAACTTTCAGTAATTTTTTTATTGAAAAATATTACATTGTTTAGTGGCAAATGGCCGTCAATGAAATAATGTTTTTGTATACACGGTTTGCGGTGATCAACATTGCGGCGAAGTGGATTATCTGAAGAAAAAAAATGCAGATGGATTTAGTCAAATATAAGTAGGGGAGACCGGGGCAAAATGGTATAGCGGGGCAAAACGGGTTTGGGGCAAAATGGAATAGTGAAAATCAACACTGCTGGAAAATACGTCATTGGGGCAAAACGTGACTGGGGCAAAATGGGCCGGAGAAAATCAGGCTCCTCAGAAAGAGGCGGTTGGGGCAAAACGGTATCGGGGCAAAATGGGACAGTGGAATAATTCGATGCAGAAACGAAAGAAATGCAGGGGTAAAAAACGAGGGGTAATAAATGAGTGAAAACAGGTTTTATTGAATGTTACACGATATTTGGGTCACACTCTACTTACGATATTATAATTTAACGGTGGCAATGTTTAATTTTTATTGCTTGTTTAACTAAGCTAATTTTTATCGGCACAATTGTCGCAAACGTACTCGATTAAGTTATCGTCAGCATGGGCACATGAATAGTGGGCCCATTTCTCGCATGAATTACAACGAATCCAGGATTCCTTGGATTTCGAATATAAGCCCCCGCAGAAAAGGCTCCCCATGAAATCGACGGATATGTGTCGACAAATATATCGGTCAGTCCGTATTATCTGCGTATATGTGGACTGAAACGAACCACAAGCACCATTTAGATTAGATTATGTTTCAACAGCTCTTTCATAGAGCCGAAGCATGAATTTTCCTGTCATCCCATTTTGCCCCGATTCCATTTTGCCCCAATTTGATATTCCACTCCTCTCTGTCCCATTTTGCCCCTATCCCATTTTGCCCCAATTCAAGCATCAAGAAACTTCATTTTTTGCTATCCCATTATGCCCCGATCCCATTATGCCCCAGTGCCGTTTTGCCCCGGTACCGTTTTGCCCCGCTATACCATTTTGCCCCGGTCTCCCCTATAAACTAGTCTTCAATCGAAGGATTTTAAATAATATTCATTTTTCACAAAATGGCGGACAGTCAAAGTTAATGGTTCGATTTTAACGAAAAAAACGGCTGTTTTTTGGCTATAAAACGGCCATTTTTTTCGAAAAAAAAAATCGAACGATTAAAGACCACATTTTTATGTATTAAATAAGCCTAAAAAATTTCAAGAAGATCGGTTCATTAGAGTTCGAGCAATCTTGGTCACCGACTTCAGAAATGCCATTTTGAGAAAAACGCGTTTAAAGTTTCAATTAGCCGGTCGTTTACACAACGGATTCTTCTCTTTCAACGCTCATATCTCAGTCAATTTTGTTCGGATCGACTTGAAATTTTCAGGACATATTCTCAGATACTTATACTTCAAAAAAATGCAATAAAAAAATCGATTTTTTTCAGAATCGCAAGTGGGGGTAACCCCTTAAAGAGATTGAGCTACTGCGACGACCCGAAAATCAGGGTTATTGAAAAAAGCAACTGTCGATTTTTTTTTAAGAATGATGATGAAGAAAAGTATCGAAGGATCTGCTACAGAAATATGCATAACATTGATTATTCCAATCTGTAATTTTTTTACCTAATGATCATTTCGATTCCATTGTATGTCATTTTCACTCTCAAATTGAAGTTCCAAGATAGGCGTCACAAATAATCTAGTGTCTAGTTACATCGACATGGCAACTCATTCGAGAAAGTTCCAAAATAATATGCTCGGAAAAATAAATACAAAATTTCGCCCTCAAAGGTAAGGAGCTCGAGGTTTATTTTCACTCCGAGAGTAAGCTACTGCGAATTTTGTCAACTTTTATAACCACCTACTGCGATTAATAAGACGAACTATCCGAAAGGATTTCCTCAATCCTTAATGAAAATATATCTATGAAACTTGTCAATGTATTGAAATATCTCCAATGTAACGTTTCCAAAAAAATAGCAAATAAATTCCATTGAGAAAAATCACAGAATAAAATATATAAACATAAATCCACAGGGATCCCTTCGAGTCTTGATAGTCTTCCTAAGCGAGAATCAATTCCGCCGGATATCGTGACTAGGTCGATTACAATTCATCGAACAATTTTTATAACCATCTACTACGGCGATTAGTAAGACGATCTATCCGAAAGGATACCCTCAATCCTTAATGAGAATATACCTTGCCGGACAAAACTTCCTCCCCCCTGAATTAAAAAAAACACCAATAATTATATTATGAAATTTCGTATATTTACAGTATATAGTATAAGGGAGGGGAGTGGAAACTTTTCAATGGATTTAAATATCGCCAATGTGACGTTACCAAATAAATTCCCGAAAGAAAAATCACGGAATAAGATGTATATACGTACATAAATACACAGGAATCCCGTCGAGTCTTATTGATAGTCTTCCTAGGCGAGAATCAATTCCGCCGGATATCGCGACCAGTTCGATTGTAATACATCGTGAAATTCCGATCCGCAGATACTTTTTGTTTCCTCTTTCTCCTCCATCATCGACTGTCCGGTGTCAAAGGTGAAAAGATCGGAAGAGTCAACGAACGTGTAAAGTTGTTGTCTACGGGCCTCGGGGGGTAGAATATGAGCGCGCGATCGGTAAGAGTCGCGAATCTCTTGCTCGCGTCCTCGAAATGAGTCTCTCACGCTCGATCACACGCAAACTCATATAAGTACACGTATAAACACATTTACGTATGTACACGTGTGTACGAGGGCGAAGAAATGCAGACTAAACCCGTGTACATGTATAGATATAAACGTCGTTGTAGCCAGACAACGATTTTCCCATCTCTTCGTGGTGGTAAAAGGAGCAAGACGAGAGTGGGTCCCGGCTGTGGGTGCATGTGTGTGTGTGTGTGTGTGTGTGTGTGTGTGTGTGTGTGTGTGTGTGTGTGTGTGTGTGTGTGTGTGTGTGTGTGTGTGTGTGTGTGTGTGTACACATATATACATATATACATATATACATATATATATATATACACACACACATATGTATATATATATGTATATATACATATATATATACACATATATATATACAGGGTGTCCTATTATGAATGGATAATACTGCAACTGTCGATAGGTCAGATCATGTCCTACTATACGCTGGAATTTCGGTTTAGTAAAAGTCCCACGGTTTTCGAGATTTTGGGCTTCATGTTATTTTTGAAAAAAAAACCATCTGCTTTTGGTTTTTCGCATGCCATTTCTACAAGTGATATGAATCGACAATAACTAAGCAACTTTTTAAGGGGTATTCTCACTCTAGACCCTAAAAAAAGGCTCTTATCAGGTATTTTTTGATAGGTTTATATTACAGATATTGATATAAAAGTTGTTACACTTAATAAATACACTTTGGAAACGCATTTAAAAAAACATTTTTCATGTATCTATGTAACCCAAACAAACTTTAAACGCGTTTTTCTCGAAACAACGTTTTTCGACGGCTTATTAATAAAATCTTCCAAACTACTGAACCGATCCTCGTGACATTTTAACCACATATTCTTTACAACTATAGCTATAGCGAATATCAAGGATTTTTTTCAATTTTAATATTTACTATTTTTTTCCAAAAACGGTGAAAAAACACGTTTTTTTCGAAAAATGTCCGCCATTTTGTTATTTTTGCATATATAAAAAAATCATATGATATGCGCCACAGCCATTAACATACTGAATCTGAAATCGTTTGATTTTTTTGTTTCGGATTATCCATCTTCGAGATTTCATCATCAGCGCAGACCGACAATTTTTTCAGAACATTTTTTTAACTACCATTATCGTCTATAAATAGTGACTTAAATAATTAATTCTTTTTTAATGTATTTCGAAAGTGTATTTATTAAGTGTAACAACTTTTATATCAATATCTATAATATAAACCTATCAAAAAAATTCATAAAAATAGCCTTTTTTTGCGGTCAAAGTGAGAAGACCTCTTAAAGTAATTGGCACAATATACGTAGTAGATATTTTTTACACCGCAGGCTATCAAAGTCAGATGTTCGAATTGGTTTACATGAAAATTCTGCATAAAATCGTTTTCCATAAAGTTTCCTTAACATTTAAGGGGGCCAGTCCACTTTGGAGCCACGAAAAAAAGGCTGTTTTCGCGATTTTTTTGAGGATTTTATAAAATATATAAATATAAAAGTTGTTGGGCTTGATAAATAAAGTTTTGAAATACATTAAAAACAATTTTTAATTTATTTTTATTCATTTTTAAGTACAAAAACTATAGTTTAACGTAACGCCTTAAAAATAGGTGGGCTAGGTAACTCCAATCACAACTGGGCAACGGCTTGTCTGAAACAAAAAAGTCAAAGTCCATTAGATTCAGTATGACACCAGCTACAAAATGACCCTCGGATATAAAGTTTTATCAAAAAAATAAAAAAATGGCAGATGAAAAACGAAAATGTAAAAAAACGCGTTTGTTGCAGTTTTTCGCAAAAAAAAGATCAAAAAAATATTTTAAAACCATCGAGGGTCATCTTGTTGCGATTCATGTTTACAATATGTGGTTGAAATTTCAAGAGAATCGGTTTATTAGTTTTAGAGATACGATGGAGGTAGATTTTGAAAACGTTGTTTCGATAAAAAACGCGTGTGAAGTTTACACTATGAAAAACTCTTACCTAAACTCAATCGGCAATTCCTGCACCGTACAAAATCCTTTCCGATTGCACATCATCGTCGATTTCTTCAAATCTTGCGTGCTTTCGATTTTTTGAAATTTTCAAAGTGGACTGGCCCCTTAAGATTAAAACGAAGACTTTTCTAGATGAAACAAATGATGAAAAGTTTTTTTTTAACCAAGTAAAAAAAGTTATCATTTGTAGAAATGGAATACGAAAAACCAAAAGCTGATGATTTTTATCTTGAAAACCGTGGGACTTTTACTAAGCTGAAATTCCAGCATATAGTAGGATGATCTGATCTATCGACAGTTTCAGGATTATTCATTGATAACAGGGCACCCTGTATATATTTGAGTATTGCCCGTCAAAAGGGCGTTAGCAAGATGACTCGACGCATGGAAATAGTCTTGGCTAGGTCCCTTTCTCAACCAGCAGCCGATATACATTATCAGCATGTGTGTATGTGCGTGTACGTGTGGAGGTACAAAGAGCAAAAGCCTCCGGGAAACCGATGAGCTCTTGTCCCTCTTTTCATCAGCGGCGAGCTCAGAGATGCCCGTCCTCGGTTTTTCCTTCAGGCTACACGTGCATATCCCATACGTACCTTATAGTCGTACATAGTAAATCGTGATGGGGGAACCCATGCAAATTGCCATGACTCGCCCGCACGACGAACGCTCTTCTTATTCTTGCCGTGCGTTGCGATATCCTTCTCCTTCACTTTCCGATCCTTTCCCTCGTGTCCTTCTCGGAACCGCGCGATCACGAAAATCGGCCCAAGCAATCGACCGCTTTTGTTGAAGAAATTATCGAAATAATGAGCCGGAGGTGGCCTTTGAATACGTTTGAGTGAGTAACGTTGACACATATCTTTATATTGTCACGAGAAAATTGGTTTTTTCAAATTTCGCCGAAAGCGAACGTGAGACGAAAATGACGTACGAAGGATCGAGATAACACAAAGAAAATTGCATTGATGAGGATAATTTCAACGAGTAGTTTGTGGCAGCACGTACATGTACAATAATTGTTTTATTTGTATTTCTTAATATAGTATCTTTACTATAAATGCACGTAATTATTTTAATTGTGTTATTTATTTCGAGATTCAATACCTTCATTCAATTTTTCCAACTTCAATTTTTTTTATTTGTCATTATTTTTATTTAGGGCAGGACCACTGTGACGGGCCGAAAGAAGGTTGTTTTTCCGATTTTTTTTTTGTTTGCCAGATTATTTATTTGGGATTTGGAAAAAAGAGATGTTATTGAGCATACATTGTACTTATTTTGTGTAAATGTTTATTGTAAATAATTAAAAATTAACCTCGGATGATAGTTAGTCCGAAAAATGAAAATAATTTTTTATACCTTCATTCAATACCTTCATTCAATTTTCCCAACTTCAATTTTGTTTATTCGTCATTATTTTTATTTAGGGCAGGACCACTGTGACGGGCCGAAAGAATGTTGTTTTTCCGATTTTTTCTCGTTTGCCAGATTATTTATTTGGGATTTGGAAAAAAGAGATGTTATTGACCATACATTGATCTTATTTTGTGTAAATTTTTATTGTAAATAATTAAAAATTAACCTCGGACAATGTTTAGTCCAAAAAATGAAAATAATTTTTTTTATAAACTATATTAATGTAGTTCTCGTTGCACGTAATCGTTTTTGTAAAATTAAAAAAAAAATCACAAAACATCGGGTGTTTAAAAAGATGTGTAATTTTATCGAAATTTTTACTTATATCCAGGGGCTTGAAAAATATTTAAATAAAAAAAACGATTCAGTATACGTAAATCGTCATGCTACCCGCTCCCACTGAATCGTCTGTAACTTAATCAATTTTCGATATTTTAACTTAACATTTTTTTCACGCATTCTTCATTGTGTGTATTTTGAGAAAAAAATCGATTCTCGTGACCCGTCACAGTGGTGTCCCGCATTAAGATAAGGCAATACAAATTGCGATGATAAAGATAATAACTGCGGAAAAGAATTCGAACGAGTACTCCGCCAATTTGAGGCAGCATATACATGTTCAATAATTGTTTCATTATTGTTTTTCAATGAAGTATATTCATGAAAAATACTCGTAATTATTCGAATTATGTTATTCAGTTCAATATTCAGTACCTTCATCCAATTTTTTCAACTTCAATTTTTCTAATTCGTCATTACTTTAATTTCATTAAATTTTGAATATATGATTATTTTATTTATTTTAATATTCACCATCTCCATAATCATTGTTTCATTTTTTATTTACAATTTCCATTATAAATACATGTGATCATTGAAATTACCTATAATTTTAATTTTCATTAAACGTCAAGAGATATAAATTATTCTCGAGTGGTTTTATCTCGTTTCGAGTGCTCAGCATCCAATCGTGTATGCGTTATGTTTCGTGAATCTATTAATTCAGACACAGGAGACGACGTCGTTGCAATTGGATAATTTCATCGAGGATGCATGTGTCGGCGCTTTGGCCGATTGCGAACGAGTGGCCCCCGTGCATGGGAGGTCCGTACGATCGATTGCGCGCGAGGAGATCCCACGGTTCCCACACCCTCGCGGCGATGGCGACACGCTCGTTCGTTCATCGTCTCGACCCAGACCCTCGAGTACACCGGAGATAGAATGACGACAAGGGTGTGGGAAAGTGCGGGCGAGGCAAAGGGGGGGGGGAGGTCTCTGAACGACGAAGATAGCTTATTAAAATACGCGGCCACCCCACGTGCTAACACGATGTCCGTTCATTATGATCGATGCTCACGACGTTTCGCGGACTCTTCTAGTCGAGAATGACGATTTCCTGCCTCATGGCGACAGATATTGACAGACGATGAAAAAGAGAGAGAGAGAGGAGAATTTTTTCGTCGCGACAAGGCGGAAACCTCGGAGGCGTTTTAATTCGTAATGCAAATTGTGTAATTTATAATTTCGTAATGATTCGCGCCAGCAATATTGCACGAGTCGCCTCAAGGCAGTACTCTAGTCTAGAGGGTTAAATTTCAGACGTTTTTTCGAACTTGATAAAAAATATTCAAGAACTTACAAAAAAAAATTGTGCAAAAAAAATTAAAATTCAAAAAGATATTGGTTTCTCAATATAGCTGTGAAAAAAAGGGTTGAGGTGGTTGATATGATTCCAAAGCTTCCATTCATCTGACACAGAAATAAAACCAATTTTCTTTATCAATGAGAATGTCATGGCGGCAGGTACCAAAGAGAAAAAAAAATTCAATGACCTGAAAAAAGTCAACTCTTCGATCTACTTTTTCAATGTTTTTGATTTTTTTTCAAATAGTAATCATAACAATTTCGCAATGCCCGAGGTAGGGACGTTAGAGTGATATATACTGAAGGTTCATGGCAAATTTGAAGTCAATCGGTTGAATAGAATTCGAGATATTGTGTCAACCAGGTCAAAAAATCTAGAGAAAGACGCGTTAAAAATGTTGAGTACAATTTTAAACAACCGCAACTATCCAACTATAATGGCAAGTTATACTTCATTATATTAATCGACCATTGCTGCCTCGTAAAGTCTGCCTTCCTCGACTTCGAAATGATTTTCTGGAGCTCGTTCTTCCCTGCGAGCATTTTTAGCTTCACTAGAAACTTCTGCAATTCGTAACTCCAACCGATCCTATTCTAGTCTCGTTTGTGTGCGTGAATATTGAGAATTTTGAAATTTCCTTTTGAGGACATATCCTTAAGAGTCTACACTTTAAGAAAATGTCTCCAATGTCTGAAAATGTATGAAAATGTATACAAAAACAAAATGGATTTTTTCGAATCTCTAGACTAGAATACTGCCTCAATTGCCCCTTTTTTAGAACGATAATAATCTCGATAACAAATATACGGAGGATTAAATAGTTAAAATTATACGGAGGTTAAGGGAGACTTTGTCCTTGGACCCATGCAGAAATTTTTTGGGGACTCCCCAGATCCTACCAGATCCCTATGGGGATTTGATAGGGACGCCCCAAGTAAGGAGTCCACACTGGAATCCAAATAGATTTGTTGGGGATTCCCCAGGTTCTACCAGATCCTTATGGGGATTTGATATGGACACCCCAGGTAGGGCGACCACATTGGAATCCAAATGGATCCTGGGCTGTTTCCAGATTAACGTGGTTTGAGAATTTTTTACTAGAAATTATATAAAATAGGATTTCGCGACGCTCTGTAAAAAATTATTCTTTGATGGTCCCGTGCACAGATTTGCTTAGGAGTTTCAAGATGCACCAACGTGTTTCTAGGAATTTGTTAGGATATCGAATAATACAATATATAATTATATTCTTTAGTAACTTCTTTACTTTAGTGCTTACCCATATTGTATATTTATAGTTTGTTATGGGCTAGTATTTTTTATACGAATAAAAAAGCTTGTTATAAATTTTAATATACACACTTTTTGAATTTTTAATACTTGTGCGCATAAAAATTTGTTTTGGACGTGACGGCAATCGGGTTACGATTGCGTCTGCGGTTTATCGCTGTGAGTGTGGAGTTTTGTTAGAGCGGCTTAAATGAGGTTTTAAAAGAAAATTAAATGTAAGTATGAAATCATATTTTTATAAACATGATATCTATTACACATTCGCTTAAGTTTGTAGCCCGTAACATCAATTTCCACCCGACCCGGTGGATTTTTCATCGGGATCCAATAGGGATTCCCCATCGGGATCTAACAGGGATTCCTTGTCTGGAGCCAATAAGGATTCAGAAAATCGCTTCCGACAAAAGAAAGACGTCGGGCGATAGAACATAAGCGGCGCAGGGTACATATATATTCGTGTCGTCGTTGAAAAGCGCGCGACGATCGAGTTACTGCGCAATCGCGATCGTAAAATTTATTTACTCCAAACACGCATTAATGTTTGTTACATTCCAATGATGCAAGCATCAACCTTATTAAAGTGTTTAAATTTTATATAATATGAAAAGTATTCAAAGAATATCCCGCCCATAACTGCACAAGTATTTTTGCTTAATAATAGGATAAAAAGTGTATAAAAACTACGTTACAGCATAAGAAGTATTTAAAGTATTTTTAAAAAGTTCATAAAGTATAAAAAGTACTCGAAGATATAGATATAAGATATAAGTATTCGAAGAATACTATACAAAGCACTATAAATATTCAGTATGGGTAAACAATTTAAAAAAAAACAAAATAAGTATATTGTGGTATTCGATATGTACTCCTTTGTAAACAATAAATTGATCTCTTTAGTGTATCGATGCTTTTATTTTTTCTAGCATTTTGGGCTTACAGAATGCGATATGATCGATCAAGCATCGTATCGGATTCCGTTCAATACTGTGGGGAAGCTTTAAGATTCTTACATTGGATTCCGATGGGAAATCCCTATTGGATCCTAATAGGGAATCCCTATGGAATCCCTATGGAATCCCGATAGGAATCCCTACTGGATCCCGATGGGAATCCCTTTTGGATCCCGATGGGAATCCCTTTTGGATCCCGATGGGGAGTCCCTCTTGGAATCCAATGTACGAGCGTGACGTTTCCTGATAGGGATCCAATGGGATGTCCCGTTGGATCCCTATCAGGGAGTAGGGAGAAGTAGGGGAATCCTATAGGATTCCAAACACAATTTCTACCTGGGGAGTGCCATATTTCAGGTGTTTACATTTAATTTTTTTTAAAGGAAACGAGTAAAGCTTTTTGAGTGCGATTTTTTTCTTGCTTTTATTCATGGTATACAGAACGTTAAAAAAAAATTTTTTTTAAATAACCAAAATGGCGGCCGTTGCAGCTCCGCGAAAACATGTCCTCAAATCGCGGGAGGTAAACGGCTGACATCACTGCTCCCTCTTTGTTGATCTGAAACACAAATTCAAAGCACATTATCGATCTGTGACCCTTTGGTCATGGAATGACGGATGGGTTTTTCGTTTATTACAAATTTCGGAAAATGGCGACAATTTAAAAAAATCGAATCTTCGCGTTTTTTTGCGCATAAAAAGATAAATAATAAATGCAAAAATGTATCTATCGAAAAAACGATCCGTCATTCCGTGAAGACATATTTTCTGAGTATGCTCTCCAAATTTCAGGTCGATATGTTAATTACAGCGGTCAGGAGAATGTCAGCCATTTTTGAAAAAAGTGTTTTCGAGAAAAACGCGATTAAAGTTTTGTAATGTGTTTACACAAATGTGCTTATAATTACCGCTAATCGGCAATGCCTGGTCCACAGAGACATCCCTCCTCTTCTTCTAGCTGCTCATGTTGAGCCGCTAACATCTCCCGCTGCTCAATCCGGGACAAAGTCTCCCTTAAATTATACACAGAGTTAAAATACGGAGTTCAAATTATACAATAATTATACGGAGGTTCAAATGGTTAAAATAAATTAAAATTATACGGAGGGTTAAAATAAATTATACATTAATTATGCAGAGGATTAAATGAATTTCCCAAATTCCATTTTTGAATATTGAGGACATGAAATCGTGAAAATACTATTTAGACTATTTCAGAAGAAAAATATCATTAATCAACAATGAGTTGACGGAAAATAACGCGCAACATAAATTCAGTGGCATGCATTGGATGCCACACCGTGTGTCCTGAGAAACGATAAATTACTACGGTACAGTCCTCGTTAATTTATCCTCGCGATAATTCACCCCGTCAGCGTGAACAAACGACCATACGGTCATTCACTCTGTTGCACACGGGTATTTTGCCTCGTAACCATTGAACGTTTAACCCAGGCTTAAGCGTAAATAAGTAGCGGCAAGATATGGCAATAACGAAGGCAACCAAGGAGTGTATAGTCCTGCCGGAGAATCCGGAGAGCTTCGATAAATGAAATCACCGGGTAATTAAACGATTATTCAAGACCGGTAGCTCTTCGGTAGACTGCGCTTCGATGCTAAACGCGCCCATACATCGCGATCTTCTCGCCGTACTGTCGGGACCAGGAGATTGCACTTTCGACGAATCAACGTGACAGGAAGAACAGCGGGAGAATGTAGTTCATAGGCATGGTGCTTTTATTTTTTTAACTTTCCCGTTTATTGTTCAACACCAATGATTTCCAGTAGTACCAACTGGACACTTTACATACATGGACAACGTATATTTTGAATCCGTTATATCCATGAAACTATGGCTATCAATGCACCTGACTGTTTTAAAAAAAGGTTCTTTGATTTTTAAACAAATGCTCGATTTCCGGAGCTGCTCCTTGGAACGACTTTTTCATAAATATGCTAACCATCAACGTAAAGGTTGATGTTTAAGCTATTGGGATTTGGATGATGTTTATGGGGAGAATAGGCTGGTCGATTTTTTTCAAAATCACATTCCATGACAAATGGAATCGCATAAACCAAGTACAAGCTCAATTTGTCTTGTACTATTACCAGGTAAACATGTTGTCAAGTTAAGGGGCTGCATCGACCTAAGGTCCGAAAAAATGGTCAATTTCTGATTTTTTTGTCGGGGGAGTGCTTGGTAAAAAATGCATTTTTTTAACACAAAGGTACAAATATTGAGAGCCTTTAAAAAAAACCGCTAAAAAATATATAGAAAAACAACAAAAACATGGCCACCGGCAAATGATGACGTTTTTTCGCAACGTCTGGCGGTGGACATTCTCCAGCCTAAACGGTCTATTTGAAATCTAAAAACCAAACGGGGTGTTCAAGTTAACAATCAATACGAATCGTTGACGATCGTCGTTTTTTTTTTTTTTTGACAAAGTGGCGACTAATTGATCGTCGAGCATACAAAATCTGTGAAAAAACGTAATTTTTACGTAACTGTTAAAAAATAGAGATCGATTTTTTTTAAAGTGAGATCGTCAACGATCTTTCAAGATTTCTCATCGTATCTCCTGTAAATTTGGAAACAATAAATCAAGTGGTTCTCGGGATATCATGTCCACCGATTTTGAAAATAGCATAATTTGCCGACGGCCATGTTTTTGTTGTTTTTCTGTATTTCCTGGTGATTTTTTTTTTAAAGGCTTTCAATCTATGGACCTTTGTGTTAGAAAAATGCGTTCGTTTTTTACCAACCGTTGCCTAGAAAAAAAACGGATTTTGGCCATTTTTTCGGGTTTCTAAGTGGATGTAAAGATACGATAATACCCGTGCAGAAATTTTGACCGGGATACCCTATGTCCGATCAAATCCCGATCAGGATTTGTCATGGATTCCCCAAAACCGGTATCCCGGTTAGAATCCAACTTGCATCAGTATCGGCATATGTACGACGACGATGGCATCATTTTGAACATTTTGGCGTCACGTGTATTTTCTGTATTACTATGGAATTCCTATCTATAGATAGGAATTTCTGTCTATAGATTCCTATCTATAAAATTCCTATCTATAGATAGGAATTACATAGTAATACCGAAAATACACGTGATGCCAAAATTTTCAAAATTATGCCATCGTCGTCGTACATATTCCGATACTGATGCAAGTTGGATTCTAACCGGGATACCGGTTTTGGGGAATAAGTCTCTGTTTATACCCACCGAAATGTCGGTGGGTATAAACAAGTATTTAAGACAAATTAAAATCAAATTCACAATGATTAGATTAAAATTTACACCAACCGTGAGTTCTTACGTATTTCGAGAGAAAACATTTCGTCGAGGCGAAGAAATTTTTGCAAAAAAAGTTGTGAGTTTCAAATATTACATTATAAATATGAAAAAAATCACAAAATGAGTTGTGAATTTCCTCAAGTTGAAGAAAATAAAAATCGAATTTACGACAGTTATATTAAAATTTACACCACAAGTGTAATCGTATTTTGAGAGAAAACATTGCGTTGAGACAAAGAAATGTTCGCACAAAAAGTTATGTGCAAAAATTTCTTTGCCTCGAGGCAATGTTTTCTCTCAAAATACGTACGATTTCACTTTTGGCGCAAATTTTAATCTAACCATTTTGAATTTGATTTTAATTTGTCTTAAATACGAAAAAATTCACAACTAATTTTGTGAATTTTTTTGTATTTATAATTTCTTGTCAATACATTTGCATTCACAGATTTTGATGTGAATTTTTTTAATTCACATCAAAATTTCGCGATGAGCGCGATCTGCCATTTGAATCTTTGGACAAATTTTTTTTTATTGATAGTTTAATGCACCAAAACTTTATAAATGTTATTTATTTTTATCATGAATTTAACATGTCATAATTCCATTTTTGACATTTTATTTCAGCCTGTATTCACCCGTGATCCTTCCCAGATCCCTCAATGATTCCATGGGGAATCTATTTAGAGTCATTAAAGGATCCGGTTCTGGATCCCTAATGGAATCCAGTTTACGGATCTTACATTTAGTCTTCGAATCTGATCCGATATCGGACTAGATCCCAACTGGGAGCCCGGGATACAAGTCAGAATCCAGCTGTATCCCTGCCAAAATTTCTGCACGGGTAAGGACGAAGAAAGTTACGCCAATAATGTTCTGCAAGCCAAATATCTATGATAAAAAAAAACACCAGAGAATTCCTAAAACTCTACCATTTTTCTGATATCGAAGGGCTCGCCCTTAAAAAATGTCGGAAATCACTAACCCCAAATGCGAGTGGTCCATTCGCCGCGAAAGGACGCGTAAGCAGATAAAGTACGCTTTTGACGTTAGCATCGTTGGAATGCAATCTTCTCGACGTTTTCATATATTTATTTTTATTCTTACCTAAAATATCTTTTTGCACTTTTCGATTATAAACTTTTACCAAGGATCTTCAAGGCCTCTTTGGTGATTTTCGTAGCCTAAATTTTACAACGATAAAAAATGCCAGTACCAAAAACAAATACTTTTGTTACATACCAACGATGTAAACTTTAATATCATGATTAAATAATACGTTGCGCATGCAAAACGCGTGTAATTAAGCCCCCGAAGGATGTCTTACAGTGGTTACAATGAGTACTCCTACTTCTGCCTACTGCATAAAATGCGTTTATGTGTGCGTCTATCTCGTAGTCGTGAGGATACCTGCTGTAACAGCTAGGAGGAATTAAGTAACGGATAATTGCGAGCCGCTAATAAATTAATTCCCAGCATGTGGACCTCCCTCGGTCACGCCCACTGTATTAAAGAGATCCTTGATGCGCAACCATGCAACATATATCTAGTTCTTTGTGTATGTTGCTATACACACACACACACCCACACACACACACACACACACACACACACACACACACACACACACACACACACACACACACACACACACACACACAACACACACACACACACACAAACACACACACACACACACACACACACACACACACACACACATATATATATATATGAGTACTATCAAAGTGTACAAAAGTCGATTCCACATGAGCCTAATCGTTTTGTGTACACTGGCCGAGTGCGTAAGTTCGCGTACAGACTCGTGTCTAATCGCAGTGTTAAAGTCGTTCGCTATCTTTGATACGTACCGTTAACGAGTGTCCGTATCCTTGAGGCGTATCTCTCGATTCTCCATCTATATTCAGATATATATGTATATGTGTGCGTGTGTGTGTGCGTGCGTGCGTGCGTGCGTGCGTGTGTGTGTGTGTGTGTGTGTGTGTGTGTGTGTGTGTGTGTGTGTGTGTGTGTGTGTGTGTGTGTGTGTGTGTGTGTGTGTGTGTGTGTGTGTGTGTGTGTGTGTGTGTAAATGCTGTTGTTATTTTATATACATTTGCGATACACAGCATCGACATTTGTGACTTTGCACCGAAGTTACGTTTAGCATTGATGTTTAAGATGCGAATAGATTGTACGTGAGTTTCACTTTCGCTTGTTGGCATTAGTACATATATGAGGCGTTTCACGTAAATTTGGACGCTGTTTTCTTTTCCAATGGCAACTGTTACTACCTGTCATTTTGTGGATAGCCGATGTGGGACTATAAATAATATTTAACTGATGAATTGGGTACTCTGATGCGAGCTCAATACGGAAAACTGCCCTCGGTGATGTTTGAACTATTCATTACCGTTTGAAAGAGACAGAAGTCTTGGAGTATACGTTTTTGCAGTCACCTTGCAGTAATTTTAGTGTTCTTCGAAATTTCTCAGTATCGGTGGTGAAATTATGGATTTTTGTCACTGAATTTTGGACGGGTTTGTTTTTTCTATCAATTTTAAGGACTCAAGGACCTTTTTGCAGTATCAAACGTATTTATTTGAGCTGTCGTATTTTGGTTGTTGTAATTGAATGAATATTCGTCAGCCTGGATGATAAACGGTTTGCTAATTATTTTAGCACACGAACACATTTAGCACATTTTACTGGATTTCGAACACACGTAATGGTATCCGTGGATATGAAATAAACCGTCGTGCGTTTTTTTATTATACATTTTGATTTGATGGAAAAACCGACGATCCTTTTCGTCGCATTTTTGTTGGTTTCAAGGCAGAACACCATTAGGGCGAGCCGAAAAAGGTCGTTTTTCTTATTTTGTTGTGTATTAGATTATTTATTTGAGATTCAGAAAACAAGTACGTTATTGAGCATACATTGAAAATATTTGGTGTAAATTCTTATTTTCAAAAATAAAAAATTTGAACCAATGGCCGGATCGATAACTTGACGATGGTTGGTCTGAAAAATGAAAAAGTTTTATTTTCTACATAAATGTAGTTCGAGTTGTACGCAGCTGTTTACCGATTTTTTTTTCAATAGTGGATGTTCAAAATAAAAGTGTAATTTTGGCGAAATTTTTACTTATATTCGAGGGCTTAAATACTAAATTAAAAAAACGACTATGAACAGCGATAGCTATTGCAATTACTAAAAAAAAAATTTTTTTAATTGAAGGCTAGGCTGAGAAAAGTCGTTTCGAAAAAAAACGTGATTGGAAGTTTCAGTCTACGTAAATCGTTGTGCTACCTGTTTTCACTAAATCTCCTGTAACTTGCTAAATTATCAGTATTTTAACTTGAACCTTTCTCGCACATTCTTAAATATATATACTTTGAAAAAATGCATAAAAATCGATTTTACCAGTCACAGTCGTGTCCCTCCCTAAACAGATTAAAACATTCTCCCTCCGCGCTAAATGAAACCAAAACTTTGAGATTGGACATGGTTGATCTCCGATAAATAACAATGGTGGAAAAATATTTGGATCAGAGAAAATAGACAATAAGCTGGCTCAGTGGAGATGGAATGGCTCGTGTACCTGTACGCAGGTTGAACTGAGCCGAGCTCGAGAAGTTAGCAGCACCAAGTTAAACGTAACGGATCTTTGAATAATTAAATAGTCGCGAGCAATTGGATAAATCGTCAGGGGACACGATAACCGGATTATTAATTGCTTACGAGTCCAGACACGGCTATAAGATGCCAGAAGATTTCATTTCTCACGACACACTCACACAAATAGATATATATATATATATATATATATATATATATATATATAGAAACGTGTATACCTTGAGATCAGCAATGCGCACATATAACTAATTGAGCCGGTTATCTCTTTCTTTTTTCCTCCCCTAGCGATACTTTTTTCCTCGAATATCTTGATTTCTGTATGAGAAAACTTAGCAAATTAGTCATTTTATTGGCCACAGAAGCGAGATATTTTATCAGAGGTCTTTGCATGCACAAGAAGAGTCTCAAGCGGACGCTTTTATCGCAGCTCGACTGATAAATTGCTCCGATCCTTTCGAATCGTTCACCGATAAAATAAAAAAAAATACCTCGCTGCGAGCGAAAAAGTCTCCAGCATGAGAAAAGCGGGTGGAAAAAGTACTCGAAGTCACGTCGCGAAGTGACGATTTTGCGAAAGAAAAGAAAAATGTTAAGGGGGAAAACTGACGGTAATCCTCGGGATCATCAAAATAACAACTTAATGAGGCTCTCAGTTAAACGAGCAGCTCTCTCGTGATTGCAGAGTCCTGTGTGTATGCGCTATCCCGTGTGTGCATTCACGTGCACTTACAAACGACATTTTCGCCCCGAGGGCGCGAGAACCAAGCGGCGATAGGTCCTCGAGTGATCTTTTGTGCTCGTACGGGCCTCGTGAACGGCAAAAGTTCGCGGTACACAATTTCACGTATAACCGAGAGCTCACGATGTGCCATGGAGAATAGATAAATCGTTGTCTATACGACACAATTGCGCGGGCTCGCTATTTCTCTTATCCCCCTGAGCGCAACATTTACAAGTGTTGAATATGTAGCTCGGGCCCGATTATCGTAATACTAGAAATCTCGGCGCTCCGTGGTCCACGACACTTCGGCACACGGGCATCTCCCTTGCAGTATTGCCTCTTTAAACGCTGAGTATCTGGGCACGTTGGGAGAGCAAGCTTATCGCCCTTTAAGACGTTACCCCCACTTGTAGCGCAAAGAAAAGGCCTTTTTCGTGAATTTTTTTAAAGAAAACTACAAAACATTTTAATCGATCAATATACCATCTTAAAGAACACATCTTGAAGAACTTTCAGTAATTTTTTTATTGAAAAATATTACATTGTTTAGTGGCAAATGGCCGTCAATGAAATAATGTTTTTATATACACGGTTTGCGGTGACCAACATTGCGGCGAAGTGGATCATCTGAAAAAAAAAATGCGGATGGATTTAGTCAAATATAAGTATAAACTAGTCTTTGATCGAAGGATTTTTAAAAATATTCATTTTTCACAAAATGGCGGACAGTCAAAGTTAATGGTTCGATTTTAACGAAAAAAACGGCCGTTTTTTGGCTATAAAACGGCCATTTTTTTTCGAAAAAAAAAATCGAACGATTAAAGACTACATTTTTATGTATTAAATAAGCCTGCAAAATTTCAAGAAGATCGGTTCATTAGTGTTCGAGTAATTTTGGTCACCGACTTCAGAAATGCCATTTTGAGAAAAACGCGTTTAAAGTTTCAATTTCCGGTCATTTACACAACAGATTCTTCTCTTTCAACGCTCATATCTCAGTCAATTTTGTTCGGATCGACTTGAAATTTTTCGGACATATTCTCAGATACTTATACTTCAAAAAAATGCAATAAAAAAATCGATTTTTTCAAAATCGCAAGTGGGGGTAACCCCTTAACGGGTTACACCCAACTTGTGGCCGGAAAAAAATGATGATTGGTGATTTTTTTGTTGAAAAACGTCTGCGGGTTGTCAATTTATTTTCTTCCACCTTAAATAGTATGGTATTAAGGGGTCTTCTCACTTTAGACGCTAAAAAAGGCTATTTTCGTGAATTTTTTTTTATCGGTTTGTATTATAGATATTTATATAAAAGTTATTATACTTAATAAATACACTTTCGAAATACAGAATTTTTTAAAAATGTATTTATGTAACCCAAACAAACTTTAAACGCGTTTTTTCGAAACAACGTTTTTGGACGGCTTGTTGATAAAATTTTCGAAACTACTGAACCGATCCTTATGAAATATTGACCACATATTCTTTATGATTATAGCTATAGCGCATATCAAGGATTTTTTTCAATTTTGATATTTACTATTTTTTTTTTTTTGACAAAAACTAATTTTTTTTTTGACAAAAAAGAATTTTTTTTTTTTTTTGACAAAAACGGTGAGAAAACACGTTTTTTTGAAAAATGTCCGCCATTTTGTTATTTTTGTATATATAAAAAATCGTATGATACGCGATATAGCCATTGACATACTGAATCTAAGACCGTTTAATTTTTTTGTTTCGGATGATCCATCTCCGAGATTTCATTTTTTTAACTATCATTTTCGTCTATAAATAGTGACTTAAATGAACAAATAACGTTTTCAAATGTGATTTCGAAAGTGTATTTATTAAGTGTAACAACTTTTATATCAATATCTATAATATAAGCCTATCAAAAAATTCATGAAAATATCCTTTTTAGCGTCTAAAGTGAGAAGACCCCTTGAGTATTTTTTTACAACTTTGGTATTGAAGAATATTTGTAAATGTGGTAGATACATTGGTTTGGGCAAAGCGCTATTTGAAAAACTCCCTTCGCGGTGATCACTGCTGCTCTGAAACAAATACGCCGAAAAAAAATCAAAGGCATTTAGTTTTTGCATCAATATATCTAGTGCTTGGACGACGTATTCAGTAAAATATTGATTTAAAAAAAATGGCTGCAGTCCAAAGTAAAAGTATCTATATTTGGTGAAAAAACTCTATTTTCGTTGATAAAAAATCGCATCGAAAAAAAAAATCCTTTATTCGAGCACTGCTCTTTGATGTGTAAAAAAAGCTTCTAAAATTTGAAGATGATCGGCGCAGTGATTTTCGAGATATCGTGGCCGGCAATTTTGAAATAGTTATTTTGAGAAAAACGCGTTTAAAGTTCGCCGGTTCGAGGAACCAACCTATAAACCCCCATAGCTCTATCAACTTTGAACGGATCGACTTCACCTTTGATCATTTAAATATTCCATTCTAATATTTTATTTGCACATTAGAAATACATTTTATATTAACATAAATATATTATTATAAAAAAATATATATAAATAAAATATTTAATGTATTTAATATTTTCTAATTTAATTCGGACGTAATATTATTTATTCTATTGTTCGTTTTATTTAATTTAACAAAATAAAACAAAATAAATAAAATTTAACTTAATTCCAATTTAATGTTTAAAAATAATCATTGAAAAAACATAATTCAGAATTAAATATTCTTTGTTGCCAATATTTGTCAAATGTCATATTTTGAAAACCCGTCAAAAGCCAAAAATCGATATTCCAAAAAAATTCAACTGGCCCGCATATAACATTAATTTTAAAAAAAGCTCGTCACCCTCATCACCATCATCATCACCGAAATTCCATTTTTCCGCCGAGCCTTCGGCCTAATGGCTCCACTTTCGAGTAAGTCCCCGTTCACACACACGCGTAAAAGCCCGATCGTCGGAACACATGTAGTACATTGGCGATGACGAAGATCGGAGAAGCTTCCATAGCCGCGAAATGAGCCATGCTGCCATACACGTACGTGAGCGCGTACGTTCGGTGAGTACGTACTCAAGGATACGTGAGAGCTTTGCACACACGAAGCATACGCGAAGGAGCAACTTTATACGATGCCGACGCCGTCGCAGAGCGTGGTTATCGCTATCTTAACGAGAATCGGCAATTTTCTGGCCGCGGGATCGCACGAAGACCGCGCGGCCAACGTACGTACCAACGTAAGCAAAACTTCGTATCCTATCCGTATGCTTGGCATGTGTACACGCGTGTGTGAAGCTATGCGTAACATGTAAAATTCAGTCGATGTCTCTTCCAATGCCTGCGAGTCTCGTAGAAAAGGCCAGGCTGTGTGTACGCGTATTTTTTTTTGTATGTGAATATGGGTATGCATGTGTGCGTGCGGATAGGTGGACTGTGAGAAAAGATCTGCCTGGACCGATTCCGGACGTGCCACCCGCCGCCGTACGACGAGAAACGACGCTTGCATATACTAGATTCGTAATTGGAGAGAGAGTGAAAGCCTTCAATTCGCCATAGTTATGTCGGGCAAGTATTTTCCTGACTCTCCCTGAAATGCCCAAAATTGAGTGAACGAGGATAATTCCCCTAAACATTAGGTTATTCAGTATGAAATGTCCGATTTTCATTTTCTCAAGCTTAGCTTGGAGTACTTGCAATGATCGGTTAATCGAAGACAAAGAACAGCGGTTATTCGAAAATGGATCGTACACTGCAAAAACAAGTGTGTTGTTTTTACATATTTTAGGTGTGTAAAGGCTCTAGACACGTTTTACACGTTTTAACGTGTGTAAAAAATAACCGTGTAAAAATAACACGGATAGATGCGTTCAAACAACACATTGACGTGTGTTATTTTCTTACACACGTTAAAACGTGTAAAAAGGGTCTACAGCTATTTACACACGCGAAGTGTAAATAAAATGTAAATAAAATGTACATCCTCCATATAAGTAAGTAAATAAATTCATAATCAATAGTCAGAAATATATATTGAGTACATTTATTATAGAGGGTGTGTGTGTATACTAAGGTCTTAACCCGATTTGGTTATCGTGGGTCGCTGGAGACCCGAGCCATTTTTAGTTAATGTCTGCATTTTTGGGAGGTGGGTGTGTTTATGACGAAAAATAAAACATTTGTTTAAATTGTTTTGCAATCTTCATGGTGTACCCTTAAAGTAGAAGTATTCAAGAGTGTTCAGGAATTTTATGAGAATTTTTCATTGCAAATTATGTGTTCTAACATGCCTCGGGTCTTCAGTGACCCACGATAACCTGACAAGGGGCCGAAAAAAGCGATAACCTTATCGGGTTAATTGAACGGGTTAATCGGTTAATTGAAGACCAAATGTAGTTTTGTTAACCTGTCAATCAATCAACGTCAAACCAACTAATGAGTTTAACGTGATGCCGTAACCGTGGTGATTTTTAAAATAGGATCCACAACTCGTAATTAACACACCTAAACTGTGTTACTTTTTCCCGTGTTATTTTTGCTCGTGTGTTGCTATCAACGCGTGTTATTTAGTCCAATGTGTGTAAAGATGCGTCTTGTATGTTGTTTCTACACGCTTCATGTGTGTTCGCATAAGCGTGTTATTGATGGGGACGCTACGAAGGTGTGTAATAATGTAATGCGTAAAAATTGCACACTCACGTGTGTAATTTTAACGCATTACGTGTGTAATTATAACGCATTACGGGATACCAAATGCATAAGTGTGTAGAATCAACATGGCAACGCTGGTTTAGACTTTATGTTGTGTTATTTCTACACACTTTGAACACACGTCAAACACGCCTTGTTTTTGCAGTGTAGTTGGCGACGAGCTCGGGATAACTCAGGATTTAGGCTAAAAACCGAATTTGTTTGGAGAACGTTTCATAAAAGAATCGTCAAATCTGCTGCGACCTTGAAAAATGTTATGTCATCAACTATGAAATGTCCGATGTCCAGCTTCTTAACCTTACCCATTTGTTTCAAGTGGTTTCAAATACGGTTTAAGATGTATCCGCTTCCACTGCAGCATCGAGCCCATCGTTATCCACCTTGCTCCCAGGTGGCCCACGTTGTTCATTTTGAACATCAAAATCGCCAGATCGGAACTTCTCAAACCATTGACGTACTGTGTATTCATTAGCCACATCCTTGCCAACACTTCGTTGACATTTCACGATGTCTGCACTGCATAAGTTCCACATATTCGAAAATGACGTGATTTGTTACCTGTCCATGGTTTACGAAATTGAATCTGCAAAAGACCAACAGGCAGATAATCAACGAACCAAAACGTGCGTCTGAAAGGCTGATGACGTACCTTCGCAATTATCGAAAAATCAAGAACTGTCCAAGTGAAATTGGACACTCATACTCAATGATCTGATACTTCTAGTCATTGCGATGCTGATGATGTTGGGATTGATTATTTTATTTCAAAATGGATAATGCAGCTGTAGACGAGGTGGAAAATTGTTAGAACTGTATTTGCTCACTTGCCGGATGATCTTGAAATGGAGTTGTCCATTTCCAAAAGAGCTCACGAATGACGTCCGTACTGGTGAAGTGTGTTTTGCAAGCAGATCTCTTTGTTTTTACTGTTGGTAACACGTACTTGCTACGAGGCTGTTTACTCGTATACATCGCTGTGTCCCAATGCATATAACGGATGTAGGAGGAGGCGATCACTATGGGAACTAGACCGTTCCAGATACAAGCCGAGACGTGTGTTCAAACCTCCCGCTTGGTCCATGGATTTTGCTATCACTCTATCACTCTCGTTACTTTTCTCGGCTCTCCCGTCGGGTGTTTGAGATGTACACTCTCTCTCTCTCTCGTATCACCGTCGACCATTATTCGTCCCGATCTCCTTTATTTGTCGATGAGAAGGCTCTCACAGTTCCACCTACGCCCTCGTCTTCGTACAAACATTCGTACAGCTTGAGAGACGTTTGAACGAGTATATAAGGTAAGTTTCGATGTACCAACGGAGGGAGGATATATGAAGTGTACCGCATACACACACCCAAGTGTTTGCACAGCCCGGAATCGACGCTGGTATAATGACCTGAGAAATTTCCATCTAGCAACCTTTCAATCATTCTCACCGCAACGCTCGCGCGCGAGGCCAGCGAATAACACTCTTCTTTTTTTGCCTACTTTTCTCAAAACTCCCGTGATCATGTTTACAGCACAATCTTCGGCTCCCCCCCCCCCCCCCCCCCCCGCCACGTTTTACGGAAACTTGCTTCGTGTCCAAATACCATGGCGAAACACGAGGCTGAGTCATTACTACCGATTGCCGGTAACCGCAAGCAGTTAAAGTTTTTGGCGCATGGTTTTCACAAAATGGCACTCTTCATCCGGCAGTGACAAGAATTTTTCGAAATCGTCAAAACTTCACGTTAACGAGAAAAATCCTTTAGCTTGCCAGACAAAAATGGACAACCCAGCTGCCTACTGCAATGTGGAAGGCACAAGCATCGAGGTGCGTAGTTCAATATAGGACAAAATGGGTAACTGTTGATTGGCAGTCTTTCTATCAGGTTGATAAAAAAGTTTTGTCGCAATAATTTCAATATAATTTATTTATATATCTTATACAATACATTTCTAATCAACAATATATTCGCCATCGGTTACTATGACACTCGACCATCTAGTTGGCAACTCATTTGTTCCCTTTGCCCAAAACTGCGTCGGCTGGAACTCAAAGAAATTTGAAATATCCCTTATGAGATCGTCGACGTGTTTGAAAGTTTTGTTTCTCAAATATGCCTTCAAATGTCTGAACAAATGGTAATCAGATGGCGCGATGTCGGGAGAGTATGGTGGATGAGGAACGGTCATTCCAGTGAAGCTCAGTGATTGTTTTGTGGGTTTCCTTTGCGACATGGGGTCTCGCGTTGTCGTGGAGAAGATGCACAGTCGCGCGTCTTGGCCGTTTTTTTTCTTATAGCTTTTGCCAATTCCTGGAGATTCTCGATGTATCGTGTAGAGGAGATCGTCTTACCTACAGGGAGAACATTGTGAAACAGCATTCCCTTTGCGTCCCAGAAACAGCACAACGAAACCTTTTGTGAGTGACGATCAGATTTCGGCTGGTGTGGCGGTTTTTTCTCCGATAGGAAGCCAGTAGGCTAAACGCGTTCCGTTATCATACAAGACCCAGCTTTCATCTCCCGTCACAAGATCTTCCAAAAACTCCTTGCGATAGTGGCGAAGCAGGAGAGACTGGCAGATGGTCAGGCGACAGTTCTTATTGTCGTCGGTGAGACGGTGGTGGTATCCATTGAGCTAGAACCTCCCTGTATCCCAAGTTGTGCAAGTGATTGATGATTGACTATTGACGGTTGGGTGCAGCCAAGTGCTCTTGCTAGCTCGTGCGTACTTGCTTTCGGTTTTTCTATGATGCAGCGGAGTGATGCTTCATCGTCGATGGTCGACGGTCGTCCGGAACGTTCCTTATCTTCAAGGCTTGTGTCTCCAGATTTAAAACGATTGCGAAACGCCCTTTTATACCCTGTCACGCGGAAGAGTAGAAAACATTCGAGAATATTCTCGACATGGCTCGATGTCCTATTGCGTCAATACGTAAAAATACATTTTTAAAACTTTGCGACAAAACTTTATTATCAACCCGATACATCCACCGTTTCGTCAATAAAGACAGCTTGGTAATATTGAAGGATGACATTCACGATTATGCAGCCGTTTGATTGAATAATCTGTTGCCAAATCGGATGAGAATCGCATGAGTAGCAAAAACATTTTGTTCCTCCGGTGTGCTCTTCATCAATGGGTCCAACATCCTCGAATCGCCGTCCACGATGATGAGGGTCCTCGCTAATTAGTTCTCTCTAATAAAATATACGAGCTCACAATTGACCAGAATTCTTTATCAAGACAATGCATTAAAAAAGAATCTACCAACGTTACAGAAATGCCTGTGCATTGCGATGATTGCACTTGATACAGTTGAGGCGAGCTGGGAAGTCAATGAAAAATAGAAATGGTAATAGGAAAACATCGATCCATTACCGGAAGTCGGAGATTCGCGTGTCTTGGCAAATGCCTCTGTAACGAACAGACTCGGCAAGCTCTTACGATGTTCGCGTCGTAAAATGAGTGCGCGCTTGATCCTATACGATCCGTTGTTGACCATAGATCACCCCGTGAAATCTGCTTCGTGGATCTACGGGATGCATAATCTTTCGCCTCCCGGTGTAGATTACATTATCTCAGCGCGTCGAGAGAAGCTCCGAATGGCGAGAGTGTATGTGTGCGTGTGTGAGAGAGTGGGAATGTGCGCTCGTATGTCTGTTGCACAAGCGGCTATGGAGTATCGGATGCGCTCCTGCCTGTGATACCGATGTCCAAGTATTTTCCTCGGGCTCCGAGGAAGCCTCAACGCGCTTCCTCGCCCTACGGGATCCGAGAGAATCGCCTATAGGAAACACGCGCCTTTGCGTGCCTGTGTTGGACCACGAGGATACCACGCGTTGGATAGAGGAGAACGACCGATAGGAGGAAGTATTTATGCATGTAACCACATCTCCGGATCAAGGTATTTCCCTTACACGTGTACAATTCACGTAGCCGCGTGAATTTTCGATCGAAGATCACGAATTCTTGCACGAAGGTGTGGCGAATATGTGCCCGGACAACGTTGGCTCCGGGAAATCCTCGGTTTACTCGACTGAGTGCCAAACACAATTTTTGCGAAGAATTATATTTATGGAAAATATAAGCAATTGTTATTTTCTTTTAAATTATTATTATTTTCCATTTTTATTATTTCCATTTGGTATTGTGTCCAATTGTTATGATTTACAATTGTTGCTATTTCCACGTTTTACTATTTCCAATTGTTATTATTGTTAAAAAGATAACAATTGTTACGATAATTCTTATGACGATATATGAAATATAATAATTGTTATAAACGATTGGATTAAAAACGAATTGTCCATAATTTTTTTTCTATACGTCCCTGTCGGTGTATTGTTATCGTCTGAAGGGAATTCACGATTTATTTCCTGCAAAATTCACAATTTCTGGTAAAAATCGTCGAATATGTATAGAAACACGTTTTTCGCGTTCAGCCCACGTAATGTTGAGCTTTCGTCAAAAACTCGGTGATATTCGTAATCGTCAGAAAATGTCCCATTAGATAGACCCTTGAAATGGTTTAAAAGTCGACTTTTTCATACCTTATAGCTACTGTTCCGGAATCGCAAAAAAACTCGCAAAATTTTGAACAGCTGCAACGTCGATAATATTTGAATGAAATAAATTGAATGGTCAGATTTTGAAAATAAATTTGGTAGACTCAGAGATGGGGTTTATCCCGATATCTCGATACGTTTTCCAGAAAAGTCCCCTTGAATGACGATCGAGAAAGTTCCAAAGGGACACGTATAGAAAAATTCGCCAAAATCGAAAAATAATATAATCACAAAATATAGTTTAGAGAAAAACGTAAAATAAAGTATAGTGAATTGCAACAAGCTCATATCATTCATAAAAATCGTCATAACACAGTCAACGTTTTGACCTCCTACGAAACCTTTGTTGCAAAGTAAATCTTATTTTTTAAATGTCACGCTTATGCGGACGACTTGACCAACGGCTAGACGATGAGACCACCGCACTGTGAAATCAATACCATTCAAACAATTTCATCCCCCCCGTTATGATTTCCATCCTGATCTGTTTATTACATCATCATTCATCCGTACAAAGTACATAACGCGCCGTCGATACCACGTTTGTAGAGGCAGTAACCTACGAGTGCTTGGGATTGCGTTGAAGAAAACATTGCTCTCAGGAGTTGGCTCTTGAGATTTATCGCGGTACTCTCCCGGTGCGTCAGCGAATCGATCGACGGAAAGACGAAAGGAAAAGGAAGGAGAGCGAGAGCGAGAGAGAGAGAGAGAGAGAGAGAGAGAGAGAGAGAGAGGATAGGAGGAAACAAGGCGCGCGCGCGTTCCGAGTCGCAAAGCGATCTTTGAACTTTGCAGTCACCCTCCTAAGATATCCAGCATCGTACGTGGTTACAGGGTCTGGTCTGCAAGTGCCAGAGATCCGTGTATCTCTCTCGCACTCTCGTGGTCATCCAGTGGTGTGTGTGTGTCGGTCTCTTAGGAAGATGCATAGAATGCGCGAAACGAGAGCCGAGAACGAGAGAATTGCAAAGGCAAACTCCAGCGATGCGAAACGAAGTAAATCGACAGACATGCACCTCCTATCCGTATACCTGACCCGATCGTCGATCAAAGGAAGCCGTTTCCTCCTGCCAGCCAACACACGTATAACTATATACAAAATCCAATCCAAATGTATGATTCGAGAAGTTTGTAGGTATACTTATAGGATTATGGGAGCGCACAAGCAGGGATACAACGATGAATGAAGCAAAAGAGAAGCTTTGTCGCGAGGTGATCGAGAAGATGAGAGATCCAGTTGATCATCGAGCGATCGAGCAGCCTGCGGCTCCGAACGATTCTACGGAGAACTACATACACGTGGACTCCGTCGTACACGTAGTAGTCATCGTTGTAAGATGAGCTTCTCCAACAGGTGACTATCCTCGAGTAGTCAAAGCTGAAGCCTACCGGATGTTAACCTCTCGCCGGCCATGCAGGCAATCGAAAGCTCGGAAAACATCAAGCTATACCATGGAACCGTTTGAGGGGCGTGGATTAGAAATCCCCGAAAGTGACAAACATTAAATTCTCTCCTGAAGATCACAAAGGTCCAACGATGTCAAGAACTGGAAGGAACAAAACCGGGACCTGATTGGAAAACAAGAAGCGCCGCTTTGATCTCAAAGATCCACGTGAGAATCCCGAAGATTATGGAAGACGAGAGGAAGCTTTTCCAACTGATCATTGTCCAGATGCAGCCTATTTGAGAATTTCGAAACTTCCATGAATCCAATCTTTTGCATTGCGAACGAAGCGCTACAATCGAGTCTGTCCCCTCGGCAAGGACGCCCGAGGAGAAACCGGGAACAGAGATTCCGAAGGACACACACGCACACACTAGAGAAGCCACTCTCGCCGATCGACAAAGCGACTTTGACCGGTTTTGCGCCGTTGGCGTTCGGTACAAGAAGATCGCGAGATTGAGCGGGGCGACTGACCAGCACGAAGTAAACGTACACTGGACGCACACGAGCTGGCGTTGTTCGTTGGAATACACGTGGGAAACCCTCTCGAAGGTACACATAAGTACGTAACCGAGTGCCGTCGAATAGAACTTTGGTTATCGCAGTGAAGACTGGAAGAGTGTCATCCCTGGCTAGCGATTCGACGCTCGAGGTTCAGTCCTTTCGTGGCAAAGAGCCCACGAGACTTTTCGACCAGTTTCGAGGGTCCAAAGAGATTCAGCGGATAAGCCGGCAGAGCCTCCCTGCTTAGGGTGTTCTTGTCCCTCTGACCACACGAGATGCCTTTCAAACGCTTGGCCGGTATTCTTCATGACACTATCGTATTAGCATATACGATGTTTCGGACCGTCGAGACACTGTATATCTGCCGTTTCGGCCGCCAGCAGAGATATCCAGAGATGGTGGAACAACAGTTTTATCGCGCCGCTAGATCCACCTGGAGGAGGACGGTTCGCAGATCGTGCTTGTTTGTAGTTTTGGGACAACCTGAACAAACTCACTGGGGCAACACGAATGTCGAACGAAAAGGGATAAAGGTTATGAAAAATATGCCATGAGGATCGCAGACACGGTAGACACGTCCATACGGTGGAATCTTTAAATCGGTAATGGAAAGTGTTTAAGGGGTTATGTAGCCAGGAGGCCCAAAAAGATCGGTTTTTCAAGAATTTTTCTTGAGAAGACTTTTAAATCTATGAACGTAAAAATTTGTACACTTATTGTGGTACCTTTTAACTGTATTTTAAGATTTTTATCTGTGAAAATAATTATTTTGAAGGCTGCTATAGCTGATCTCCGGGAGCACCTCTAAAAAAGGCGTCTTACGGTGAGCACGATATCTCTGGACTGGATCATGTAAAATGAAAAAACCAAAATTATTTCGGTAATATAATGGATTATCTTGTAATTGATCGAAGGAATAAGCAAAATAATAATTTTTGACAAAATGGCGACTTCTCAAAAAAAATCGTTTTTTGACATCAATTTAGGCCTTGAATTGTTTATAAAATGGAAAATACTTAACGGTGAGAAAGAACCTTTGATTAATTACTAAAAAATATACTTGGAAAGCTTGTGTTAAAATTTGAGACTCATCGGTTCAGCCGTTTCCGAGAAATCTTGCTCACCGACTCTAAAAACACAGTTTTGAGAACAACGCATTTAAAGTTTCAAAAGCACTTTACATATAGTTTAAAAAAATAATTACAAATGTGCGTGTAACTTTGAGAATATTCGCCGAATTGACAAGAAATGTTCTGTGTGGGTACTTAAATATATTTAAATGATGAAAAAAAAAAAATTTCAAATCGATTTTTCGAAAATGTTAACTGTATGTTAACCCCTTAAGTTTGGTTATCCTGCGAGCTTTTGTGGAACACTGCACGGATCGTGAGTCGAGAAAGCAACATATCTGGACTGGGTTATGAATAAACTATCGACTAGCTGATCCATGAGCTCATTTTGGAGCAGTAGATTTAATTGTTTTATAAAAGCAACTGTTCTCCAATAAAACTGATATGCTGACCCAAAATTGTCCAGACCTTTTTTTTTCGAATGAACAGTGTTCTTTGCTTTCGACGAAACGGACGTTGCCGGAATTGCAAGGTAAACGCAAGTGAACGATCACTCAATTGACTAATCACCGAGCTGATTAGGTTGAGTGCGAACTTCAAGTACCAAGTTTGATACGATGTCTCTGAGATGTCACTTTGACGGATCTTGGTTTTTAGTTTATTGATAAGGTACGTCATCAGCCTTTCAGACGCACAATCACGTCTGTCATTATCTATCAAATTGCCTTTTGCAGATTCAATTTTGTAAACCATCGATGCATAAAAAATTCTCGTCATTTTTGAATATGAGAAACTAATGGCCCGCAGGCATCTCGAAATGTCAACGAAGTGTTTGGAAAGGATGTGGCTAATGAATGCATAGTCAATGGTTTAAGGCGTTAGGCCACAGTAACACGTATAAAATCATTTGCGAATTTAACAATTTATTTCTTAATGCAAAAGTGATTCACTCGTAAAATTGATTACACGTTTATTTAGTATGAATATCAAGCTGTAAGAAAGTATATTTTTTTCCGATGTACAAAATGGCCGACTACTCGAGACTTCTCGAAACAGCTTATTTCCAATTGGCGTGACAAATAACTTCACCAATTTTCACTCGATTTACTTCAAATTTAAAAGTTATATTCCTAATTGCATTTCGCAGAGACGTACGTACGGAATTTCTGATTAATCGAAAACTTTTCATTTCATGAGCAGCTTATGAGCAGTTATAACGAAATTTTTCACTGAAAATTCATTTCTTAAGTTCAAACACCTACAACTTTTGAATAAAACAATATTTTTTAAATTCCTTACGTACTTCTCTAGGTATTCTAATGTAGATTGACGAGAATTTTTGTTTTTTGTTCTAGGTAAAAAATTGCGGATGCTAAATGTCACGCCGCGGAGCGCCTAAAAAAAGATAACAAAGAAAAATGAATTAAAGTCAAATTTAAAAAAAATAAAAAAATATTAAAATCAAAATAAAAAAAAACAAAATTAAAAAAAATGAAAAATGAATCAAATCAAATCTCTTAACAAAAGAAAATATTAGTAGTCGTCCATTTTGTACACCGAAAAAAAAAATATTTTTTCTATCAGCTTGATATTCATACTAAATAGATGTGTAATTAATTTATGGGCGAATCACTTGTTCATACGAAAAAAAAAATGTTAAATTCGTACATGATTTTATACCCGTTACTGTGGCCCTTAATGACCTTAATGACCTAATATTTTGAGGTCACAGCAGATTCGACGATTTTTCCATGGAAGATTCTCCAGACGAATCCGGTTTCCATTCCAAATCCTGAGTTATCCCGACCCCGACAGCTCCGATCCATTTTCGAACAAGCGCTCTTCCACGCCTCCAACGACTCGATCGTTGCAAGTATTTCAAGCCAAACGGACCCCACGCTCGACGTTATTTTGACGTTAATTTGCTTTTTCCAATAGTAACGCGCTCCTATAATCCGTGCCTACGGATGTCCTTTTTGCTCCGCGGTCCGTGACACCCGAGTCTGACGTTGGTCGCAGCTACCACTGGCGTTGCTGCGCCCAGCTGTCGAGGAACGGCCTTCACGGGCCTTTGCTAATTTCCTCGCGTGGGACTGGCGCTCACGCAGCGTCAATCGTTCGTTAGGAAAAACTCTCTCGGTACCGAGAGAGAAAGAGAGAGAGAGAGAGAGAGAGAGAGAGAGAGAGAGAGAGAGAGAGAGAGAGAGACTCAAGCCCCAGCGAGTGAGAGGGACACTCTGAAACGAATGAGAGACAGGAGCGTGGGTATTCTCATTTTCTACGCGCGAAGGCGCGTTTAGCGAAATCTCGAAAGTATCTTTGTTCGCGAAAGAAATGAAAAAAAAAAAAAAAACTGAATATTATAATCCTACCTATAACAACGATATAATACGGGACTCTCCGACATTCTCCAGCTCTTCTATCTCCATTTTCCATTCCGCCAGGAACAGAAACATCGCGCATTGCTCGCAGTCTGCGAGTCTTTAAAAGTCTGAAATATCAACCAGTCTGAAACTCGAAGGACGTTGGGACACGGAGGTGCAAGAAACTCGAGTGTGCCCACTCCCCTACGTACAGATATTATACTCATTCCAATGGACTCTTTATTGGCCGTAGCAATAGAGCCCTCTCACATCCGAACCGTAAGATCGTTTCTATCTACCTCTTCGGGATCCATGCAATTCCGCGCGAACGACGTTTACCGCACGCGCGAACCGAAACGATTATTAGTCGCGGCGAGAAAGAAAGAGAGAGAGGGAGAGAGAGAGAGAGGCTCTACGAGGACACGTCAGGTAATTACTTCGGGCGTGTATGCCACCGTCCGGAATATTAAAGTACGAAAATGCAAGTGCAGCATGATGGGGAGCTGACTTGCCTCCCGCACACGCGAAACCTTTCTTCTTTTTACCTGGACAAATTCTTGGGGGCAATTATCTTCGAGCATTCCTGCAGCTTTATACTTCTCAATAACCATATTTTGGTTTTTACACATTCTTGCACCACCGAGCCAGAAAAACGGCAATTGGAGATGTCCACTTGTACCTTCGAACTATTTCTTCTGATAACGTTTACTCTTGATGCTTTTTGGAGGCTGAAATGAGAAATGATTCTCCTTTGTCGTAAGAGGGAAAAAGCCCCCGCACAAGATTGGCCAAGAGCAACAAAAAAGCTTTACGTTTTGTCATATTTTGGTTTTTAACGCATTCTCGTAGCACCGAGACAGAAAGACAACAATTGGAGATGTCGACTTGTACGTTGAGGGAGACTTTGTCCTTGGAGTGCCATATTTCAGGTGTTTACATTTTTTTTTTTAAGGAAACGAGGAAAGCTTTTTGAGTGCGGTTTTTTTCTTGCTTTTATTCATGATATATAGAACGTTAAAAAATTTATTTTTTGAAAAAAAAAACCAAAATAGCCGGCGTTGCAGCTCCGCGAAAACAGGTCCTCAAATCGCGGGAGGTAAACGGCTGACATCACTGCCCCCCCTCTTTGTTGATCTGAAACACAAATTCAAAGCATATTATCAAACTGTGACCCTTTGGTCATGGAATGACGGATGGGTTTTTCATTTAGTACAAATTTCGGAAAATGGCGGCAATTTAAAAAAACTCGAATTTTCGCGTTTTTTTCGCATAAAAAGATAAATAATAAATAGAAAAATGTATCTATCGAAAAAACGATCCGTCATTCCGTGAAGACATATTTTCTGAGTATGCTCTCCAAATTTCAGATCGATATGTTAATTACAGAGGTCAGGAGAATGTCAGCCATTTTTAAAAACGTGTTTTCGAGAAAAACGCGTTTAAAGTTTTGCAATGTGTTTACACAAATGTGTTTGTAATTACCGCTAATCGGCAATGCCTGGTCCATAGAGGCATCCCTCCTCTTCTTCTAGCTGCTCATGTTGAGCCGCTAATATCTCCCGCTGGGCACAAAGGACAAAGTCTCCCTTAAGACACTTTCTTCCGATAAGTTTTGCTCTTGGCACTTTTCGGAGGCTAGAATGAAAAATGATCCTCCTTTGTCGTTAGAGGAAAAAAGCTCCGGCGCAAGATTGATCAAGAGCAGCACGGACCTGCAACTTTCATGTGCAAAAAAAAAAGCTTCATGCTTGTTCTTTTTGTTTGCATGTTCTCTCCTCAGGAGCTTGTCTTTTTGGTCGGTCTTATTCGGCTCTCTCGTGGTTCAGGTCGACTTATATCCTGCGTATGAGAATAACGCGCCCGCATGTAGGCTAATGCTAAGAAAGCATGACGAACTGCAAATACGACGTGGTGATTGATGATACGCATCATCACCCGTTCCAACGGCGATAATACCTGCACGACGATCGTATTATAATACCCTGGGCCCTCGAACACACGTATTATCTTCAAACTTGAATACCCTCTGGTGTTTTATGGGCGAGATAAAGTAAAGGCGACCCTGCAGCTCGTCGAGATGTATAGCGATGCGAAACGGATCCTTTTGGAGGAAAAAGATCGATGGAACTGTGCCACGACGGTACGTACGTATTATGTGCAATGAAACGAGGGAAACTGGGAGCAACTGCAATGTTGGCTTTTATCATCGATACGGCATCGACAACCTGCTGTCAAGTATACGCGGAACAAACATTATTCGCACTGAACAAACGAGAGAGATCACATTCGGAAGCAGTGGGAAACTTCGTTGGTCTGTCACGATGTACCGGTGTGCCTATCGTGTCTTGTTGAGGAAATCTTTGAGGGGCCTTAGGCCACAGTAACGGGTATAAAATTATGTGCAAATTTAACAATTTTTTTCGTATGAAAAAATGATTCACTCATAAAATTAATTACACATCTATTTAGCGTGAATATCAAGCTGTTAGAAAATATATATATATTTTTTTTCGATGTACAAAATGGCCGACTACTAATTTTTTTGTTTTGTTTTCTTTTTTTTAAGCACTCCGCGGCGTGATATTTAGCATCCACAATTTTTGACCTAGAACAAAAAACAAAAAATTCTCGTCAATCTACATTAGAATACCTAGAGAAGTACGTATGGAGTTTTAAAAAATAGTGTTTTATTCAAAAGTTGTAGGTATTTGAACTTAAGAAATGAATTTTCAGTGAAAAATTTCGTTACAACTGCTCATAAACTGCTCATAAAATAAAAACTTTTCGATTAATCAGAAATTCCGTAAGTACTTCTTTGCGAAATGCAGTTAGGAACATAACTTTAAATTTTGAAGTAAATCGAGTTGAAATTGTTCAAGTTATTTGTCATGCCAATGTGAATATCAAGCTGTTGGAACTTTTTTTGGAAACAACTGTGAATATCAAGCTGTTGGAATTTTGTTGGAAACAACTGTGAATATTGTGAATATTTGAATATTTTGTTGGAAACTTTTGTTTTCTTGGAAACTTTTGTTGGAAAATTTTGTTGTGAATATTTGTGAATATTTGGATATTTTGTTGGAAACAACTGTGAATTTGTGAATATACTATGAATATTTGTGAATATTTGAATATTTTGTTGGAAACGACTGTGAATTTTGTTGGAAACAACTGTGAATATCAAGCTGTTGGGATTTTGTTGGAAACAACTGTGAATATCAAGCTGTTGGAATTTTGTTGGAATCAACTGTGAATATCAAGCTGTTGGAATTTTGTTGGAAACAACTGTGAATATTTGTGAATATTGTGACTATTTGAATATTTTGTTGGCAACGACTGTGAATTTGTGAATATACTGTGAATATTTGAATATTTTGTTGGAAAGTTTTGTTTTCTTGGAAACTTTTCTTGGAAAATTTTCTCCTTACGAAACTTTTGTTGGAAAATTTTGTTGTGATTATTTGTGAATATTTGGATATTTTGTTGGAAACAACTGTGAATTTGTGAATATACTATGAATATTTGTGAATATTTGAATATTTTGTTGGAAACGACTGTCAATTTTGTTGGAAACGACTGTGAATATCAAGCTGTTGGAATTTTGTTGGAAACAACTGTGAATATCAAGCTGTTGGAATTTTGTTGGAAACAACTGTGAATATCAAGCTGTTGGAATTTTTTTTTTTTCGTTCTACATAATTGTACAACGAAACCCAAACAAAATTATTTAAATTAAAAAATGTTAAAAATTTTAAAAACAAGAGATTTTATTCGGACAAATACTTGTAAATTATTCGTCCGGATAGATTGTTTAACAATTTAACACATTCTATCCGGACGATTATATATATATATGTTATTCGTCCGGATACTAGCTGCGACGAATCACAATAATATGTACGTGGAAGTACGGCGTGAACTGAGCCGCTATCCGGACGAATAATGCGCTTATTCGTCCGATAACCGGACGGCTAGCCGCAGCGTACTTTTTAAAGAAAGAAAGGTTTAAATTCGAGCAATTTTTACGAGCAATTATCAATTATAGCACAATGTATATTATTATGTTGTTGTATCAAGGTTTCGGGTGTCTATCGGAAGGAAATGGACAAATCTTCGCTATATCGAGGTTCGACTATATAAGAAAACAAAATAACCTCACAGGTCATCAACATGGCTTAACGGAGTTGACGTTTCTCAATGCCGACAGAACATGTGGCGGGGGGGGGGGGGGGGAGGGGATACGAACACACGACGACCGTGCTAAAGTCTCAAAACTATATACACACTTCGTATACAGCCCCCAGCTGCCAGGACAGTGAATATAAATGTCAGCTGCCGAAAGGCAAAAGGACGTATTCGAAGGATGAAGTGTTGAGTGTAACTTGACAGGCTATTCTCACTTTTAGACCTGGCTTTTAATATACACACATCGATACTGTTACAGATCAATATGTTTTGGCAAAAGGCATTGACGAATGTGCTACGACGGTTCGTAACTAGACGACGAAGCCGGTTCAATGATTAGTCGTGGGTAAATGAGATTTTGCACTCGTTCCGCAAGGGGGACACCGACTCGCACCGTTATCCATAATCGATATTTTCAACCGGAATCGCTGTTCTTTTTTCTTTTTAGTTTTTTTCCTCTTTGCAAGACCGAACGTTGGCTGCGGGCCTTGCGGCTAATTGCAGCACTACTGTGCTCGATATACACGTATACTTCGCATACGTGCATGGCTGACTCTAGTTGCGTAAACTTATTTCACCCTCCGTCGATTCAAATCGATTGCCAATTGATCCATATGGACACGCGGAATACTTCAGTTCGATACGTTTCCATCGCGCTACCGAACACACAAAACACGATGTGTGCATGGGCTGCATACGAAATTGGAATTCGCGTCACGCGATCGTTGCCATGTAAAAAAAAATTGAAAAAAAATGAAACAATGTTTTAAGCGAACTGTCGGAAAGTTTGCCCCGCGGGCTTTTAAATTAAACGCGTAATTGATGGATTACGTATCGCGGGGTGGGAATTTTTACGGGACAGCGTGTATTGTCCAATCGATCAAAGATAAAAGTCGAAAAGTATCGCGGAGCACTTACGAACACGTGACGGATAGACACGAACGACTTCTACCCTGTGATCTCGATAGTTGGATTTTTCGTCGAAAAATTTCACATTCAATCTCCCAAAGTCTTGAAACGTATTTTTCTTTTCTCGCGTAAAACTTTGTCTTTCTCGATTTTCGTGCAACTCTCGCGAGACACGATTTCGATGTTTGATCGATCGATGAAAAGCCGCGACGGCCGAGTGAATATTCACACGTGAATGCCGAATAGCCCGGAGGCCGTTTACGCGCGATGAACGATACGAAGCATTGGACGAGTACTGTACTTCCACGTGGATCTGTGTGCGTCTACGAACGTACCTATGTATTCGAAGGTGCATGAAGCAACGAAGATAGATCGACGATCGAAGATACATCGTGTCTTACTTTGTGGATTACCCGAGAAGTTTTGTACCCGCTGCTCTTGCCAGCCACACACAACACGTACAACACGCGTGACTGTCGAAAAGCGTCGACCCCCGTCGAATGAGACTCGCTATCACCCGCTGAGCGAATCTTTTCACCTGTCCAAACTGGACGACATACTGTTTCGACGTATTTGTTAGGAGGAGAAAGAAAAAATTGTGACCGAATTTCTTTCCCAAAGCGAGCGATCGATTTTTTTTTCGATTTTTTTTTCTGCAGAGAATAAGAAGTTTATCGCTTCGCGAGGAAGGACGGGAAAATTTGAATTGAAATTTTGCATTCGAGCTGACGGAAATAAATTTTTCATCGAAAAATATTGAGGGAGGAGACGACTGTGACGCACCGAGTAAAGGTCGTTTTTCCGATTGTTTTTTGTCAAGTAAATTATTTATTTGGGATTTGGAAAAAAGGTATGTCAGTGAGCATAGATGAAACTTATTTCGGGTAAATTTTTATTTTAAAAAAATAACAATTAACAATATAACGTTATTGAGGTATTATAGAGCCTCTGTATAAGAAATTTGTAATAATCAAATAAATAAAAAATGTTTAATAATCTATATAATGTATTTCTCGTTGTGCGGAGTCGTTTTTCGAAGAAAAAGTTCACAAAATGGCAGATGTTTTAAAAAAAGTGTTTTTTGGCGAAATTTTTACTTGTATTGGGCGCTTAAAAATACTAAATTTAAAAAAAAACCACGAGAAACGATAGCTACTGCAATTACGGAAATTTTGGTTTTTGTAAATTGAAAATCGGACAATTATAGCTAGAGTTATGATTCCGGCCAGGTCGAGAAAAGAGTCGTTGCGAGAAAAACGCGATTGAAAGTTTTAGTAAATATAAATCGTCTGTAACTTGGTGAACTTTCAATATTTGAACTTGAATTTTCACGTATTCTTGAATACTTATACTTTAAGAAAATGCAACAAAAATCTTTTTTTCTTTGCCCGTCACAGTGGTGTCCCGCCATAAGAAATAGCTGAGCAGCTGCTGCTTAAAATTGCCTCCTCAGAAATTTGGCGTGAAACACAAGTCGCTCCAATTATCTGAAATTAAAAAATGAGCGAAAATTCCGTTAAAGTATCGTAAAACGCTTAGCATGAACCTAAATATAAAAAATTGGATGACGTTTTTCAAAAAAAAATCTGATAATTATGCAGTATGAGGACTTTTGCGAAAAATTACGGGAAATTTTGTTTTTCACCGTGAACTTGTTTATTCCATTATATTGATTGATATTCCGTCGGGGGAGGCTGACAATTTCCATTAATTCCATAAGTTATGGGGTTTTGAAGCTCGCGAAAACACGCGATAAAATAGGGAATTTTTAAATATTTCGACACCTATATTGGGGAGTATGAAGTATTATACAATAGTACTACGTTGGTAATTTTTCTCGCCCTAATAAGGGCCGATGAAAATCTTGAAAAATACTGATGTCGAAAAATGTCAAAATTTCTATTCTCCCTTCATGGCTCCTGCAACCCAACTTTGGCTTTCTTCAACCCAAACAAACCCAAACCTGCCGCATTCCACTGAGCTACTTCCCCACAAGTCTGACACTTCACGGTGCGAAACAAAACGTCGTGGGCTTGCAGGAATTGCATAAATTGTTCAGAATCTTCACAATCGATAAAATTGACGTAATCCGTACGAGCAATTGGTACAATTCATTTCGCAAGAAAGATGCTTGATTATTCACGATATAATCGAGACTGAGCTGTTCTCGTTTTCTTTGCGGTCCTTCGGGAAGTAATAGAAATACAAGTAGTGTGAGAGAGGGCAGTTGTGGTCACCGAAATCAAAACATATCTCATCGTTCCAGAATATATACATTGTTAACTTCATAATACACTATATACAGGGTGTCCCAGAAGTGACGTACGCCTTTCTAGCATCTGGTAGGAAAAAAAATTCTGAGACGAAAAGTCCTCCGTCATTTTTTTATCAGAATCATAGATAATTAATTATGAATTAAAATCAATAGCCAATCAGGTGCGCGCTATACAGCGGAAAGGCAGCGCAGAGGGGGGGATAGGGGAATGTGTTGTAATTGCGTGCGCCTGAAAATGTTTGCGGAGGGATAATTCCGAAAGCATGTGTGCAAGTGTGTGTGTGAGATTCTGTGTGTATGTGTGTGTGCGTGTGCGTGTATGCGCGCGCGCGCGTGTGTGCGTGTGTGTGTATGTGAGTGTGCACTTGCTTTCGGAATTTTCCCTCCGCACACATTTTCAGGCGCACGCAATTACAATGCATTCCCCTATCCCTCCCAACTACGCTGCCTTTCCGCTGTAGCGCGCACCTGATTGGCTATTTATTTTAATTCATAATTAATTATCTATGCGTCTGATCGAAAAATGACTGAGGACTTTTCGTCTCAGAATTTGTTTTCCTACCAGATGCTAAAAGGGCGTACGTTACTTCTGGGACACCCTGTATAAGAAATCACGTAGCCGTTTACCGACAACAAACAAGAGGCGTCGAAATATTACCTGTTTCCGAAAACTTCGAAACCCCATAACGTATGGAATTAATGGGAAATGTCAGCTTCCCCCAACGGAATATCACTTACTAAAATGCAATAAACAACATCACGGCGAAGAAAAAAATTTCCCGTCGTTTTTCGGAAAAGTCCTCATACTGCATAATGACCAAAAATCTTTTATACAAAAAATTGCTAATAACATCGTCTATAAATATATATTTTTTTTTAACATTTCGGTTCATGCAGAGGAGAATGTGTTAAGGAGGTACGGTGATGACCACGCTAGTAAACTAAGAGTCTTTTTTTCGCCATAATACCGCTACGTTTTAGACATATGTGTGTGGCCTATATTTCGAGAAATATTTTTTAAGTATTGAATTTCAAGCTACTTATTATTTTTATAATATGATAACAAACGTAATAATCTACTACTCGACTTCAGTAGTACGCCATATCTTTGACGTTTAGCATCGTTGCATTTTCGATAGCTGTCATCGGTCCCACGCGCTCGGCTTATTATTTTTGGTAGCCGGTAAACATGGAGAATGAAAATAAGTACTGTAGAAGTTTATCAAGAGAGTAACAGGATTGTACCTGAAGTCCAGTTTAGAGACAAAGGTAGATTCTGTCGGACAAGAATTAGAGAGTGAAAAGATGATATTGCGAATGCAAATGAAAAACGTCGCGTTGACGTTAACCTCAATATCCAATGTCCAATCTGTCCGAAGTCAAAACATATTTCATCGATTGTTATGTTATTTTTCCCTTTCCTAATTTTCATAATATTTGCAGATATAAAAACGAACGTTTATTTTATATGACGGTTTTTCCATGCTGACTTTACATATAAATGCGTTGTATGCATGTCGCCAGAAAGATTGAGATGCCTTAGCTATACATAAAAGAACTTTGAGTAAATATCGACGAAAGGCCTTTTATAATCGATTAAAAAACGTACGGCTTCACACAACCATATTTTTAATTCGCGTTGAAAATATCCGATAGAAGAATCAAATTTGCGCGGGTATCCGGCGTTGCCACACTTCGAGCAAGATGGCTGCGGTTACGTCACGAGACGTCTCTCTCGCCGAATACTTCGGTTTTTCGCGACTTTATTTCTAAATTTATTGCTGATTTCTGCGGTGAGCTTTCCAATTCAAGTTGCCTTATTGATCACAACGAACCAACGAACGCAACCGTCAGTTTTTTTTACGCGTGTCTTGGCTCCAAGTAGCACAAAAAAATCGATATATGAGAGGACAGGCACATTTTGTCGTCTACGTGTGACTAATTGACCAACTTTAACAATTAATAACTCGGAAACTGTACGGTAAATCTCGCGGAAACTCCGCATACGCATGGACGAAGCTCTCGACAATGTTATTAAAAAAAATCGGGCTTTTATCTTGGACTCGCTCTAATCACCGTACCTCCTTAAAGGGACCGAGGGTTCTAAAGGAGCAAAAAATAAAAAAAATCTAAATAACCTCAACGAAATATAAATTTCCCCACCGCAATGGATTCAGCCTATGCTCCACGATACTTCGAGTCTACGAATACCAATGCTACGTCGATAAATGTGGACACAACTTTTCAAAAACTCATCCTGCTCCAAAAAAAACCCAACCCGCACTATTTTCATCATCGTTAAAATGTTCCCATCGGCTGTTCGCTTCCCACGAATGCGTTTCGAAAATCCATCGAGGCTGAGAATCGGTATGCAGCCTTTCATAGGAAAATCCGAGAAATTCAATTTACGCCACACCGTAACATAATCGTTTATTTATTTATTTATTTTTTCAACAAGATTGGCACGAGATTGAAAGCAGTCACGAAGTCCATTTCTCTCTCGGCTATATGTGTGACCTTTGGAAAGAGCAATTCGCCAATTTTTACAACGAAAACGCGAGGAAAAATAATAATAAGTACCGTTTTACGAGAGCGGTTGGGTTACACGTCAGAGATACGAGCACCGGCACACGTGAAGATTGTGTCTCGGTATATGAGACGGGTCCGGAGTTTTACGAGGGGTTTCGCGCGGGGTGATTTGATAGCGCGCGTGCGCGAGAAAGATCGCCCGAAGCGTGTCGTCCTCGGCTGAAGCTGAAGATAACGCGGCTTGACCGATTTCCCGGGCAAATTCAATTACACGTTGCTAATGCCGAGGCCCGAAGAGAAGCGCCGACCGGCCGTTATACACGCCCACGGTGAAGCATCGTCTTGCGCGCAGCATCCGCGAACACCGAGAGACCGAAAGGGGGACGATAGAGCGAGCAAGGGAGGAACGAAAGTACAAAAAAGCTCCCGTCGATGTCTTCGGCTCTCGTTTGGTCAAACGTTTGTTCTTTGGGACACGACACCCTGACACTATCGAAACACACGTGTGTGGACGAGAGAACATTACACGATGAATTTACATGTCTCAACGGTGTCGAGAGAGCCAAGAGAGTACGTGGAAAATGAGACGAGAGCGAGCGAGTTGGTATTCCGCGTGAGAATATTACTCCGAGCGTATCACACGCTTGCGTTTCTTTCACGTCTATCATTTTTTTTATTCTCTCCTCGCGTTATTCCAATTTAGCCAATCATACGGTGGATTTACCTACGTTCGGGCGATAGCTCCGTACAAATTAGTCTCACGTAAGCCCAATTCTTCAACGCTCCGTATCTTAACGTCTCATCCAATTCTACGACAGATGGGTCTTTGCCAATTGCACTTGCTGCGTGACGTTTGCGTTTTTGCTGCCTTGTTTGCATTTTTTTATTGGCCAATTTTTGTCGCCAGTTTTGAGCTATAGGAATCCCTTGAACGGTTCTGAGGATCCTTATTGAAGAATTCGTTATGTGCAAAAAAATGGAAAATTTTAAGAGTAAAGCAATAAAAAAATTACGATTAATTGATTCATTTGGACGATAGGAACTTCAAGCTGGGTGTACACATGGCATGACTTTGGAGATTGTGGACAATCCGGCAGAGAGAGAGAGAGAGAGAGAGAGATTTGTTTCGTACTCTAGAGTGAAAAACCTCCCTAACAATAAGAGTACCGTGCACATTCTTATGCAAGCGTATATGCTTGTAGGAAGAACAATTTTGTCATACTTTTCTAAACTATGTAAACAATGATCTTCTTATGTAAACAATGTTTATCTTATCTCAGAGAGAGAGAGAGAGAGAGAGAGAGAGAGAGAGAGAGAGAGAGAGAGAGAGAGAGAGAGAGAGGAATTGATTGATTGATTAGTTTGTTTGTGTTTGTTTGAGTTGCACTTTGGCTAGGCCTTGGCTGCACTATGAGGCAAAGTAATACGATGATAGTAATTGACAAAATATTTTAAACATATAAAGAACGTAAGTGATAGGAAGAAAAATGTCAAATTATACAACTACATAAGCTAGGAATATATAACTAAAAGTGCTCTCAATATATTTAGAATGACGTTTTAGGAAACGGTTTAATATACAACTAAACTTTACTGAACAATTCCTAGTAAAGTGTCGAAGCTGTCAGGTCACGATAAATATTATCAAAGAAAGATAGAGAGAGAGAGAGAGAGACAGATCGATTGATTGAATGATAGTTTAATATACGCCTTGGTAAGAACCTTTAACCAATAGAATATACATAGGGTATTAACAAAAATAGTAAAAAGAATAACTAAAAATAACCAATAGTAGATTAAGTATAAGCAAAAAAATGTTACACGATATAGCAAAGCAGCTATAAAGTACAAAAAATAACAGCAAAAATATAGGGCGTGAGATAAAACGTAAAAATACACAATAATTAAATATTGTATGTGAGGGAAAGGCATAACACACTAAACTGTTGTGAATTTGGCTTCATTTTGTTGTTCGTGTTTTCCCATGATTTTTGTAAACAGACACCATGTATATTTAGGATAAGCAATCGAACGCAGAAACTTCATGAAGCATTTTATTTTTTTCGAAAGATAATTTGAAAAAGACGACGTGTACAAATACTTTTTTTACTCACTGTATATAAAACAAAATAAGGAGCGAGTCAAAACAAGGCAGAGAAGCTATGTCAGGCAAAATATAAAATCAAAAACCCAAACCTAAATACAACACCAAACAGCGCAATGAAGCTATGCAAGGCAAAAACCAAAAGAGAGAGAGAGAGAGAGAGAGAGAGAGAGAGAGAGAGAGAGAGAGAACATTAGTTTATTCGTACTCTGAGGCTTACGCCCCCTAAGAGCACCGTGCATAATATACATGTCATGAGCTTTGTACACTGATGTGTTCACATGGTTATCCCTAGTCAACAACTTATAGCTATGACTAGTAACGAAATGAAATGAAAATAAAAATATAAAGTATAAAAATATTACAAAAATAATATAACAACAACAACAACAATAATAATAATAATAATAATAATAAAGCGGTATGGACTACGATTTAAACTTACGCCTAGAAAGAGAAGCAGTTTCAAGAGCAAAAGAACAGATGTAAGGAGTGCAGATATGTTACTTTACAGTACCCTACTTCTCAGTCCGTATTTTCTCGCAACAATGCACATTTCAACGCTTCCTTAAAACTCTTTAGGCTTTTACATGCCCTTATTTCGTAATCTATCTCATTCCATACACGACATGCAGTGGAGAGGAAGGATTTTTGGTAGCAGTCTGTGCGGCAGGTCGGTACCACAAAATCGCCACTTCTTAATGGCCGTCGCAAATGTCTAGTTTGCGTCAGCACTGGCCGCACAAAACGCCGCAACAAATAAGTTGGTTCGCCGTGATCGCACATGGCATATAAGAACGACGCAAGCAGATATATGCGCCGTTCTGCCACCCTCAACCATGCCAGACGCCGATAATACGGAGTAATAGGCTCATCACGTCGCACACCAAATATGAAACGTATGCCTGCGTTTAATGCCCGCTGTAGTTTTACGTTCATGCCTGCAGTTGAGTCGGTGAATAAAAGGCTACAAGAGAGAGAGAGAGAGAGAGAGAGAGAGAGAGAGAGAGAGAGAGAGAAGGACCGATAGATTCTGGAAGAATTTCCATGAAACTTTTCAAGCATTCAGATTTCGTTACCGGCACTGTCACAATACAGCCGGTACAATTTCCACCTTCATTAAGTTCCCAATCTGATATCAAGAATCAGAAATTATGCAATGTCTGGGCTCGTTACATTTGAATAAACGCTGAAGTTCACATACGAACTGTCGAAACCCCGATATCCCAATTTCGACACGAAATAGCACGACCAAACACAAAGTTGAATGCGAATGAGACTGTCCGAACGCATTCTTTACGAATAACACGTTAACTGCCATTCTGTTCATTGCCACTTATACATCGTTGCTGCAACGCCATTATTGACAGCTGTCAGATAGAAAAACGTTAAATTGTATCCGACGAATCGTGATCAATGAGTCTATATTTCAGGTCAGAGCGTTGTTAGACGTCAGAACGTTATTTCGTATAAATATAAATTATATACAAAATTAACATGAAAGTGATTTACCCTTATTCGACAAGTCAGATTCGTATCTGGTTACCACCATATTCATCAATATCGATCAACACGTGTGCAATTTCGAGAAAAAAAACACGTTCATGGTCAAGCCATTTTTTTGGTTAACGAGTCTATATGTTAATTCAAAAATCAAGAGTCACAGATTTCGCCAACCCTAATTATCGCTCGTATGGAAATCGGTCTTTCTCGTTCTTATTTCGAAAAGTTCCTCTAGCTACTAAGGACAGCATCGAGTTTTTTTTTCCTCATAACTATCGGCAAACGATCGATCGTGATCGTTGCCTCAAATAAATAGCACGGAGACAATGTATATGTGACAGAGATCGTCCGATCTATATGGCTGTAGAGCGTGAATGTAACAAAGGCTATTCTCGTGTCTAACCTTTTTATCACATACTCTTCTCTCTCTCTCTCTCTCTCTCTCTCTCTCTCTCTCTCCCTTCCTCCCCCCGTTCTATAGAGATGTGTCAAGTGAACGGTACCAGTTATTGGCCAAGTATAATGCTCGGTCATGCTCCAGCCCGTTGAACTACGAGAGCCAACCGAAAAGAGGGAGAATCAGAATTATCGGTGTTTCCTTAAAGGGCCAATTATTGTCATCATCCCACTTTACAGTCCGTTGATGTACTCAATATCGTAGAGTGGCGCACACGTTATTGCAGCCTCACAAGCTCAAAGTACTCGATGCTGAGCTATCTCGTTATATCTGTAACAGAACCTTATTGCACTCATTATAACCCGGAAGGTTTGGCGTTGATGTTTGAGCAAAATCTTTCGGGAGATCAGATGCATATGCATAACAAGGCACCGAGGACGTGGCCTGAGGTCATAATCTTTCCAATACGACTGCAAGATTCGAGACAATCCCACTGGCGAACAGACGAGATAAGAGTGGGAAAGTGGGGCGAGGTAACATAGGGATTAATAACATCTAGTGGCTTTGCCAAAAAGGCACGTTCTTATTCTGTGATTGAACGAATAATGTTTTACTATTTTCTCGAATTTTCTGAATATAGAGGAGAGGCAGCATATATCGGATACTTTCGTTTGAAAATGAAAAAAAAAACAACCAAATAATTTCCGAAAACTTCAAATTTTCGGATTTTATTATTTATATGTCGTATATAACAATACGATAATAACTACTTTACACATTATATTTCAATATTTTGAGATATATTATTTTGTACAAAAAGTGAGAAATGGTGGTCTTTGAAAAAGTTGCCTATAATCGGATATCCGATAAAAAGGCCCAAACTCCATTTTCTTATATATGATATTAGGGGACTATTTATATATATAATAAAACGAAAGGTTTATTGTTTTGACCTTGTAATTATTATCAAATGATCAGTCTTCATAAGTTGATCTTTGATTAGGTAGGAACATTTTGGCACAAACGGATATTCAATATTAGGCTCGATTTTAAGATTGCGATATTGAGATTTGACATGGCCGAATGTGTATAGTAATATTTTTGTACGTATTGCTTTTTTGCGAACATTAAATATTTATTGAGTAAAATAGATGCTATAAGAGTTCATAAAAAATAACAAAAAATTAATCATTCAGATTTACCTCAATAAAAACAACACTTTTTAACGCAAGAAATATTTTTTACGCTGGCGGAAAGTAAAATGTGTTCACTGTTGTGCCATTTTTATATTTAAATAAGCAAAAGTTTTGCGTGGCGACATCTTACGATTATTTATTAGTCTATACAATTTTAAAAAAAACATATGTCGCTATGGGAAAACTCGAGATAATCCACTATCCAATATTAAGGCGTTACCCCCACTTGTAGCGCAAAAAAAGGCCTTTTTGATGAATTTTTTTAAAGAAAACTACAAAACTTTTTTAATCGATCAATATAACATCTTAAAGAACACATCTTGAAGAACTTTCAGTAATTTTTTTATTGAAAAATATTAGATTGTTTAGTGGCAAATGGCCGTCAATGAAATAATGTTTTTATATACACGGTTTGCGGTGACCAACATTGCGGCGAAGTGGATCATCTGAAAAAAAAATACGGATGGATTTAGTCAAATATAAGTATAAACTAGTCTTTAATCGAAGGATTTTAAAAAATATTCATTTTTCACAAAATGGCGGACGGTCAAAGTTAATAGTTCGATTTTAACGAAAAAAAAACGGCCGTTTTTTGGCTATAAAACGGCCATTTTTTCGAAAAAAAAAATCGAACGATTAAAGACTACATTTTTATGTATTAAATAAGCCCGCAAAATTTCAAGAAGATCGGTTCATTAGTGTTCGAGTAATCTTGGTCAACGACTTCAGAAATGCCATTTTGAACGCGTTTAAAGTTTCAATTTCCGGTCATTTACACAACGGATTCTTCTTTTTCAACGCTCATATCTCAGTCAATTTTGTTCGGATCGACTTGAAATTTTCAGGACATATTCTCAGGTACTTATACTTTAAAAAAATGCAATAAAAAAATCGATTTTTTCAAAATCGCAAGTGGGGGTAACCCCTTAAGCAACTATTCGATATATGGTGCTTCTCCCCTATAGGATACGTGATTGTTCGTAAAATATGTATTGTTGACAGGATGTCATAAATTCCTCGCGCACTATGCTTATAACTTTAATATGAGTGCAGTACTTTACCGATCGCGTCCGCTTTATAACCTCAAAAAAAATGTTTGTTTCAAAAATACGGTTCGGGCATAATGGAGAATCCCATCTTGCCCCACATCATATTTTCTATAACATTTCGTCTATTTACATATTTTTGTTTTATTTACTCTCAGAAAATAGTTTGAAATTGCCAAAGAAAAACAAATAGGAGCGAATAGGCGAAAGAAGCGAAATGGAAAGGGCGATTCAAGACGTGTTAGATGGAAAAAAGGTTATAAATTTATGGCGTCCCTCAAAGTACTCTAGAGCGCACAGTGAGATTAGCTATAAAAAATGAAAACCAAATCTGCAATGTGAAAGTCCCCATAGGCCCCGTACTAACTTCTTCCACCACAGAAGAAGAATTCGTTGTCTACTTAAAGGAGATGGAGAGTCGATTATTTGGCTTGACTACTTTGGAACTATGGAAGTTGGCATGCCAGTTGGCCGTCCGCAACAACATATATCACAAATTTAATGGCTATTTATATTTGTCCTTTTTGTGATAACAACAAAGACTGAAGTACTGAAGACTGATGTACCCAGTCTTGACCCACGGGGTGCCCCATCTTACCTCTAGGGTGGCCCATAATGGGGCAAGAGACATAATTTTTTATTTAATTATTTTCCTAAAAAGAGTTGTATTTTACTGCTTTATTTTATTAGATTATGTCTGTCGATGATTTTAATTGATGTTTATAAGTTCCGTTAATTCAATTTCTCATTTTATTAATTAAAATACCTCAAAAGGTCCGTTTTGCCCCACCTTCCCTTAATGAGCACGAAAATGCCAATTCACCGTAAAGAATTGACAGGACGAGCAGAAAGGGTCAAACAAATAATCACAACAGAGATTTCTCCCATTGTGATCTTGTTGGAATCAACAGAAGGCAGCTGATCGGGAAATCGGATGATAAATTCATCGTCAGATTCAGTAAAATATATGATTGTACTCTAGAGATGAGAATAGTAGAGTTTGGTTGAAAGTGGAATTCCCTATGCGCCTATTTAGCAGTCACATATTTGCAGTCTATGTGGTGGGCTCGCTATGAGAACCTGGCACGACTTACTCCCACGCGAACTTTAACACCTACTTACGATCGAACGGGCAACGGGGGATTACATCTGACCGTAACACCCAGTTAATGGTTGTTTATGATTCTCTCCATCGGCATAGATCGTTCTCTCCCTATTTCTGTCTTTCGATCTCCCTCTCTTTGTGAATCGCAGAATTTATCACAGCAAAAAAAAATGCAAATCGCTTTTCGAAAAAATAGTCAACTCTGCTGCACCATACGATTAGTTATTGCAGTTATAAATTTTGTATGTAGAACGTGGGTCTTTCTCGGTCAGCCAATGTCTGACGATGTCTAGAATTTGAAGCCAGTTGCGGTTAATCAAAAATCGTTTAAGGCCTTATACACCTTCGAATGTTGGAAAAACGAGGCTTTAAGGAATTTAAGAAAATACTAAAAAAGCAATAAAAATTAGGTTTGTAGGGTTTATTTTACATTGAAAAAACCATTGAAAGTTAAAAACCATTTTTTTCGGACCATATGATTTTTGGGGTGTTTATACATCATTTAAACCAATAAAAAAAAGATACATTTTTTATTCAGCGGTATCTAAAGCCTTAAGGGGAGATATACACCTAGGAGCCGGAAAAAGGTCATTTTTGTGAATTTTTTGCAAGGAAAACTATTTGAAATTTCGGATTGGGGTTTTAATTATCTAAAAGTATATAAATTCAAAAATATATTTAATTTTCTTTATTTAAAAATATCAAAAATATACAAGGATATTGTATGACCCTTGGACCGTCGTAAAAAAATCTGCGTATACGGTACCCACTGGCTTTCTTAAAAAATCATCTGAAAAAAAAACCAAAAAGATTATTAAATTAGATACTATAATCTAGTACTTGTCATAGCCGATTTTGAAAATATCGATTTATGACAAAGTGGCGGACGTTTGAACATAAGTAGTGATTTTTGGGCCACAAATTAGTTATTATTTTGCCTATAAAACAAAAACTAAGTAATGGAAAAAAAATCCTATGACAAGTACTAGATAATGGTGTATAGAATAACCACAAAAAACCTCAAGGCAATCGGTTCATTGGTTTTCGAGAAATTTTGGGTACCGATTTGAAAAACGTGGTTTTGAGAAAACCGCGTTTGAAAATTTGGGAATGAATAAATCATGAAATTTGTCAACTTACATGGAATCATCGATACCAGGCCCATAGTGTAGGTCTTCTACGGTCGACGGAATGTTCATAGCTTCCAAATCCTCGACCTCGACCATCTAGGTGTATATCTCCTCTTAAGGGGTAAGGCCACTGTAACGGCCCAAAAAAAAAGGTTTTTTCACTAATTTTTTGCTCCCGAAATTGAAGGTATTTGAAAAAAACTTTTAATGGTGTTATCGGGCATACATTAAACTTTATTATAAAATTTGTTTACAGTAAAAAAAACAAAATGGCGGTTCCACAGCTATCTTCCCGGGACATGTTATGCTTCCAGGGCTCCTCGGCACGCAGCACCACTGGTGCACTTTTGAATCTAGAACAAAAAAAAACCATCAATCTAGAGGGCTATAGCTAGAGAATGTCGATCGGATTTTAAAAAGTATCAATTTTTGTGGATTTGGCGTGCGTTTGAAAAAAAAATTGATTTTTGACGAAAAAAACGGCAAGTTTTTTGTTAATAAAAAATCAATAAATAAAGTTCTTGAAAATTCCGATCGACATTCTCAAGATAATGTAAATGTTCACATCTGGTTAAAATTTCAAGTAAAAAAAATGAAAATTGTTCGAGTTATGCTGCGTGCCATTTTGAAAAACCATGTTTCGAGAAAAACGCGTTTAAAGTTTTGCGAATAGTTTTTTATTGGAAAAAATTTAAAAAAGAAAAGCACAGGACCTTTTTTTTTTCTTATTCTAGAGGGTTTAAACTATTTTTTAAGCCAATAAAAAAAAATCGATTTTTCAAAATATTTACAGTGGCCTTACCCCTTAATGAAAAAAAAAAACATATATAGTAATCGGTCGATTGAATCCAAAGAATTTCAAATTGAACACCATTTTCGATAGAAGATTCAATTTGTTTTTTATTTTGATCGCGGGATAAAATTTTCATAAAAGTTCAATTTTTTAATATTTTTATCGAGCCCAATTAATTTTTTTCGAACCCACTTGATTTCATTAACATTTCAGCGAGATGACAGCTCGTTAGTTTTATCGAAATTTATGCGAACGAAAGAATGCAGAAATTTGCATATCAGTTTGTCTTTTTCGTCGGAACAAATTGTTGCTGCAAAATAAATAAACAATGATGTTTCATCGTAGCCGAAGTGTCGAGACGTCTCGTTAGCGCCGGTGACGTCGCACTCGTCACAGGGCGCGGAGTAGACTGCGGAAAAGAGGCAGGCTCTTTTAGAACGTCTTATACAGAGAAACTTGTCGATTCCGTAATTGCAGCTCACAAGACGGAAAAAGCTGTGCTTATCCCCAGCCGCCCTGCCTCATTGCAGCTCTCGAATCGTTCTCGTTCTCTCTCACTATCTCCCTAATATTCTTATCCTGTTTCTTCGTGAGAGGCCGCCGCTACTACGACGGCTATCATTAGGATCATCGCGAGAGATGCTCCCTAGACTGGTGCTGTGCAATGTTCACGAGGTGCAACCAAGCGAGAGTAATCGTGCTCACCCTTCGTCCCAAGGTGTGCGCTCACTGTGTGCACCAACTGCCCAAGATACCTGCTCATGCAGCGTCTCATCTTGTCTTAATAAAAGTGTTTGCCGCCATCGCCACGGTTTATGGACATGTACACACGTATATCGATGATAATCGATACACTCATTTGTAAAACGTAAAAAGCTTCGTACGAGATCGAGTACGGAAAACTCAAACTTGTCATTATTTCTCCATTTTTTATACGCTACAAAGGTGAAGTTTTACTTGAAATTTAAGTTATTGTTGCTCTCGACACTTCGAGCATTCGATGCCCCTTTGCGATAACTCTATAGACACATTCGTTTTCAATGAGTAGGCGATTTCTTCCAAGAGGAACGTGTAGTCAATGTTTTACGCACATTGTCACAATATTCATATTTATTCGCGAATATTTATATCGGGTTTATTTATTTTTGGAAACTTTGTTGTTTATTGTTTTTGGATTAAGAGCTGGGCGAAAATAAAAGACAATGCACGATACGGTTAACGAAAAATTGCAATAAGCAGCGCAGACTTTTTAGATATTGATGTTCAGTCGTCTCGTCGACTTGGAAAATGAAGAATACATTATCTCTGCAAAAAAAACGAATACAAGACGTTTTTTGAGTCAAAAAGGTATCAAAAAGCGTCTTTTCGGGATTTTTTTTAGAAGGGAAAAAAATAAGTGAACTTAGTAAACATTGAGATATATTTTCGTGTATATTTGAAATGTATAAAAAAAAAATTACAACATGATACAATAAATGACTGCAAATTTATCAGCCTATTCCATGCGCGTCTTGCCACTGCAGTCCCCAATCGGCGGGAAAAGTGCAGCTCGTAATTCTCGACTGAAACAAAAAAAACCAATAAAATTTTCAATTGTCATATAATTTTCTTCTGGGTGAATTACGAAAAACTGAAAAAATCGTGAAATTGTAACTTTTCTCAGGTTTGAAAATAAAAATGTGTTTTAAAACACCACTTTAACGTGCTATAAAAATAATATTAAACGACTTTTTTAATTCACATAAAAGAGATTTTCATACTTAAGAAAATAAACTTTGGTTTGATTCAGTAGGTCGTTTAGTTTTTTTGCTACAATGTCAATATACAATATCAATCGCTTTTCTGCTTTTGGCCTTCGTATCTTCTTGGATATTTTATCTATCGATTTCAGCAATTAAAAAAAAAAACAATTTTTCGGACCGTCTAATTGAGGCTCCTATCTTAAGGCAGGACACCACTGTGACGGGCCGAAAAAGATCATTCTTTGCGATTTTTTTTCTACTAGATTATTTATTTGGCATTTGGCAAAAAGGTACGTGATCAAGCGCACGTTGCACTTATTTTTTTGTAAATTTTTATTTAAAAAAAATAAAAAATTAACAACGTTATTGAGATATAATAGTTTCTGCTTAAAGAATGTGGTCCAACAGTCAGATTGCTAACTTGGCTGGTCTGGAAAATAAACATGTTTTATAATCTATATATTTATAGATATATAACATTTATCAACGAGATATAACATTTATAGACATATAACATTTATCAACGAGTATTACATTTGTAATTCTCGTTGTACGTAAGTACACAATTCTTTCGAAAAAAAAATGCACAAAATTGGGTGCGTTAAAAAAAAGTGTAATTTTAGGGAAATTTTTATTCATGTTCGGGAGCTTAAAAACTACTAAATTTAAAAAAACGACTACGTATAACGATAGCTACTGTAATTACGGAAATTTCAATTTTTAATAATCGAAAAATCAGATAATTGTAGCGAGAGTTATTATTCCGGCCAGGTCGAGAAAAGTATTTTCGAGAAAAACGCGATTGAAAGTTTTCGTATACGTAAGACGTCGCGCTATCTGTTCTCACTAAATCATGTGTAACTTGCTTCATTTCCGATATTATAACGAACATTTTTTCACATGTACTTGAACATGTGAAAAAAATGCAAAAAAAAATTATTTTTGAAACTTTGCATTTTATAAATTTTGAAAAAAATGCAAAAAAAAATTATTTTTGAAACTTTGCATTTTATAAATTTTGAAAAAAATGCAAAAAAAATTATTTTTGAAACTTTGCATTTTATAAATTTTGATAAAATGCAAAAAAAATTCTCCCGTCACAGTAGTGTTCCGCCTTAAGGCGTGGCTCAATTATAATAACATTTCGAACAAATTTACGAAAATATACGATTCTCTAGATGAGCATTTGAAAGAGGCTAAAAAATGTTTATTAAATTCCTTCGAATAATTCATAACGAAAATACGTGTTAAATTCGTTGGAAATGAGATGTTACGAGTTGCGTGACGGTTCGCCTCTGGCCGAGATCGGCGAGACGAAGAAACACGTAGAGACCATAAAATTCTCATACCAGGGTATAACTACAATTGCGAGGATCCATCAGGTGCATATTGCGTCTAACAGGCGATAATGGAGCCAACGCATAAACGTTGCTGATGCTGACTGATTCAGGGTAGGAGCTATATACTTTTCCCGAGATAACGGTTATGGCACGTCTCGCAAATCCTCATATGTAGCTATACGACTGCACCGAAGACGAGATATTTTAGTCGAGTCTTCGTACAAATGAGAAAATGTGTGAGTACGTGCGTTGCATGGAGCGTAGACCGGAGCCGATAGGAAATTCACCCAATGACCCAGTGACACGCTGAAAATTCTCAAGACTCGATTATACGTGCCTCGTCTTTGCCTCAGCTATCGCGATCATTGGTTCACACCCTGAGAAGCGTTTAATACTATATATCAGTCCAACATACATAATATTAATGAACATCGTATAAATATAATACTAATAATAATAATAATATTGATCAAATTGATGAATTTTATAATAATTATTTTAAAAAAGTAATAACAATAATATTGATCAACGAAATTATTGTTATTGTTATAAAATAAATTGTATTGCATTAAAAAATTTAGAATATTGTATAATAAGATAAATAAGAATCCTGCATTGAAGAATGTACAATATTGTGTGATAAAACAAATAAGAAATTTTTATTTAGCTTTTTTATCGTTAAAATTAGTCCACAAAATGAGCAGCATAAACATAATCATCAGGAAGCAACATGCAAGTTTTTAATTGACACATTTTTTTCTTAAACCATCATCCAATATTGAACTATTTTTTACAAACTTGGAAAAGATTCAAACCCCTTGTGGGATTCAATACCAACTAGACACCAATGATCCTGTATCAATAGAAAAAATTTCCATCAATCTTTCAAAATTTGATCAAGTTGGAAAGTTTACCAGGTTAATTTCTTTTTACTCCAAAATTTCATAAAATTTGAACGCTTCTTATTCTAACCAACGTCGTTCGTACTGCAAATAAAATGACTTTAGTCTCTCGGTATGAAAAAATGTATTGAGGTGTGCAAAAAACCCTCCAAATTCTGAAGAAATAATGTTTTCCGTCGTTTCAGAATTTGCTTTTGATTGAAATTGAATATTTTCAACAAATTTTTCCTCAAGTTCGTAGAAAAATAAATTATCAAAAAGGTGGCTTTCTCTATGGGGAAGAAACATTCTTATAATTATTACAAAGAAAAAATGGAGCAATAATAAAAATTAATATTGTAGAACATAAAAAATTTCTCATTATAAAAAGAAATTTTATAATTATCATAAAGAAAAAGTGGCGATAATTACAAAGGCGAAAAATTGAAAGGATTTTGCCAATTTTTTCTTTCATTCTGTGTATTTCACACGTAAATGTACGACCGTTGAATCCCTTATCTCGTGCGTGTACTCGTTAATAAATATCCAGCCGTAAAGGAGTACACTTGGGCGGCCTTCTTGTAAAACGTGTGCCATATGAGAACATTTTCTTAGCCTTGGGTCAGAGGAACGCGACGTAGAAATCGTTTATCTCGGGCACGATGTTACGTTTAATATGTATTTTCCCACGTTACGGTTTCTGGTACTCTCTTCCGCACATCGGTATCTATATCGCACAGAGTTCGTGCGCGCGTGTCTATTTTACAAGCTTTTATACTCTCGCTGGATGGATTTCATTGCTATACTAATGTGGCGATCAACAGGAGCCTTTAATTATTTGCACAGAAGAAAAAAAAATGTGAGAAACGTATTTGCGCCAAGACGTAAATCTAACGAGGGAATTTTCAGACCTTGATTTTCCTACAATAAACTTTATCATATTCACACATCCGAACGGTTTCGCTTTTCATTAATTAGTAGGTCAGACAGTAAAATTGCATTAAAATCATTATCTTGATCGTCTGCGAAGAAACATTGCTCGAATTCACTTGACATTTCGAAAGCTTCTCTTCGATCTCACACTGACAGACAAATTCTATTGATATTAACTAACAGGGTCTATTTGATTCTTTAAAATTTGAATTGACTAGATTTTTCATGGAATCAAATTTTTACTATTGCATTCCAGTGTTGGAATTATTTTCTTTTAAATCTATTTATTTATTCAAATCAAAATCTCTTTAGTCGTCTAATAACTAAATATTTTATTTAATCCTAATAAATATGTGATTCGGTTTCATCTGTTTAAAAAACAATTTAGTTGAATCCACTAAATGGATCTAAATGATTTTTTAAATTCGAATTGAATAAAAATTTCGTACGGTCAACCATTTTTTTATTTGATTGAACTAATGATCTGTCTTTATTGCAATACACATATCAAAGGGGAGAGGGGGTGGAGAGGGTGGAGAGAAAGAAATTATATATATATATATATATATATATATATATATATATATATATATATATCATTTCGTCTGTAAACCTGGATATTTTGTATCCGAGACAAAACTACTTCCCTAATGAGTTGATTCATTTATTTAACAAACAATACATTTTAAAAATATGTTTTTTTATAATTTTATGATTGATACATTGAAGTGAATGTTTCGAACACTGGCATGAATTTTTTTAAGAAACGTTCGAATGTATTTACTGGATAAAAGAATGGCAGGTCTTGAAATATCCAGACTTACATACGGAAGGTACCGGAAACATGATTACAGACGAAGTGATATATATATATATTAGACTGATTCAAAAAAAAAATTTCCTTCTGGATTCTCGTGCTATTGTTGGGCACTGATAAAACAAAATTTCTCTAAAAAGATGGGCGCGGTCACTCAATTTTTAGAGGTGGCTATCTCGACTTTTTTTTATTTGAATTTTTTTAACGAACGTATTGCATTTAAGCATAGTCATGGCTTCGGATTACGGATAAAAATCACATCCAGCAGCTTTTTCGTAACAAAAATAAACTCTAACAATTTGAAAAGGGTGCAATATTCACAATTCAAATCCAGGTAGATCAATAATGGCGTCTATACTACTCTCGTTATTCATGTAGATTTATTTATACGCATTAACATTTTGCACTTTTTACGAAAAATTAAATTATAAGCTTTTATTCATAAATCGTATATTTACATTTTCAAAATGCTACGCTTATATTATCTTCAAACTCATTTACATTTCTTCCCAGCCATTCTCAAGTTCGTTAACATTTTGGGCAGAAAGAAAATGTGCAACGTTGAACAGTTTGTCCAAATCTCTCTTAAATTTACGCTCCTTCGATATTTGTGACGGCAAATTCTTTTTAACTCGATTTTTTAAAAGTTGTTTCCAGACTAGATGGAGTTTTATTGATTTCAAGATTGCGTTATTCAATCGACGCGTTGGAATTTCAGCACATTTCCATTGTTCGAAAATTTCTTTCATCGTTTCGTGTGCACTTCGACGTATGGTCAGTTTTTCTCTGTTATGTTTGTAAAAGAACAAACTCAAAACTTTTCCGATTTTTATCCGTAATCCGAAGCCATGACTATGTTTAAATGCCATACGTTCGTTAAAAAAAATTCAAATACAAAAAAGTCGAGATAGCCACCTCTAAAAATTGAGTGACCGCGCCCATCTTTTTAGAGAAATTTTGTTTTATCAGTGCCCAACAATAGCACGAGAATCCAGAAAAAAAAATTTTTTTTTGAAACAGTCTAATATATATATATATATATATATATATATATATTAAAATCATTGTGATAGAGAGTTTTACAGAATAACATGCTACAGAACTCTCCAATTATCACAATGATAGTAACTAATTTACCTAGTTTATGTGACACAAGAAATAATTATAGGAATTTATTTGGTCTCTTATGCCATATCTGCGACCAAGATGTTACAAGCACTCGGTAGCATAGGGGCAGCGTACGTAGCTATGAGTAGGTAAGTTCTAGGTTCGATTCCATATAGGTGAAATATTTTATTCGAAAAAAAATAATTTCAGTAGCCCAGGCAATGATGAATTACGATACAAAATCGTTGTAGTAAAACTCACAATTAAGTGGTTCATTTCATTTTGGATTTATGAAATATTTTATGCATATAGTACACTTAGATTTACAGTGTACATTACAAGCAAATGAAGATTCATTTGAATCAAATCTTTGTTTATTCGATTTGAATATATTTAATATTTAAAAAAAATTGCTACAACAAGTGAAAATATATCTTTAAAACGAATAAGATCGCAGTCGACCGTGAGACAAGGAAAAACCCTATTTGATTTCAACAGATCCTATTTAAATTAAATTTTTAAAATAAAAAAAAACTTGGTCGAGCACGTGCCTGAAATGTCCCCAATAAATCAACTTATCGATGAGCCAAAACGTGCACTTTGCCGGAAGTATAAATCGCGTCTGTTTCTTCCGGCCAAACTTCCGCGACGAAATATCCACTGTAGAGCTGGAACGTCGAGAGATCTCGGTTTCTCGCGTGAAAAGTGAGATAAATCGGACAAGGTGTGTGGGTGTTGGCGCGATAAGTCAATGTATCTCAATTGAACCGAGTAAGCCGAGAGGTAGTTGCACGTGTGTAGCCAGCATCGCGTATCGGAACATTCGGAAATAGCGGTAAAACAATTTCCCGCTCGCGTTGCCTGTGCTCCATGGATATTAGACGTACGCGGATTTTAGTCCGCTCCGAATCAAAGAGCCGAAGATTTTTACGCGGAGTGAAGCAATAGCTGGAAGGCTTGTTATATCAACAGCTCGCGAATGGACTGTACGACGACGACGACGAGGACGAGGACGGCGTCGAGTTTGCCCGGGATGTAGGAAGTTGAATCGGGAGAGCGAGAAGCCACTCTCGGCAATGTCTGCCAGGTTTAGAGATAGCGGAAAACTCACCGGAGAACGCACCGTGTATGAAGGAACAGAAACGTAGGAAAGCGACCCACGCCCTCGCTCCTTCGACCAACCGACTATCGCCAATAAATTGTCCTTCTGCGCTGCTCCACGCGCGTTATACCACGAGATATATACCTCGTGTACCTTGCGACGCAATAACACAAGAGCAGACCGAACTAACGTGCGGTACGCGCGTGTGTCCGTAAGGAGAGTCTGGGACAGCCGTAAGTTTAAATTAAATAGGCGCACATGTCGGAACTCGACCGCTCGGACACGTCTCGCAACTTACGCTCGAGAAACGGACGTCTTGCACGTTAAATTTGCGGCGAGTCCTCCATGGCTCGTGAACAACGCTGGAGAATCCAGCCGCGCGACTTCCAGATCCGAATAGAATCATTGATTGCCTACTGGAGCTTGACGAGATCAAACTCGAAAATCAACCTCAATAATGGTACAAGCTGCTGCTCCACTGACAGCAAGTGGCTATTAAGGCCTTACCACCACTCGTAGCGCAAAAAAAGGCCTTTTTCATGAATTTTTGTTAAAGAAAACTACAAAACTTTTTTAATCGATCGATATACCAGCTCAAAGAACACATCTTGAAGAACTTTCAGTAATTTTTTTATTGACAAATATTACATTGTTTAGTGGCAAATGGCCGTCAATGAAATAATGTTTTTATATACACGGTTTGCGGTGACCAACATTGCGGCGAAGTGGATCATCTGGAAAAAAAATGCGGATGGATTTAGTCAAATATAAGTATAAACTAGTCTTTAATCGAAGGATTTTAAAAAATATTCATTTTTCACAAAATGGCGCACAGTCAAAGTTAATGGTTCGATTTTAACGAAAAAAAAACGCCCGTTTTTTGGCTATAAAACGGCCATGTTTTTTCGAAAAAAAAATCGAACGATTAAAGACTACATTTTTATGTATTAAATAAGCCTGCAAAATTTCAAGAAGATCGGTTCATTAGTGTTCGAGTAATCTTGGTCACCGATTTCAGAAATGCCATTTTGAGAAAAACACGTTTAAAGTTTCAATTTCAGTTTACACGAAGAACGGAATCTTCTCTTTCAACGCTCATATCTCAGTCAATTTTGTTCGGATTGACTTGAAATTTTCAGGACATATTCTCAAATGCAATAAAAAAAAATCGATTTTTTCAAAATCGCCAGTGGGGGTAACCCCTTAACGGGTTTTGCCTTGTTGTTACAGTCGACGAGCCTCATTTTTGGAATTTGTTAAAAAGAAAATCGCGATGATGAATTTTTACAAAAATTGGATACTTGAAAAAGTATCATCTAAAGAACACTCTGTAATTATTTTGCGTAAAAATCTTTGATTATTTACAGCTAGGTCCGGAAAACTCCTCGACCTGAACGTCTTTTGCGGTGAGCAGGTTATCCAATACAAAAAAAATCAAACAGATTTCGTTAGTATATTAGTTTATCCTATGATTCATCGAAGGAATTTGCGAAACGTCAAATGAAAAAAAAATGGCATGGGTTTAAAGTGAGCGTCTTGATTATTGCAAAAAAATCACATTTTTCGTTCATCAAATCGAAAATATACGTCGTAAAAACATTCTTCGATCAAATACTATATTTTTACATCTAGAAAGAGCCCTTAACATCTCAGAAAGACCGAAAAAAAATGGCATGTGTTTAAAGTTAGCGTCTTGATTTTTGCAAAAAAAATCACATTTTTCGTTCATCAAATCGAAAATATACGTCGTAAAAACATTCTTCGATCAAATACTATATTTTTACATCCGGAAAGCCCTTAACATCTCAGAAAGACCGAAAAAAATGGCATGTGTTTAAAGTTAGCGTCTTTGAGAAAGATCGATGCTACTCAAAAAATAATTTTCGAGATATTTTGATCACCAACTTTAAAAACGTACTTTCGATAAAAAAGCGTTCAAAATTTCGAACGACGTTGCGAGCTATAAATCAGTCAATTTTGATCCGATCACGTTGAATTTTTCAGGCAACGTTTACAAGATAATGTACTGTCAAGATATATTGGTTTGGAAAAAAGTGATTTTTCGACTATTACAACATTACACCTTAATGCCTCATCGAAGTTTTCGGTATGGAAAAATCTGCTTTCAAAGGATAAAAAAAACTCGGTTTGTCGTCTTCAATAACAAAAGAGAGAAGTGCGCCATTGCTTTGATAATGATCCAATTGCCATTGATTGGGGATGGCAATGATGATGAGAAAAATTACCACAAAACCGTTCGCAACGAGATGCCCACAGATTAAACTCACGTCCCATTCCAGTCTCCATTCCTACTCGAAAAAGTATCCTAGAGCTTCAGCACGTGGCAGAGACCTACGCGCAATTCGTCCTACGAGTTGAATTCATCAAAGGCAGGAAACTGAACGCGATCGGCGGGTTGAAGTACCAAGGAAGCCTTCATTCATTGGACCGGATAATGAAACAGTGGCACCCTGACACGAGTCGAACAGTGATAAAGCATATGGCCGGGCTGTGGTATGCGCTGAGTGGTAGATATTAGTCGCGAGTTACCAAGCACGTGGGGTGCGCGACCGTAGCTGTCCTCAGGTACGCGGACCAACAGGGTGTCCGAGTGCGAGGTACCGAAAAGAGTCAATTATATATGGATCAGTTTGGTATGCAAAATCGTATTGGGAGGTTGAACACAGTCGCAGGAATTGTATCAGCCCGTGCTTTCGCGCAAAAAAAAACCAGATAGCCAGCTTGAGTTATTTATACGACAAAAATATCAGCTACCTCGGTTATTACGAAACCCGATGGTGCGGTATGTCGTTTAGTTGCGGGCAGTGGGCAGTTCGATGTAGGTACGTTGGCGAACAATGTGTGTTCCAGCTCAGTCCTAAGCAAACCCCGTCGTTAATCCCCAAACCAGTCACCCGGCCCAAAATGATTAATGATCGAAGCGTAATTAACTCATACGTGGCCTGGCAACGTATCCGCGTGACGTATTTCATCCACATGGATGTTGATTTTTTTTTTGGAGATCTACCGTTACTTTTTTTGCATCACATGGCACTCTCGGTAGATTCTCAAATCCCGTGGGGAAATTGTCGTTGGGTGTGATTCCAATACTCAATGAGATTCCAATACTCATGTCTACTCTCTGATAGGAATCTCCTTTTTGTCATCACATTGGATCTCTATACTAAAACGTCACGCTCATACATTAAATTCTAATCAGGTTGTCCCATTGTAATCCAATGTACGAATCCAATCCCAAAAGATTCCCTCCTTATAAAAGTGAATCAACAAAATATGTAGATATACAAAATGAATGGATCTTAAAAAGGTATGAGAACTGCCTATATGCGGTGTCCCTGACAAATTCCTATACCGATCTGGGTGCGTTTTGGGGCTACCCGAGAAATTTGTACACAGGATCTCGAAAGGACATTTTTGGGAGATCCAACAAATTCCAGTTGAGAATAATGAATAAAAATTCTCAAAGGACGTCAATTGGGAAAAATGGCAAAATCAACTTGAATTCCAATATGGACTACATGTGGCGTGCCTACGGCGAGGTATACAGTGGGTTAACGAGAGAGTGCTCCCAAGCCTCATGGGGCCCAATAATGATGATCGACCTCGGCGATTTCACCGTCTCGAAGTGTCGGTGCAAGAAGGAAGCGGACCGTCTAACGGGCTGAGCTCCTCAGCTGCAAGCGTTCTTCCGAACACGCCTCTTTTTGTCCCTGAATCCCTGTTTCCTGGATTGTTACAGCGAAGGTAAAAACTTGCGCGCATATTGCGAGCAACGCAGTCAGCCCCATAATCGACGTATGGCGCACACTTCGCTGATGATGACCTCCGTGTTGGAGCCGCTTCGGCACTCTGAACGCTGATCGTTAAGAACACACGAGTGTGCATCACATCGAAGCAGCATCACGAAGACCATACAGTCACAACTTACACCATCGAGCATGCATCACCTCTCACGTCTCGTTCACTCGTTATTGTGCTCGCGAGCGGGCCGCAACGATCGGGTGGCTACCCACAGCGATAAACAAAAAGGCGATTCGCGCCCATTGCCGTCACAACTTACACCGACTAACAAAGCCCACGCTCCAAAACGGAGAGACGTTTTTACCGGGTTGTGAATTCGCCGGTTGGAGACCACACGACCGGATTGAGAAAACGAATGATGTCCCGCGACCCGGATCCCAATGACGAATTCCGTCCGCCTCGGTGCCTCATGATCACGAACTCCTGGCTCTCGTATGTGACGATCTCCACCTCCTTTTCCAGCTCGAGATCGACGTTCGCTCGAGCTCTCTTCATTTCTTGAGGACATGTTCGACGATAATCCCATCTCTGAGGCACGTCACAGCACAAACGACTTCGTCGGCTTTGTCTTCTTTGCTCACGTGATCGACGCTCTGAAAAGACATGCTGTGTGCTCTACGCGACCCGAGAAAGTCACCGGTCGATGATCGTTCCAGTCGTCACCCCGCACATCCCCCTTCGTTCGTACTATTTACATGAAATTTACATCTGGCAATGACTTCCGCACTGTGCAAGACACGCAGAGCTCAGTGTGCAGCACCGTGGGTTTCGTAAATTCGCCTCCACTGCTCGGCTGGTCTCCTCCCTGAAGCCCCCCGGTGAATGAAGAACCCAGTTGATCAAGAGGGAACGATTGAAGAAGAAGAATAAGAGGAGCAGGCAAGAGGAATGAGAGGTACCTCTCGTATCGCGAACTCCGATAATAGGGTGACCTACTGACACGTGGGAAACCGTGGCCCCTTGTGAGGCCCTGTTCTGGAGACCGGGAGGGAGAGGGAGGGATACCATCAACGTGACTCTCCCTTCCGCCTCCCGCCAGCATCTGATTCAAGACTCAAACGTTATTTACCCACCGAGGGAACCGCGAAAAAGTGGACCCCCTCTTTTAACTGCCCTCTTCGACGATTATCTTTCAAGTCACTGCGAAAGTATTGGCACCTCTGGTAGATCATCCTTCAAAGAAATCCGTCAACACCTTGCACACGGACACACTGGCAAAGTGTGGAAACACTTTCAAGAAGATGACCCGTTGCATCAGGACAGGGTAACCTTTGCAGCATCGCAATCAGGACTGATGAAATATTGCAGTGCAATCAAAGTTGTGTTACTTCAACGACGGACTCGGAACATCAAAATCGTCCCTGGACTCAAACAGCGAAGCGAACATGAGCAAGAAGTTGTGTTTTTATAGTCTCAAAGGTATCTATTTACAATCAGTGATAATACCTTTTACGTTACAATGAAAAGGCGATTTGAGCTGCCCACGCACATACCACTTTGGTGTATACTAGTCATAGCAGGCTTTTACAATATCAGTATACTGTAATTGTCTCATACCTGCTTGTTACGCAATTTTATGGCTTATACGTACGTGGCGAGAGGGAGTGAGAGTGGCGGAGAAAAAAATCATATACACGTTGGGTACATGCATCAACGCTTTTATTTACGTACCAATCGTCACTCAACACAATACCGATTTCTCAGACTATTGGCTACCTACGAGAGTACATGAGTCGAGTAGGAAAACGAGAGAGATGCAATTGATGCGTGCAATTGTGTCTATTTTTCGTGACACTTTGTCCCAAAATTGCCAATGTAGTACCTCATTCCTTCAATCGAAATATGCAAAGTTTACTATTGTCTAGGATGCAGCCCTGGGCGAAGTTTCGATTTTTACGAGTTCGAGATCCTACTTGGATGAATGTCGGTGGAGGCCAATAAAAGAATTAGTGGCTTGTGATTTTTGATGAATTAAATATAAGGGCGATCCGAATGGGGACTGGAAATGAAGGGAACTATGGAAGAGGTAGGAGTGGGAGCAATGTGGCAAAGGATAAGAGAAGAAGATACTGGAGGGAGTAACCCTCCAAAAATGATCGAAAGAGGAAATACTACAAGGGTGGAACAAAGAAGCAGGAAATGTGTAAAAGGGTATGAATGTACAGAGAGGGGGGGGGGTGTAAAAACCCTCAAAGGTTTATTCGGAAATAAAGAAGTATAATATACTAGAGTATAAGGGTGCCTGAACATGTTTAATTATTTTTTAATCTCTAGAGAAAGTCGAGGGTAAAATCGAAGAAATAAATTGTCATCAATACAAGAGACGAGAAAAAAGTAAATACAATGGAATACAGATCATTCGCACTACGTTCTTTGAGCTTGGTAGCTAAAGATCTGATTACGATTTATGATATTTAAATCTCAAATAATACAATCAATGGTGAATAATTCATAATCAGTGACAAAACGATGGTAAAAGGATATCAGCGGGGTCACGAGACCCACCTGCTTCTCTCGAGTCTCGCTACTGTCACCTCTGCCGTAACAGCTTGTTCTATTATTAGCACCGGTATGAAATACACATACGCACGCCTTTTCTTCGTTCCGCAAAGCTTTTGCGTGTCGTATCGGACGGACTATGTGACCCCACATCCTACGTAAGGCTGTATTCACTCTCTCGGTTTGTCGTTCGAGCCGCGAGAAAGCCGCGGCTTATTACGAAGGCATTAATCGCCCACTCGAATCGACCCTCGATTTCACAGAGGCAGAACGCGATTTAATTTTCAAAATTATGAATTACCCTCGTAAACTCGATAATTAATGTGTCCTGGTGAAATTAACGCCAACTGTCAGTTGATCCAGATTCGTCACAAATCCCATCACGGTTGACATCATCGTTCATTGTTCGCAGTGAAAAAAGTAGTCAAACATATTTAGCAACGAAAATGACGATGTTTGCATCGTTGGAATTCAATGAAAATGAATTGTCATCGAATGGGCCATATTTTTTTGCTAGATTTTCAGTACGATAAATACTTGAATATTTTTCAAGATACTCGTTAGAAATCTACTATTTAAATATTTAAAAAAGCGATTTTGGATAATAATAAGAATGAAGAAATAAAGGGAAGAAAAAATGTTGCATTCCAAAGATGCAAGCTTCAACATCACTGAAAAAAACTTGGATCCTACTTTTTATGAGATCGATGATACGTCACCACCCATATTTTATGCCAGATTTCGAGTGCGAAAAAAATTCGAAAGTTTTACAGTATTCTCATTAAAAATGTACAAAATAACTTTACAAAAAGTGATTTTGGATAATAATCAAAATAAAGAAATAAACGAATGAGAAAGAATTTTCGTTGCATCCCAAGGATGCAAGCTACAACGTCATTGAAAAAGATCTTGGATCCTACTTTTTTCATGATCGATGGTACATCATCGTCCATATTTCTTGCCACATTTCAAGTACGAAAAAAAACTCAAACCTTTTGCAGCATACTTGTTAAAAATCTACGATCTAAATTTACAAGAAACTATTTTCGAACATAATAAAAATGAAGAAATAAACGAATGAGAAAGAACTTTCGTTGCATTCCAATGATGCAAGTTTGAACGTCATCTTTTGATCTTGAATCCTATTTTGTAAGATCGATGATACGTCATTGCCCAGATTTTGTTGGCAGATTTCGAGTGCGGAAAATACTCAAACATTTCCAGGATCCTCATTAAAAATCTACAAAATGACTTTACAACAAGTGATTCTGGATGACAATAAAAATGAAGAAATAACCAAATGAAAAAGAATTTTCGTTGCATTCCAAGGATGCAAGCTTCACCTGGCTTATGGATCCTTTTTTTCGTAAGGTCGATGGTACGTAAACGCCCTATTTGTCCAAAGTGCCATGATTTTCTTGCTCCTGACGACTAAAATCGTCCGATCTTGTCCTTTTTCGCTGGAACATGTCCACCCCATCCAAGTATCCGTGCAAATACAAGAATGCACAAGCTTCAATCGAGACTCGTCGATGTTAAATGCAGTACACGCGGGCACAATAAAGCACGATCGAGCTCATTGTATAAAGCAGATACGGAGGGAGGAAGAGGGAAACGGAAAAGGCAGAAAAAGGGCGGGAGAGAGAGAGAGAGAGAGAGAGAGAGAGAGAGAGAGAGAGAGAGAGAGGGAGGGAGAGAGAGAGGGAGGGAGAGAGAGAGAGAGGGAGGGAGAGAGAGAGGGAGGGAGAGAGAGAGGGAGGGAGAGAGAGAGAGAGAGAGAGAGAGAGAGAGAGAGAGAGAGAGAGAGGAGAGAGAGAGAGAGAGAAGGGTTAAACAGCAAAGAAACGTGCGAAAGTAAGCAAGAAGTATTCGCATCGAAACAGGCATTAGATTCCCTTATCGTAGTGATCAATCGTGGCTCGTACTTCTCGTTCGATTCTCGAGACCTCCACCCGGTTTTATATGGATCGTTCGGGTCTTATGGTAACGTTCATGGGAAATGGCAAAGACGTGGTGCACACTTTAAATCGCTTCTCTCGTAACACAGGACGACCTTTGAATCGCTCGCGCGGTCCTCGAGAGCACACAACGTTGAGAAGAAAAGGAAAAAAGGGGTGGACTGGGGGGGGGGGAAGGGAAAGAAAGAGAAAAGAAAAATCGAGCCCCCCGGTCGCTCGATCGTTGTTCTATGCAAATTCGAGGCGTGATTCCGGTGAGCTCTCTTTCTATTTCTGCGACGATATCGAATACCGTGAGTGTACAAAGACGCTTCTCTCTCGGCTCCTTTCTCCCGGCGTCTTTAACGTCATACGGAGATTCATCGCTTTTATCTTTCTGGCTTTATCTCACCTTTATCGATTTTACCGTGGAGCGTGCTACTTACCAATTTGTTTGTTTCGCCTGATTACCTGTACTATGGAGTCAATTACAATTAGATCTGTGCGCTTCCGCAACCGTTTCTGCGCTACTCGGTTTCCTTTTTTCGATCCCATATACATACTTTGACCACTGACATAGTCGAGTCCCCCGTAAGTTGCAGGACCCCTTCATACCTGGCGGCCAAGTTTCAATACGTTTCAAGGGGGGGACATACCTCTGGGCGAGGAAAAAGTTGCTGATTTTCATGACTTTTTGAAAAGATTACTTCACCATTTTTTGGACGTAGGGTATGTTTTATTGCTACTTCTGGCTGTTCCATGGTATTTTTTTTTTTTTAATTATTAATCTTTTAAAATGGCATGAGTTTGACTCGGTCTTCTAAACGGGTTGCGGCGGATTGTCAGACGGCGTGACAAGTAGCGTCGGCGGAATTTATGTGAAAAAATACCAACGAAGATTTTTCTTTCATTAACACTTATACGCAGAATATGAACCAAGAAAAAGTGAGATATGTTGAAAATTGATAAAACGGTACGCTTGGAAACAAAGAGCTTGAATTATCCGAAAAAAATTGCTACACTTTGCAATGAAAAAATACTTTTTTTTTTTTTTTCATTTTCAAAAACATTTAGGCTCGTTTTTTAGACAATAAGGTTAGAAAGTTTTATACCGAATTTCATCACAATCGGTCGACTAGTTTTTTTAGCTAGACGTCACGCCAGCTTTGAAAATGCAATTTAGAAGATTGACGACTAAAAGAATACCACGTAACAACCAAAAGTAGTAATAAAACAAAGTCTCAAAAGTAGTAATAAAACAAAGTCTCAAAAATGGTGAAGACATATCTACTTATTGTTAAAAAAAATCATGAAAATCAGCAACCTTTTTCCTCGCCTAAAAGTATCTCACCTCATTTCTTAAAAAGATCCTCGGTGGAGCAATCGGTGCAACTGGTTTTTCATTCAAAGTAAACGTCATTTTAATTATTATTTGAACAGATAACTGATCAGATATAGTGAGATAATTCTAAAAATCATGTTAAAACACATTAATTGTAAAAATCATCAAAATTTCGTAACTCAGGAAATACAAATAAATAATAACCGAGAATATATTTTTATCACATATAAAAAAAAATGCTAATATTTTGGCATATTTTGGGGAATTGCGGAGAAAATTGCGGTAACAATCCTACGAAAGATTCGACTGTATAACAACGTATTTATAATCGCGCGGTTCCACACACGATTCTACGAAGTTATCGATGCACCTGCCGTTTCCTGGCATTTTGTTTGCGCTGCGTTATAAAAATGTGAGTGGATACATGGTCAAGGTGTGCTATACGACGAGAAAGAGAGACAGAGAGACAGAGAGAGAGAGAGAGAGATCAATGTCGAAGCTCCTACTCATCGCGTATCTCATTTTCAAGCACCTTCGAGCGAATATGTGCATGCTCCGCTCTGCAATTGAAACAAGATCGAATATTTCCACGATAACAGACATTACGAGGAGCTTGGCGAGAAAAGAGCCGGTGCCACGAGTGTACGCCAATCAAGGAAAATAGACAAAGATATTTGTGTATGAAAAAGAAATAAAAAAAAAAAAACAAGCAGAAACTCGCGGAACTTCTGGAAATAGGAAACTTTTCACCAAATGTGCATTTGCCTCGATTAGCCAGTAATTTCTTCAAGCCTCGTTCGAATTTCAAAATCGATTACCTTCAATTTCGAATTTAATCGTAAAAAGTAATGGGCAAGTTTTATTTATTTATTTATTTATTTACCCGCCTCCTCGCTCTCGTTCTTTATACTTGAGTGAATAAATTGCGAAAGAAATTGAACGAGGTGAGCGAGAACACCTTAAATATCACGAGATACGAACGCCCCGGGGACACGTGACTTCTTCTTTTCGCTGCGATGCGACAGATTTTGATTGCATACTTTCACGTCGACAGATATACATATACGTAAGTGTGTATTGTCAAGCGAGTGAAAAGGAGATGGAAGCAGGAAGAAGGCTGAGTTATAGCTTCGCGCAAGAGTTTCCCGATCGACCGGATCGTTTCTCGCCGAGCTGTCTCTCGTTATAAAGAGGGGGGAAAAAGGAAAAGACAGAGAGAGAGAGAGAGTGAGAGAGGAGGAAAGGGACTAAGAAGAGATTCGAAGATCAAAGCGGAAGAAGGCATTTCTTCTTAATTATGTATTCAAATAAGATGATTGTGCAATCTTAACTTTCCCGAAATCAACAAAGAGCACGGGGAATCAATTTTCCGTACCACAAAGATATTATTTTTAAACAGACTCGCCATGCAGCTACCAAATCATATTTTATTCGAGTTTGCGTCTCAATTTTCCTAATTCTCCTGAGTTTTTTTTCATATCGTTTGACATTCTTCACTTCCAGATGGAATTTCTAAATTATGGGTGATATTTTTTTCGGAAAAAAATGGAATTTTTTGGCTGAAAAAAGTTCGTCAATGACCGGTGCGATGGTCTAGTGGTTAGCGTGCTCGCCACTAAACCAGCGGACCGGGAGGTCCCGGGTTCGAATCCCGGTCGCGTACATTTCGTCGTGAAATGTTTTTCTTCGGCATTTCGCGGCGAAATAAGACTAGTTCCACGACCGGGGGGCGAATTCGATGACCGGCTGTATTGGTATAGGTTTTCCGCAGTTTCCCTATACCCATGACAGAAAATGTCATGATGAATATAATACGGTGGGGGAAGTCGGCTGCGGCCGCAAGAGGGGGAAACAGAGAGAAAGATGGAGAAAAAGGCGTAAAACAGTAGAGGAAAGAACGGTCATAATGTGGGGAAGAATAGGTAACAAACGCGAAAAGCGTGTACCTAAGGAAAAAACCAATAAAAAAAAAAAAAAAAGTTCGTCAATGATAATCGTAAAGCTGACAAAACCAAAAATGTTCTATCTCATTACATGAAGAGTTACACAATTTATTATCATAATTTTAGAACGATAAACTTATTAGCAAGAATTCAATTATTCCGTGATCAAAACTACAATGATTGACGTAAAAACCCGCAAGTGAAACCAAAACTTTCCTAATCTCATCTCATTACTTAATTTTCAATTATATCAACATTATACCTAAAATTTCACCAAAAATTCATTTATTTAATTTTCAAAAATATAATTGACGTACAAACCCACATATGTCAATTTTTGGTTTTCATTTTCTCGGTTCCAACGATGCAAACTTCAATGATATTGAAGTTTGCATCGTTGCACCGCAACGAAAAGAAATTCTTTTTAGTTGTTCAATTTTTTTCAGCTGCTTTAGGCTGTACAAATGATTCAAACGTTTTACGTACTTTTACTCGAGACTCACGATCTGAATTTGCCGAAAAAGCCTTCGGATAATGATACAAATAAGGAAATAAAAACAGGACGAAAAAAATCGTTGCATTTCGACAATCGAACATCAACGTCATCGTATACCGTTGGAACTGCGTAAATAAAAAATAAAATATTGACACTAGCGGATAACGGTAATTGTCGGTCTTTCACCAGCGTGCACATTTGTCCGTTCCAATCATTTGGAGCAAATTTTAGTAATGTACAATATACACACGAGAGTTTAACAGGACCCCCTAAGAAGATTGTTCCGTTCGAATCAGCGAAATGTTCACACGTTCATATATATATATACCTATACTCGTGCAGACACACATGTCTATGCATAAATAACGATCATTCTCGAGTTCGCCAAGCTTGGGCGTGGCTTTGGTCGATTATTCACTCTTGCCTCCTTATCCTTTCGCTCTTTTAAAGCAGTCACACAGACTCACGTGATCTCTGAGTATGAATAACTAAGTCGCGCTCGATCGGCACGGGGATTCGTGAAAATTGTGCAACTTGTAGACTTCTTCTCGTTCGAGTCTCCCACGCGAGAGTATTACGCTCTATCCGAGTAGCTCCAAATTTCCTTGCTTATAAAACACACACACACATATATATATATATACAGCGTAGGTTAAACGTATTTATGCCCCGTGTCGTACTTAAATTTCGTCTCAAGCTGTAAAGTCTTGTCCTTTTACATGCAAAAAGTAAAGTTCATTGACGCTAAAACACGAGCTGGACGACAATTTCTGCTTGAAGGAGTTCTTACGCACCCTGATCCTTGGACACGACGGAGAGACAGAGAGACTCACTTCGATAAATCTTACGCGTTGGCACGCTTTGATAACTCGAACGTGCAACCAACTCTGCGGTTGGACTGCATAACCCTTTGACTCGAGAACTTATTCCTACGTACACGTGACAATATTCGTGAGTCTTGTTCCTTCTTCGAGGATATACTTGGATAGGCTGCGAGCATTTTTCCATAATCTTTATTCGAAAAAAAAATTAAATTTATTGATAAATTATGAGGTGTTGGAGTCTTTATTCTAAAATTAACGTTGCAATATTTTTATCGAATTTCTTCATCGAGGATATATTTGGATAGGATAAGAACATTTTTGCTAAATCTTCATTCGAAAAAAAGCAATCGAATTTATTGATAAATTGTGTTGTTGTTGGAGTTTTTATTCTAAAATTAACGTTGCAATATTTTTATCGAATTTCTTTATCGAGGATATACTTGGATAGGCTACGAACATTTTTCCTAAATATTGACGCGCAAAAAATCGAATTTATTAATAAATTGTGTGGGAGTCTTATAAAATTAGCATTGCAAGATTTTTATCGAATTTCCGGTCTGGTTCACGACGACAAATGGAAGGTTTCGTATGAGAGTGTTAGTTCCCCCAATGTTCAGGATGACGGACACGGTGTCTTGAGAATTTTTCAACTCGGTATGAAGAGGAATTAGTGTATTAGTATGGGGTTGAAGTTTGCATCGTTGGAATGCAATGCAAATTGTTATTAATACCTTATTTTCATTATTATCGAAAATAATAATGTGTAGACTTAGCTTGCGGGTCGCTGAATGAGAATCCTAAAAAATGTTCGCGTGATTTTGATAGCTCAGACCTGCCGTAATTTTTTTTTAGAAATTAACGGGTTACGCCTAGTTGTATCAATCGAAAACAGCTAATTTTTTGGTTTTTTTTTCGTTAGAAAATCGTGATGATAAATTTCTACAAAAATTAGGTATTTGATAAAGTACCTATGATCTAAAGAACACTCTGTAATTTTGTCATATCAATTATTTGACGATTTTTTAGGCAAATTTTTCACATTCCAAAAATTTGCCTAAAAAATCGTCAGATAATTGTTAATAACCAATGAACTATGCAATATAAAAAAAATCCCACGTAGTTCCATAGACAATATATTTTTCCAGATATATTCAACATTTCAAGTGAATCTGTTGAAAATTGTCTGAGTGATGTTTTCGGCCATCTTAAAAAATGCAGTTTTGACATAAACGCTGCACAGCCGCTATTTTGAAATGAATCGCTTCAAAAACATGATTGCATACAGTCACTGATGTGTATGATAAACACGCTTTTTTGTAGACTCGATTTATTTTGTAGTTTTTCTGAAAAAAAAAAATTCCCAAAAAGCCTATTTTTTCGGCCTCTAAAATGCCTTAAGGCATTAGGCCCCCACTTGTAGCGCAAAAAAGGCCTTTTTCATGAATTTTTTTAAAGAAAACTACAAAACTTTTTTAATCGATCAATATACCATCTTAAAGAACACATCTTGAAGAACTTTCAGTAATTTTTTTATTGAAAAATATTACATTGTTTAGTGGCAAATGGTCGTCAATGAAATAATGTTTTTATATACACGGTTTGCGGTGACCAACATTGCGGCGAAGTGGATCATCTGAAAAAAAAATGCGGATAGATTTAGTCAAATATAAGTATAAACTAGTCTTTAATCGAAGGATTTTAAAAAATATTCATTTTTCACAAAATGGCGGACAGTCAAAGTTAATGGTTCGATTTTAACGAAAAAAAACGGCCGTTTTTTGGCTATAAAACGGCCTTTTTTTCGAAAAAAAAAAATCGTACGATTAAAGACTACATTTTTATGTATTAAATAAGCCTGCAAAATTTCAAGAAGATTGGTTCATTAGTGTTCGAGTAATCTTGGTCACCGACTTCAGAAATGCCATTTTGAGAAAAACGCGTTTAAAGTTTCAATTTCCGGTCGTTTACACAACGGATTCTTCTCTTTCAACGCTCATATCTCAGTCAATTTTGTTCGGATCGACTTGAAATTTTCAGGACATATTCTCAGATACTTCAAAAAAATGCAATAAAAAAAATCGATTTTTTCAAAATCGCAAGTGGGGGTAACCCCTTAAGAAAAAGAACCTATGTGCAACAATCGGGAGGTACTTGAGCAGCTGGAAGCAGTCGAGTGACAGGTATGGAGTGAATGTGAGAGGGATGGAATCGTAATTGCCTTCAAGGACATGAAAGGAACATTAGGATTGAAAAAAATAGTCCGCTACAAACGGTAGTTTGAAAGAATCAATCTTAATTTTTTTTTTCCCCGCCGCGATAACACGTATCTGCAATTTAAATTTGCATAAGACATGGATCAAAGGCGTGAAAAGCTGAAACGTTAATATTCAGCCACGTGAAAAGTCGACACCCCCCACTTAGCGCTGTGTATACGTGTGCCTGGTTGTACAGAAAAATGGATACCATAAAATCTGTCGCGACTCTCGCTAGCCTCGATATATTTCCCGATTAATTACTGGGCAACCGATCGGATCAATCGGTTTGACTGTTCTCTGTAGCGGTACGTAGCCACGGGGTGTCGGTCTCGTCGACAGGTACACGTCCTCGTGGCTTTTCGAATACCCCATGACGGAGACGGAGTCAGAGAGAGAGAGAGAGAGAAACATTTTTTCTACGTACCTGTAGATCGATCGATAGAACAAGATCGTGTCTCTCATACGCTCTCCCTCTCTCACCCATGATCGACTCATTTTCCTTTCTTATCTTCTTATCCTCCTCTTACGTTTCCTACTCTCTCAATCTTTGATAAAGTCTCACCGCTGACATGTTGCAACTGACATAATAATTTGACAGCTGACAGCTTGGTGAGAAAATTAACAACAAAAAAAAAGAAATAAAAACACGACAGTCCGCTGGTATTAACGAAGTGAACGAAAACCCCGTTAATCAGCAATGGAACTCGAGCTCCATTTGACTTTCAGCGGAGCACATTGGCCAGTGGATCTGAGCTCTCGTAATTTTTTCTCTGGTGAATGTAGTTGTGTTTCAGGTTATCGATCATGATAAATCGCTCATTCGGTAAATTTGTCACTATAGGATAATAATCGCGCAATTTTCTCAAGGACCGCAAAATGTTCGGAAACTTGCTCCGTTAGCAGTTTAATTAATCAATTAATTAAGCACAGGTCATTTAAATCAATTGGCAAAAGGCTATTGATTCATGGGTAAATTTATCATTGATTTTATTGATTGCTTCGAACCGTATATTTTTTTTATTGCATCTGTATGGGATTTGATGTGCCGATGAATCTTTAACGTAACTGAAAAGTTTACAATTGGAAGACGAGAAATTTCATCCGGAAATAATGGTTCGACCGGGCTGGGTGAGTGGAATTTTCGTTGGAAATTTGTGGAATGACGTGCATGTCACGTACGCGAATATACGCACCTGCTCTTCCCGCGGTGCCGGTACCGAGTCTTCTTGTCTGGCGGTCACCCCACGCATTCGTGGTCTTCGTTTGCATGTATCGCTCTCGCGTCGGGAACGATATTCCTCAGAGCAGATACGTGGGTGGGCCGCTCCTCGCCGAGTTACGCAGGAAATGCAGCGTATTCAAACGTGGGATATCTATATAGTCACTGTATTCCACATGAGCAAGGCGAAACACCTTTCGACGGCCCTATCCGTTTCCTATGCCGCGAAAAAAATGTTCATATTTATTTTAGAAAGTTGATCCAACCATTGCGTTATTTATCATTTTATTCAGACCTTTCTCAATTAGCTCTTTCAGTGGGAAAAAAATACTCAAAATCACGTGACCGAAATTTTGTATTCCAACTTTTCCTTTGCGCCTCACGGGAGGATGACACTGCGACGGGCCGAAAAAGGTCATTTTTCGGAATTTTTTTTCTCTGCCCGATTACTTATTTGGGACTTGGCAAAAAAGTATGTTATTAAGCATACATTGAACTTATTTTGGGTAAATCTTGATTTTGATAAATTATAAATTAATCACGATATTTAGGTACAATAGAGCCTCTGTATAAAAAATGTGGTCCACCGGCCGAATCGATAACATGAAGTTTTATTATCCATATAAACGTAGTTCTCGATGTACGTCGCCTTTTTTCGAGAAATAAAGTCACAAATTGGCGGGTGCGTAAATAAAAGTGTAATTTTGGTGAAATTTTGCTTTATGTTCGGGGGCTTGGAAAATGCTGGATTAAAAAATCGGCTACGTACAATGATAGCAACTGAATTTATAGAAATTTTGGTTTTTTAAATTGAAAATCGGACCATAATAGCGAAAGTTATGATTCCGGTCAGGTCGAGAAAAGTCGCTTCGAGAAAAACGCGATTGAAAGTTTTAGTAAATCTTTGCGCTACCTGCTCTCACCAAATCCTCTGTTACTTGGTAAATTTTCAATATTTTATTTTGAAATTTTTGTCACATGTTCCTGAATATGTACACTGTAAAAAAAAAACAAAAAAAATCGTTTTTCTTTAACCATCCCGGTGGTACCCCGCCTTAAAAAAGACGTGCAACACTAATGGCAAGTTTATAACAATTTCTGACTCAGACTTCTGAAAAAATAGTTTATATTTTTGGCTGACTCCGACCAGGCTAGCCTATATCTATTTTCTATTTTATTTAAATTCATTTATTTTCTTTTTATTTCCTAGAAGTTTAAGGCAGCATTTTCTATTGAAAAATACTTGTCATATTTGTTGGAAGTTATGAGAAATGTCAAAAATAAATCGTTTTCGACGCTCACGCGTACATAACTTGCATTTCCATCATTGGAAACTTTCCATAGGTGATGAAATGTATTTTTCCCCGGGAGTGCATATACGGGCATATTTATCGTTCCTATCCAGAAGTCGGTATACTTCCTTGGCCTATAAATTCCAAAGACCGCGAGGAAAGGCCTCATTTATCGACTCTTTTCGATAAAATTCAAAGCGAGTGCGAGGGCGTCTGTAAAATCTGACGTATTTATCGACTTTCGTTGAATAACTCGACGAGAGAGTGAGTGGAGGAGTGCCTTGGCACACCAACCTGTTTTTCATTCGTTCTCTTCTTTTTCGAGCCCTTCTACTCCTCAGCATCGTATACGTCTTGTCCGCAGCTCTCGTCGTTTACTTTCGTTGCAAGCGGTCTCGAAGACCTGCGATACATATTCAAATGTGCAAAAGAGAGAGAAAGAGAGAGAGAAAGAGAGAGACAGAGAGAGAGAGAGAGCGAGAGCAGAATGTCTTTATCACCCTTCGGCCACTCGGCACAAAACACTCCCCGCTTATGATCTCCCTCGCATATAAATGACACCTAACGCAATAAAATCGTAATCCCCCTACCGGTACACTTGCATCGCGCTATCCTCATTTTATAGTACAAACGAGGACACTGCGTTCGACATATGCGCGAAAAAAAAATACGGGAGGGTAAAAAGGGCGTATGAGAAAAAAACCAAATTACTTCTGCAGTATCAAATTTAACGGATTCTGTTTATTGCCGAATCAAGTTGGCCGCAAGAATGCCCATGGGATATCTCATCCTGCGCAACACACGCGCTTATGCGCAAGAGTTTATTGGCATTTGAAAAAGTTAACAGTGCCAACATTCTCGCCTGCTTTCATTTTCGAACTTGCTACGTCGAAGAATTCGAATGCAATTCGCGCGAGTCGTAAAGGCTGTCAAGTATCATTACTTGGACGAAAAGCATTGCTGATATTCTCGCGAGCCGACATTTATGATATGGGAAAAGAATAAAAGGAGAATGGAGGAGGAAAGGGGCGAAGGAATCTGAGGAGAGACGAGATCGGAATACTCGAGAGTGACGGTTCATTGTTCCTCTCTCGTACGTTTGTTCTCGCACTCGCAAAGCGAATTCCCAAAGTAGAAATTTACAGTATGCACACGGCGTCTTGTGTCCCTTACTTTTTTTTTTCGACACTCGTAATTCTTGTGGGAAAATAAAAAATGTTCGAGGCGCGGTGAATTGGATGTCGAGAGTCTCGGCTTGCATAAAAGGGATGAAAAGGGACTTTTGGGAACTTGGATAGGGATTAAAAGTGAGTTGGAAAAAGATGTCTGCCAAGTGAAATTCAAAGTGAACCACAGAAAATGATTTTGGGAACTTGCATAGGGATTTAAAAAAAAATGTTCTCACGTAAAATCATAAGTAAATAACAAAAAGGAGTTTTTGGATACTTGGATAAGGATTACAAATGAGCTGGGATTACAAATGAACTAGAATTACAAATGAGAAAAAAAAATTATGCCACGTAAAATTAAAGTGAACCACAAAAAAGGACTTTTAGGAACTTGGAAAGGGATTAAACAAATTTCTGCCCCGTAAAATTAAAAGTTAACCACAAAAAGGGACTATTAGAAACTTGGATAGGGATTAAAAATGAGCTAAAACAAATTCTGCTACGCAAAATCAAAAGTGAACCACAAAAAAGGACTTTTAGGAACTTGGATAGGGATGAACAAATTTTCTGCCACGTAAAATTAAAAGTGAACCAAAAAAGACACTTTTGTGGAGTTGGATAAGGATTAAAAATGAGCTAGAAAAACTTTTTCACCACGTCAAATTAAAAGTGAAGCACAAAAAAAGACTTTGAGAAATAAGATAGGGGCTAAAAATAAGCTCGAAAAAATGTTCTGCCACGTTAAAAGATTATGAATAACCTGGAAGTTTTGGACATCTTATTTAAAGACTCCCTTCACTTTTAGCTTCAGTTCAACGACATTAAAAAAAACAATAGACACGGAGATCATTGACAGGACGAGGGTAAAAAATCGTATCAGACTTTGGTAAATTTATGCGGAATTGCCCATACACGAGCATTATATCGTATAATATAATTCACAAGGCGATTCTCCCTTTGTGGTACTTCGCGGTGGCTATGGGATCGCTGTCAGCGTCACTCATATCTATGGGCAGCCTCGTACAGAGTCGCCGGGGTGTCGAGTGAACAAGTTGCATTGATCGTTAATTGGCTGGAACACAGAGGGTCTCGATGTTCCTCGCGCGATATATGCGAGAACAGCAGGCGCGGCAGAAATAAAAGGGATGAAAGCCATATGCGGATGAAAGACATTCGTCATACCACGACACGTACAGCGCGCAAGAAAAATTACAAACGACTGTATATATGCGTAGCTTCGGTCGTTTCAACACACGGAGCCTCCGCGTGAGCGCGTGTATCTATAAATGCACGATGTATGGGCCATTCCATGGTCAATCGATCAACTTGGCATTTTCGGTCTACGACATAATTCGTAAATTGAATCGAGTATTTCGATCATGAAAAAAAAAAAAATATTCGATTATATTCATTCAGGGCTTCACTCAGAATAGCGTTGTAAAGTTTTTTTTCAAACTTTCACAGCAATTGCAAACATCACAACAATGCGAAGTTTCAATGCAGTAGCCTATTGGTCTCGATAAAGAATATAAACAAAAAACATTTGAGCATTTGTTTCTTGATTTTTTTTAGATTCCTGTGAGACGGACTTTTTGCTTTGAATAATTTGCAGTAAGACCGAATTATACAAATAAAGGAATATTCTATTGATTTTATTTCAATTAAATTGAATTCACATTTAGTACAGTCGTGCTGTCGCTGAAAAAAACCCGGAATCGGAGAAAATTAGAAGAAGGCTAGTTTTTTGACAGTTGATTTTGTAGGTGCCGCGAGTGCTAAATCCAAGTTTGCCTAAAAATCGGGGTATAGGGTTATTTTTTAGGGGATGAAAGGAGATGGGGGTGGATTAATGCCAAACTACAACCCCTACGAGGTCGGCGCCGTGAGACAAAATGTTCAGAAAAATCCGGGCTTTAGTTTTGTCCACGGCGCCGAAGTCGTGGAAGTTCATTTTGAGGGTGAAAAAGTGGGGTGAAATTTTGAAAAATCGGTTTTAATTCAACAACTCTTTAGAAAAAAATCGTACGTTTTTTGTTCAAATGGGAACGATGTAGCCCTTGAAAAGACGCGTCGATCGAGTATTCGATCATCACTCTCCGATAATATCTTCACCCCCAAAAAATGATTAAAAAACCAAAAAAAAATAGTTTATTGAATAACTCAAAAACAATCGGTTTTTCGAGTATGGTTCAAATGTACGAAATGTAGAGAATAATTTTCTCCATATTTTCGTTGCTATGGACCACCCTTGAATTTTGATTTTCCAACCCCTCTCGGGAGTGGAACGTTGAAAATGAAATTCTGGGAAAACTATTGACGGCACGAATTCGCCGCCGTGGAAGAATTTGTAGCTTGAACCCTCAGTTACATTTTTGCCCACAGCTCCAAACTCGTATCTCTTTAGTTTCGGTCAATAGGTTTCCCAGAATTTCATTTTCATTTTCAACCCCTGAGAGGGGTTCAAAAAAGCAAAATTCAAAAGTTGTGCATAGGGACGAAAATATAGAGAAAATTATTCTCTACATTTCGTACATTTGATCCATCCCCGAAAAATCGATTGTTTTTGAGTTATTCAATAAACAATTTTTTGTTAATTCTTCAACAATTCTTTTGGGGGTGAAGATATTATTGGAGAGGGTTGATCGAATACTCGATCGACGCGTCTTTTCAAGGGCTACAACGTTTCCATTTGAACAAAAATTGTATGAATTTGTCCTAAAAAGTTATCGAATGAAAACTGATTTTTCGAAATTTCACCCCTCTTTTTCACCCCCAAAATGAACTTCCACGACTTCGGCGCTATGGACACAAATAAAACCCGGATTTTTCTGAACATTTTGTCTCCCGGCGCCGACCTCGTGAGGGTTGTAGTTTGGCATTAATCCACCCCCATCCCCTAAAAAAACCCTACCCCCCGATTTTTAGGCAAACTTGGTTTTAGCACCCGTGGCACCTACAAAATCACCTGTCAAAAAACTAGACTTCTTCTAATTTTTTCCGATTTCAACATACAGCACGACTATACTAATTGAGATATACAAATTAAAACATTTAGAGCATAAATAGGTGTCACAATTTTTTTTTTCGAAGTCACGAAATAATATCACGTGAAGTAATAATTTTGTCTGGAAACGGGGTCTACCAGAAAAGGAACACAAAAAGGCGAAAAACATTTTTCGGCTTTTTTCCCTTTTCTGGTAAACCCCGTTTACAGAAAAAATTATTACTTCACGTGATATTATTTCGTGATTTTGGAAAAATATTGTGACATCTATTTATCTATCGTTTTCAAAAAAAGGTACTAATCGTAAAAAAACTGTAAAAAATTAAAAATCAAACGGACTAAAGGTGAATTCCTCCCCTTTAAAATGTCGTTTGTTAAATTAAATTGTATCAACTATCGGCGAAATGGCATAAAAAATCGTTCCAGAACTGTTTTGAATTTTTGTCCGGAAAATTTTCCCCGGTAGTGCATATGTTACAGTTAAAATCCGTTTTTTGCTTATACACGTTTTACCTAGTGAAAACCCGTTCCGACTGAACTGACTGAAAGTCTGGTTTTTTCTGACTTTGTTTTCGTGTGTTTGGGTTTCTTAACATAAACGTAATAATCTCGCTCCGTTATTTCCCGGCCTCGGAAGACTTACAAAAAAATTGACTACATGGACAAAAAAGTGCGATCAACATTCGACGAATGACCTTCGAAAAATAATTCCTACAAAAAGAAGATTGTTTTTCGTTTTCAAATTTGCCATATTGCAAATCCCGGGCATTATTTTTACCAGAATTTCATTATTCCTAACCTGCTCTCCTCGAAAGGAAATAAAAATAAACCTATTTGCGCAAACGAGGGATTCGATTTGTAATTGGCGAAATTCGATAAGTATTGATAAATCAATGTCCATTGAATGTTCAACGATGTGGAAGACAAAATATGATAAAATCCGTTCGACACGTCGACTTTTCTGAAACGCCCTATACACGTGTGCATAAATATATACTTGCTTCGTTGAATTTTCCGAATGGAAAGGACCTTGCTGTATCATGCGGGAGAACAACCCCAACGAATTTAGCCCCGTTACACGCGGATCGTTGCTCCCTTGGCCGTTGCCAAGAGGGTGGAACGGATTAAAATGCATCTGCGAAAACGGAAAAGGGGGTCGTATGCTCCCGCACGCTCTCGATGCTCTGTTTCGGTGCTGGGGATGAAATTGAAGAATTTCAGGGTCGTGTGCCATCGGAGAACCTGCTCCACGGTTGCATTAAAACCATTTTGTTTCGTGGCCACTCACAGCCACGAAACTGCTCTCTCCATGGGGTTCACTTTGTAACTATCTCAATGCAAAGAGTTTGTAGGGCGAAAAAACCAAAATTATCTAAACAATCCGAATATAAATTAATTTTGACCTATACGCACGAAAGACAATTTATTGATTGAAAGTGACATTAGATTCAATGCAGCGATAAAAAAAAAAGAGGAAAAAAAATATTTCTGCGGTGTTCATCCTTTATCGATCAAGTCCACCAAGTCCCCTCGGAGTTCACGAGCAGGGTCGAGCGACCTTTTTTTTCATATTCGGGACACGTTTCCGACGGGCTCGTGGCACCTCCAGAATTTTGAGAACTTTCTCCACGGATATTTGCACGGGAGCTTCAAGCTGTCTACCTATAGATGCATATAACTTTTCTGTGTGTACGAAAATCTTCTTTTTGTTCCCCTCTCTCGTTAGTTTCGGGAAAATAAAAATCCATAGTCTTCCCCATGGGCGTTGGCTTCACGAGACGTATTCGTACGCCGCGATAAGACGATAAAATGAATTGTTGGGACCAATGATACTTAAGAGGTTACGCCTAGCTGTAAATACCGAAAAATCACTTTATTCAGAACCAATATATTTTGACGGTATACCGTAAAATGAGGTTACTTTAAACAGGTTTTCGAAGTTTTTTGTAGGTCACTTTTTTTGAACATCCCAAATTCCAACTTGTTCTGCTCTGATAGAACAATGTGTCCTTTGACTATCAAATGTATAAGAAAGTGAAGAGCCACCACCCTACAACTTTATATTTAAAAAAATATGTTAATTTAACCTCGAGTGTGGGGTTTCTTTGGCAAGGCAATTCATGTCGAAGATTAAAAGATACTTTGACATTATTTTGATACATTTAAAAAATATTTTATGCATTATACATGGAATTAAAGGAAAAACGACGATTTTTTACAATCAAATTGGCATCTTCATTAAGGAAACATTTTACATAAAAATATGAAGTACCTAGGGTACTATTGTAGGCACTGAAGGCGTTACCCCCACTTGTAGCGCAAAAAAAAGGCCTTTTTCATGAATATTTTTAAAGAAAACTACAAAACTTTTTTAATCGATCAATATACCATCTTAAAGAACACATCTCGAAGAACTTTCAGTAGTTTTTTATTGAAAAATATTACATTGTTTAGTGGCAAATGGCCGTCATCGAAATAATGTTTTTATATATACGGTTTGCGGTGACCAACATTGCGGCGAAGTGGATCATCTGAAAAAAAAATGCGGATGGATTTAGTCAAATATTAGTATAAACTAGTCTTTAATCGAAGGATTTTAAAAAATATTCATTTTTCACAAAATGGCGGACAGTCAAAGTTAATGGTTCGATTTTAACGAAAAAAAAAACGGCCGTTTTTTGGCTATAAAACGGCCATTTTTTCGAAAAAAAAATCGAACGATTAAAGACTACATTTTTATGTATTAAATAAGCCTGCAAAATTTCACGAAGATCGGTTCATTAGTGTTCGAGTAATCTTGGTCGCCGACTTCAGAAATGCCATTTTGAGAAAAACGCGTTTAAAGTTTCAATTTCCGGTCGTTTACACCACGGATTCTTCTCTTTCAACGCTCATATCTCAGTCAATTTTGTTCGGATCGACTTGAAATTTTCAGGACATATTCTCAGATACTTATACTTCAAAAAAATGCAATAAAAAAATCGATTTTTTCAAAATCGCAAGTGGGGGTAACCCCTTAAGAGGTTACGCCTAGCTGTAAATACCGAAAAATCACTTTTTTCAGAACCAATATATTTTGACGGTATACCGTAAAATGAGGTTACTTTGAACAGGTTTTGGAAATTTTTTGTAGGTAACCTTTTTCGAACATCCCAAATTCCAACTTTTTCTGCTCTAATAGGACAATGTGTCCTTTGACTATCAAATGTATAAGAAAGTCAAGAGCCACCACCCTGCAACTTTATATTTTAAAAAATGTGTTAAATTAACCTCGAGTGTGGGGTTTCTTTGATAAGGCATTGAAATGAAACTTATGTCAAAAATTAAAAGATATTTGACATCATTGTGATACATTTGAAAAATATTTTATGCATTATACGTGGAATTAAAGGAAAAACAACGATTTTTTATAATCAAATTGGCATCTTCATTAAGGAAACATTTTACATAAAAATATGAAGTACCTAAGGTACTATTATAGGCACTTAATCAGTCTTATAATTATCATTGAGGTCAAAATCAACTTGAGCTACAGTATAATAAACTTGAACAACAAATTTGAGCAATAATAGAAAAAAAGCTCGCTGTGCACACATTTAATCGTATTTTGGCGCTCTGTTAAAGTAGCCCCAAAAACTGTCAAAGCTACCCTTAATGTTAATTTAAGCCCTTTTTACGGTATCATCTTATAAATGTTCCATGGAAATTTCAAGGTGATTGGATCAATTGTCAGATTTGTAGACTGTTGTGTTGACCCTTTTCAAAACACTCGGAGTTTCGTTCGAAACTTCAAACGCTTTTTTCGGTGAGGAGAATATTGCAAAAACTAGTGCATCGATCTTTCTGAAATTTTTCGGGCTTTTTTCCGATGTAAAAATATAGTATTTGAACGCAGGATCTTTTTTCCGATGTACATTTCCGATTTGACAAACGAAAATTGTCCATTTTTTTGCAAAAATCAAGACTCGCTTTGAACACGCGGCATTTTTTTGAAACGTGATATTTCGGAAATTCCTTAGATTAATCATGGGATAAACGTATATACTAACGAAATCTGTTTGATTTTTTTATATTGCATAACCTCGTGCAGAAGGGCATTGCTCACCGCAAAAGACGTTTTCGAGTACATTTTTATTGTAAAATAATTAATTTAACAATGTTTTTGCGTAAAATATTTTTACACACAAAAATTCCAGAATTTTCTTCAAAAGATACTTCTCCAAATACCTAATTTTTGTAGAAATTTATCATCGCGATTTACTACTTAAAATTTCCAAAAATGAACTGTTTTCGACTATTACAACCCGTTAAGGGAGACTTTGTCCTTGGAGTGCCATATTTCAGGTGTTTACATTTTATTTTTTTTAAAGGAAACGAGTAAAGCTTTTTGAGTGCGGTTTTTTTCTTGCTTTTATTCATGATATAAAGAACGTTAAAAATTTTTTTTTTTTTGAAAAAAACCACCAAAATGGCGGCCGTTGCAGCTCCGCGAAAACAGTTCCTCAAATCGCGGGAGGTAAACGGCTGACATCACTGCCCCCTCTTTGTTGATCTGAAACACAAATTCAAAGCATATTATCAATCTGTGACCCTTTGGTCATGGAATGACGGATGGGTTTTTCGTTTAGTACAAATTTCGGAAAATGGCGGCAATTTAAAAAAAAATCGAATTTTTGCGTTTTTTCGCATAAAAAGATAAATAATAAATGCAAAAATGTATCTATCGAAAAAACGATCCGTCATTCCGTGAAGACATATTTTCCGAGTATGCTCTCCAAATTTCAGGTCGATATGTTAATAACAGCGGTCAGGAGAATGTCAGCCATTTTTAAAAACGTGTTTTCGCGAAAAACGCGTTTAAAGTTTTGTAATGTGTTTACATAAATGTGTTTATAATTACCGCTAATCGGCAATGCCTGGTCCACAGAGACATCCCTCCTCTTCTTCTAGCTGCTCATGTTGAGCCGCTAACATCTCCCGCTAAATTTCAAGGACAAAGTCTCCGTTAAGGGACTAGGGCTGACCATAACATCGAATTTTCCGGCTAGTCGATTGGACTTTATCAACAAACCATTCCCCTGCGATTTACGATCAAAAAGATAGTGCAGTCTTCCTTTTCGCAAGCTAAAAAACTATAAAACGTTCAATCCGGTCTTTTTACTTAGAAACGCCGCGGAACACTTTCCACGCGTCCTGACGGAACTCGCCACTCTCGACGCCCAGCCCGTATTCACTCATACATGTATGCATAAGTAATGTTGCAAGATGAAAATGCGCACGAATGTTGGCCACGAGTATGTAGAAACGTCTCAATTAATTATTACAGAACGAGATTTATCGCGTGCGAATTCCCAATAGAAGACTTATAGCATCGACACAAGGGGGAGGAAGAGCCTCGGAGTGTATTTCTTCTCTCGTTTGAGCCACGCGGGAGCGAAGCACCAGAGAGTAAACTAATACCGCGATTCCTATGGCTCGAAACAACTCCCGGACGCGTCTTGAGACGCGATCTCTCCACACCTTCCACGTCTTGTGTTTATTGCTCGGAGATGTATACGTAATTTATAAGATACGCCAACCCATTATATGCAATATATAATGTACCAATGTCTATAGGCTAAGCGGTATCCGAGTTGCGTTGCTTTACCTTCCATGGGGCCTTTCGTATCAATTGGGACAATTCACGACTTCGATTCCATCGTGGTTTATCACGAATTGGAAAATCGCCGGTTTCCGTACGATCGTTTCGTCAATCAGGTGTTTTGAGGAAATCGTTTTGGAAACTGACTTTAAAGTTAATTTATCATACTTTATTCGAATGATTGATCCTTTTTTGTCTCCTTAACCCTTTTTTTCTAACTTCGTATTTTCGTCGAAATCGAGTAAGCATTTCATTGCTAATTTGAACTTTTTGGAATAATAATGATGTATTGTGCGAAATTTAGACGAAAATTGAATGTGGCAGTTGATATAAAAAATTGCGTGGAAATTTGTACGTTTCTTCCAAATAAATCCATACATTTTGATGTTTTTTTCGCATAGGTAATTTAATTAAAATTCAGTGCGATAAAATTGTAAATATAATTCAATGTGATAAAATTCTATCGTCATTAAAAGTGAACTTTACCACATTGAATTTTATTCTAGTGAACTGTTATTACAATTGAACTTTATCACATTCAATTTTAATTACAATTTCATTTTATCATATTGAGTTTTATTACGTTGAATTTTAATTACAATTGGTCATTCAATGTGATAAAATTCTATTGTAATTAAAATTCAACCTGATGAAATTTCAATTTAAATTCGATATGATAAAGTTCAATCTTAATTAAAATTCAATGTAATAAAACTCAATATGATAAAATTCAATTTTTATTTAATTTGAATGTGATAAAGTTCAATTGTAATAAAAATTCACTAGAATTAAATCCAATGTGATAAAGTTCACTTTTAACAAAACTTCAATGTGATCAAATTTAATCGTAATTGAAATGCAATATAAAAAAACTCAAAATGATAAAATTCAATTGTAATTTAAATTGAATGTGATAAAGTTTATTTGTAATCAAAGTTCACTAGAATAAAATTCAATGTGATAAAGTTCACTTTTTACAAAACTTCCATGTGATCGAATTTAATGAGATAAAATTCAATTTCAATTAAAATTCATTGTGACAAAGTTCCATTGCCACTAAAATTCAATGTGATAAAAAATTACGTCATAGATCATATCCGTGGAAAAAAATGCGAAAAATAAAATACAATAGAAGAAAGGAAAAGATGCACTTTTTCCATTCTTGCAAATCAACTTGATCTCTGAACAAATACGAAGACGTCAATTCAAGTTTCCATGGTCGTAGAAGGCGATTTTGAGCACAACGAGCGGAAGAAACGACAAAAGTTCGAGGCCTAGAAAGTGTACAATTTGGTATGGAAAGCCTCATGTTCGAATGTGCATGCGTGTATAGTTTAGGGATAACTATCCGCCGATATAATTCTGTAGAGATTTATTCGTGGCCCACGGTTCGATGCGTGTGCGTTTGTATCCGCCCAGGCTATTGGCGCCTCCGACTCTGGAAGCGGTGTGTCGAGACACTCCTGTGAGATAGGCGAGTATTGTAAGTCCCTTTACGCGAGAGGATTGCTCAAGCAGGGACAGAATTCAGCCTGCTAACGAGATATGTGGGAGAGTTTTCCGCAAGATGCGATTTAAAAAATTCTACCCCGATTTTATTATTCTTCATCTTGTCTTCGTACTTTTTTGCACGTCGCGATGCCCAACAAAAGTTCCGAGATCGCATTTCCATTTATTTACTTTTTTCAACTGCCCTTCTCCTTCTTCGCATTTTTTATTTTGATCCGTTTTCCGGTCCCGCCTCGGTTTTCTCTCCCACGTGCGCTTCTCTTCCCGCTGCTTCTTCTTTTTTTTACTTACGAGTGAATCTCGTTTCCAAGCCGACGCACCGCGTGTGAAATGCCGACGCAGATCGATATCTATCTTGAAAATATAGCTGTGCGTTGAGAGGAAATAAATATGAATACAGAAAGGAGGGCCAAAAACAACTTCGATGCTGCACGAACGAGACCAGTAGGAAGAGAGCTGCGAGAGAACGAACGGTTTATCATTGGGATTTCACACCTCGTACATTCCACGAGCTCTCTCAATTGTCAAGGACACACTGGAGAAAAAGAACTCACTGATTTACCATCCAGTGCACAAATCACCAGCATATATCTTGATTCTTAAGGCGTTTTCTTCATGAATTCTTTTTCATGAATTTTTTTAAAGAAAACGACAAAGGCGTCTTTTTCATGAATTTTTTTAAAGAAAACGACAAAACTTTTTCAATCGATCAATATACCATCTTAAAGAACACACCTTGAAGAACTTTTAGTAATTTTTTTATTGAAAAATATTACATTGTTTAGTGGCAAATGGCCGTCAATGAAATAATGTTTTTATATACACGGTTTGCGGCGAAGTGGATCATCTGAAAAAAAAATGCGGATGGATTTAGTCAAATATAAGTATAAACTAGTCTTTGATCGAAGGATTTTAAAAAATATTCATTTTTCACAAAATGGCGGACAGTCAAAGTTAATGGTTCGATTTTAACGAAAAAAAAACGGCCGTTTTTTGGCTATAAAACGGCCATTTTTTTCGAAAAAAAAAATCGAACGATTAAAGACTACATTTTTATGTATTAAATAAGCCTGCAAAATTTCAAGAAGATCGGTTCATTAGTGTTCGAGTAATCTTGATCACCGACTTCAGAAATGCCATTTTGAGAAAAACGCGTTTAAAGTTTCAATTTCCGGTCGTTTACACCACGGATTCTTCTCTTTCAACACTCATATCTCAGTCAATTTTGTTCGGATCGACTTGAAATTTTCAGGACATATTCTCAGATACTTATCCTTCAAAAAAATGCAATAAAAAAATCGATTTTTTTCAAAACCACAAGTGGGGGTAACCCCTTAACCCTATTTTGATACACTGGGTCATTTTGATCCTGACGAATTTCAAATAAAATGCCCACTTTTTCAAAAGCGAAAGTTTTCAACAATTTTTTACAATTCAATTTGGTACTTACCAAATTTCAATTATGCAGACACGTTAAGGAATGTTTAAAGTGTATCCCCGATTTTTTGGACGTTTTGATGACGACTACTAAAGTTGTACGTAACCACCTTGATTAATTAATTAATTCTGTATTAAGCTAATTTTAAGAAAATCATTGTCATTTTAGTATGAAGAAAACGTTTTTTCCATACAAGTCGTCCATATTTCATCCGCCATTTTGTTTTTATTCCAAATTTTGACCTCAGATTCGTAATAAGCGACGTCAAAAACTCCCGTGTACCGACTTTTACTCGAATTAAATGCGTTTTCGAATAAATGTTGAGCATTATTGGATCCGCCATTTTTTTTTTTCATTTTTACTTCAGATCCGTAATAAGCGACTCCAAAAACTCTTGAGTATAAACTTTTACACGAATCGAATGCGTTTTTGAATAAATTTTTGGCAGTATTAAGTGCGCCATTTTTTTTTTTTTTTTCAAATTTTTACTTCAGATTCGCAAGAAGCGACCCCAAAAACTCTCGAGTACAACCTTTTCCACGAATCGAACGCGTTTTTTAATACATTTTTGGCCGTATTATATGCGCCATTTTGTTTTTTTTTGTTTGTTTTTTTTTCAAATTTTGACTTCTGATTCGTAATAAGCGACCCCAAAAACTCTCGAGTACAAACTTTTACCCGAATCGAATGCGTTTTTTAAATAAATTTTTAGACGTATTAGATCCGCCATTTTGTTTTTTCAAATTTTGACTTCAGATTCGTACTAAGCGATCCCAAAAACTCTCGAGTACATACTTTTACCCGCGTCGAATGCGTTTTTGAATAAATTTTTAGCCGCGTTAGAACCGCCATTTTGTTTTTTTTTTTTTTTTCACATTTTGACTTCAGATTCGCAAGAAGCGACCCCAAAAACTCTCGAGTACAAACTTTTCCACGAATCGAACGCGTTTTTTAATACATTTTTGGCCGTATTATATGCGCCATTTTGTTTTTTTTGTTTGTTATTTTTTTCAAATTTTGACTTCTGATTCGTAATAAGCGACCCCAAAAACTCTCGAGTACAAACTTTTACCCGAATCGAATGCGTTTTTTGAATAAATTTTTAGACGTATTAGATCCGCCATTTTGTTTTTTCAAATTTTGACTTCAGATTCGTACTAAGCGATCCCAAAAACTCTCGAGTACATACTTTTACCCGCGTCGAATGCGTTTTTGAATAAATTTTTAGCCGCATTAGAACCGCCATTTTGTTTTTTTTTTTTTCAAATTTTGACTTCAGATTCGCAAGAAACGACCCCAAAAACTCTCGAGTACAAACTTTTCCACGAATCGAACGCGTTTTTTAATACATTTTTGGCCGTATTATATGCGCCATTTTGTTTTTTTTTCAGATTTTGACTTCTGATTCGTAATAAGCGACCCCAAAAACTCTCGAGTACAAACTTTTACCCGAATCGAATGCGTTTTTTGAATAAATTTTTAGACGTATTAGATCCGCCATTTTGTTTTTTCAAATTTTGACTTCAGATTCGTACTAAGCGATCCCAAAAACTCTCGAGTACATACTTTTACCCGCGTCGAATGCGTTTTTGAATAAATTTTTAGCCGCATTAGAACGGCCATTTTGTTTTTTTTCTTTTTTTTTTCAAATTTCGACTTCAGATTCGTAATAAGCGACCCAAAAAACTGTTAAGAACAAACTTTTACCCGAATCGAATGCGTTTTTTGAATAAATTTTAGCCGTATCAGATCCGCCATTTTGTTTTTTTAAATTTTGACTTCAGATTCGTAATCAGCGACCCCAAAAACCCCCGAATACAGACTTATAACTGAATTGAATTCGTTTTCGACTTTTGGCTAGAAATGTGGGATTCCGTCCCACTGTGCGACAGGCCGTTGATGACATGTGGATGAAGTACTAGCTAGGTCAAATTGACCCAGTGCGACAAAATCGTGGCCAAATAAAAGTGCGTCAACGAAGGGTTAATTCGAAGACTGCTTCCCACGTTTACATTGGAATTGAAATATCGTTGGAGAAGCTTCGAAACAAAAATGGAAAATCTTTCGTCTGACAACTCGTCCAGCGTATCTACTTGGAACGTTTTGTAAATTGAATGATTGTATTTTCGATTCGAAAGAGGGCGGTCATCGACGATGACCATCCGTTTAGCTAATTAATTCCATCGATTGCTTACAGAGGATATTTTAATGTGAAAAAGTTGGGTCTGATTTTCAAACTTTGTAAACTTCTAAAAAAAAAGGCTGTAAAAGTATAGCACGTACTGAATCTGGCGAACCGGTATTGGAGAAAAAAAAGTCGAGATTTCAATTTTTCATCGAGAGATATGAGAAGGACGTTGTAAAGATCGCTATCACGCGATTGGTAAGCCGATCCTCGTCAATGCAGACTCGAGACATCGTATTTGTATACCGACGATATTGAAACACCTGTATGTCCGCTTTATACTTTACCACAAAAAAAAACGCTTCTGACGTACGTGGCTGCAGCATGTTTGACATACGGGATATTCCAAGCTGAATCTACGGAATTTCAAGGAATACTTTTTTTCCTAAACAAGTACAACGTTTAACGGGATTTATCAAGCGAATTCTTCGATGTAGGAAATCTTTAGGATCCTGGTCACCTTGACTGACTTCCGGTGTACGTGCTCCGGTGAAAGAAACTTTTGTTTCTCTTTTTTAACGTTTTTCCCAGGTTTAGTTTTTATATTCTATTAACAAACGAAACACCGCAACAACGAAAGCTATTCTTGGTGCAATTTCCCAATTGAAGTGAAATTTGTGTGAACGGGCATCATACATAAGAGGAAGAGGAAATTGAAAACGGTCAAGGACAAAACACTGTGAATTTAACCTAGAATACCTCATATATATCATACAGAGTATCGAGAAAAATGATACCAATACAATAGTATCGGCGAACGAAATGCTGCTCCTGATACTCCGGCCTATAATAACACGGATTTGAAACTCGAAGCCGCGACTCCAGTGGTATGGAATTGCGAGCTGATCTCCCGCCGGATGATTCAGATTAGAAAGGCTGCACACGTCGTTTTTAAATATCTTGAGATTCTGCGATTTCCACTTTTTGAAAAACTGTCCGTATTGTATCACATCGAAAAATAATTTAACATTCAAGGAAACTTAATACATTAAGGGGGTAAACGACATTAAACTCATATTCGACGATTTTCAATAGAAATTAAGGGTTTGGGGAAAATGAGTGGTGAATTCGTATTCAGGGGGTAAAAATACGTCGATAGGGACAAAAAATATTTTTTAAAACCATTTTTTCGCGAAAAAATTGGTGGTTTCACTGAATCACATTTTTTCTGTGCCGATTTTAAACATCGCACTGAGCCCATTCTTTTCGGAATTGTATTTTTTCGAAATGCCGTTTGATTCATCGACATCCAATTGTTTTTCGATTTTTGGAAGAATTTCAAAGACGGCCCTTTTGCATCTGTTTCGGCCATTTTTCATGTACATTTTTCGGGATAACTGATCGCGATATCGGGATGGATCTAACGCCCGTCTCTAAGGATATCAAAATACTTTTTAAAACCCTCCTAATAAATCTTCATCACTCAAGTTGAACCACCACGGCTCTTTAAAATTTCGCGATTTCGGTGATTTCGAAAGAGTGGCCAAAAGTGTCCAACTTTTTTTGCCTCTTAAACCGTTTTAAGGGTCTATCTAATGGTAACTTTTCTGCTGATTACGAAATTCACGGAGTTCGTTGTCCAAAGCTCAAAAATACGCCAGATAAACGCGAAAAACTCGTTTTCTCACAATTTTAAGAATGAAAAACAAATCAAAATTAAAGATTTCAAAGACAATAAATGTTATACGTTTTCAAAGGATGAAAATACATCTATATGGACTTATAAAAGAAGAATGAAAATCCAAATATTTTTTCTACCTCAGCCAAAAAGAAAGTTTCTTCACTGAATAGCCCCTCATTTCTTTTCACTTTTGATTCGAAAATTTGTCCAATGCGCATTCTCTTCGCAATCGTTTGCTCCAAAAACTGCCGCTTGATTCATCGACCTTCGATCGTTTTGCCATTTTTAGTACAATTTCAAATTCGGACCAGCGATTTTTTGAGCGAACACCAACGACATGCTCCAATTATATGAAATAATTAACGTTACGATGAAATCTCATCTGTTACAATCTCCCAAAATATTTTTAAAAATATTTTCATCGAATCCCCCCTCGAAGCCGCGAAATCTTCAGAAAACGTTTTTTTTTTTTAATCGGATTCCATGTACGCGATAAATTGTGTATATATATATATATATATATATATATATATATATATATATATATATATATATATATATATATATATGTATGCCATTTCAATTGCACATCTGAAATAAATTTCAGATGAGCAATTGAAATGGCACACTCTACTATTGATCCAGATGATATACAACATATTAGCATCGAAAGATCACTGAGCGGAATGAAATATTGATATTCGAAATATGATGATGGTTTCAGGTGACATTGAAGACTGTCTGGTAGCGCCGGTATCGCAGGGCCAATTCACGCCGCTACCGGAAGCACTTTGCTGGGCGATACTCGAGCTGACGTCGCAGAGGCAAGCGGCCACACTAGATACACTCAGATCAGCCCTGAGGAATGCATTTCCTACGATGCAACGACCGAATCGAGAGCTCGTGTACGATGCCCTCGCCAAGCTTATGCAGGAACGAAAGATCTATCACACGTCGCAGGGCTACTTCGTCGTAACACCGGAGACGAGAAGGCTCAGACGCGATTCCGGTAGCTCGAGAAGAAATTCGCGAGACCTAACCGGTTGCCGTGGTCAAGGAGGTATGCTCATGAGCAACGACGAGGCGATGGCACTCGTGCATGGCGAGATGCTCACACTCAGGGATGGAAACGTCACCCATCAGGCCGTACAGACCAATCTCGCTGATGTTATTTGTGGAGGTGAACATTTTCGCCATTTCTACTATTATTATTTTAATTATTACTAATTATGTCAATAATAAGAATGATAGTTTATGCAATTTTATTTTTTAGTATGGTCTACTATTAGGGATTTATAATAATTATTATTGTTAAGCTTCCTCATTGCTTTGGTTATTGCTGAGAATAATAATAATGATGATATAGGGAAATACCCTGTTCAAATGGAAGCTACAATTAAAAAAATAAAAATAAATAATGATAATAATAATAAACGTAGTGTATTGAATTTTATTGGTTGCTGTAGTATATTATTAGTAGCTTATTATGATACTTATTATAATTGCTGCTGTTACGTTTTTAGTTATTTTCAATATTATTGTCGTTTTTTTATCATCGCGAAATTTTAGAACGAGCCGGAGAGCACTGTGGCGAACCGAAAAAAGGTCCTTTTTCCGATTTTTTTGTCCACTGGGTTATTGATTTGGGATTTGGAAAATACTCTGTTATGAAACATACATTAAAGTTATGTCGTGTAAATATTTATATAAAAAAAAAAATAGCAACGTTATTGAGGCATGATGGAGCCTCTCTATACAAAATGTAGTTCAACGGCTCTATAACTTGACAGTGGTTGGCCTGGAATATAAATATAAAAAAGATTTATGTCTATATAAGTGTAGCTCTCGTTGTAGGTAGCCGTTTTGGGGGAACAAATTCACAAAATGGCGAGTGTTCATAAAAAAAAGTGTAATTTTGCCGAAAGTTTCACTTATATTCGGGGGCTTGGAGAATACTGAATATAAAAAAAAACGCCTACGCACAACGATAGCTAAAGCAATTGTGGAAATGTAGGTTTTTAAAAATTGGAAATCGAACAATCAAAGCTCGAGTTATGATTCCGGCCAAGTCGAAAAAAGGCGTTTCGAGAAAAACGCGATTGAAATCAATTGTCAAATCAAACTTGATTGATTCAAGTATACGTAAATCGTCACTCTACCTGCTCTCACTAAATCGCCTGTAATTTGGTCGATTTTTAATATTTTAACATAAACATTTTTCTATATATTCTTGAATATGTATGCTTCGAGAAAATGCAAAAAAAATATATTTTCACTGCGTTATGTTTTGTATATTGCAATCGTTACAGCATAATAACGGAGCCGTTATATTTACTAATTATTTTTTTTTTTTAATGACATAAATAATGATAAATGAAAAAATAACACAGAAAATTGGGCACAATTTATACGAACAAAAAAAACACCGGTTTTCAACCAAAACAATTTATAAATAAATTGCCGAAAAATTTATATCTGTGGATCCACGTTCTTTAGAAATAACCAAAAATAAATAAAATATACGGAGTGTCTCCCCGGCCAGATATCGGATGAATAAGCGTATGTAATTCGTCCGGATAGCGGCTCAGTTCACGCCGTATTTCCAGTAGACGTACATATTATTGTGACTCACGTCACCAAGTATCCGAACGAATAACATATATATAACCATCCGGATAGAATGCGTTAAATTGTTAAACAATCTATCTGTACGAATAATTTACACGATTCATCCGAATAAAATCTTTATAATTTTGTTTGGGCTTGTTTGGGTTTGTTTGTTTGGGGCGTTATGCAGCGTGAACTGAGCCGCTATCCGGACGAATAACACACTTATTCGTCCGATAACCGGACCGCTAGCCGCAGCGTAAAATATATATTTGAGAATTAAATAATTCTGAAGTGAAGTTCACTGATGATTTTCCTCCGTTTAACAGGTTACCCCCACTTGTAGCGCAAAAAAAGGCCTTTTTCATGAATTTTTTCAAAGAAAACTACAAAACTTTTTTAATCGATCAATACACCATCTTAAAGAACACATCTTGAAGAACTTTCAGTAACTTTTTTATTGAAAAATATTACATTGTTTAGTGGCAAATGGCCGTCAATGAAATAATGTTTTTATATACACGGTTCGCGGTGACCAACATTGCGGCGAAGTGGATCATCTGAAAAAAAAATGCGGATGGATTTAGTCAAATATAAGTATAAACTAGTCTTTAATCGAAGGATTTTAAAAAATATTCATTTTTCACAAAATGGCGGACAGTCAAAGTTAATGGTTCGATTTTAACGAAAAAAACGGCCGTTTTTTGGCTATAAAACGGCCATTTAAAAAAAAAATCGAACGATTAAAGACTACATTTTTATGTATTAAATAAGCCTGTAAAATTTCAAGAAGATCGGTTCATTAGTGTTCGAGTAATCTTGGTCACCGACTTCAGAAATGCCATTTTGAGAAAAACGCGTTTAAAGTTTCAATTAGCCGGTCGTTTACACAACGGATTCTTCTCTTCCAACGCTCATATCTCAGTCAATTTTGTTCGGATCGACTTGAAATTTTCAGGACATATTCTCAGATACTTATACTTCAAAAAAATGCAATTAAAAAAAACGATTTTTTCAAAATCGCAGGTGGGGGTAACCCCTTAAGAGGTTACGCCTAGCTGTAAATACCGAAAAATCACTTTTTTCAGAACCAATATATTTTGACGGTATACCGTAAAATGAGGTTACTTTGAACAGGTTTTGGAAATTTTTTGTAGGTAACCTTTTTCGAACATCCCAAATTCCAACTTTTTCTGCTCTAATAGGACAATGTGTCCTTTGACTATCAAATGTATAAGAAAGTCAAGAGCCACCACCTTACAACTTTATATTTTAAAAAATGTGTTAACTTAACCTCGTGTGTGGATTCTCTGACAAGGCATTGAAATGCAACTTATATCGAAGATTAAAAGATACTTGACATCATTTTGATACATTTAAAAAATATGTTATGCATTATACATGGAATTAGAGGAAAAATAACGATTTTTTACAATCAAATTGGCATCTTCATTAAGGAAACATTTTACACAAAAATATAAAGTACCTAGGGTACTATTATAGGCACTTAATCAGTCTTATAATTATCATTGAGATCAAAATCAACTTGACCAACAGTATATTGAAATTGAACAACAAATTTGAGCAATAATAGCAAAAAAAAGCTCGCTGTGCACACATTTAATCGTATTTTGGAGCTCTGTTAAAGTAGCCCCAAAAACTGTCAAAGCTACCCTTAATATTAATTTAAGCCCTTTTTACGGTATCATCTTATAAATGTTCCATGGAAATTTCAAGGTGATTGGATGAATTGTCAGATTTGTAGGCTGTTGTGTTGACCCTTTTCAAAACACTCGGAGCTTCGTTCGAAAATTCAAACGCTTTTTTCGGTGAGGAGAATATTGCAAAAACTAGTGCATCGATCTTTCTGATTATAATTAAATGGAAAAATATCTTTTCCATTTGGAAAAAAGTCGATCTTAAATTGGCAACGCGGCGAAAGGGTGAAAAAAAACGTTGACTCGCATTTTATGATATTTTCGCTCCCATTGAGGTTTGCGCGGCTTAACAGGGCCGCCGTTATAACATATCGTTGTCTGGCGGTCAGAGGGCTCTTTTCTCTCCGGCCCGTTTTTCCCTTCTTTTCTCCATCGAACGGTTCGAGTGTGATTCTCTCGCCGCCGACAATTCCGCGTTTATGTTGTCGACGTCCTTGGCGTAAGAAATCCACGCCGACTGACCTGTTCTACCTGTGCCAGTCATTTTGAGACTTCATACGAGACCCGTCTCCCGACTCGAGAGATCGTTTTTCATCTCCTCGCGGGTATTAAAAAAAAACACCTGGCAACGAGAGCCTCCGGTGCAATAAAACATCAAGAACTGTGCCGGTCGTTTGCACAAACATTTTTACGATTCTCGATATGTAGTGGGGAAATACCGCACAGAGCAGACGACGACGAGCATTCATCGAACGATTTTTTTTTATGCGCGATTTCCATTTATAAGTGTTTTATTTTTATTCTCGATGATTTGGCAACAATTCGGAGTTTAAGTGTACACGGAAAGCCGTGTATTTAGAGAAAGGGATGCATTCAATTTAATTAGCTTCGTACTTCCTGAACGAAATGTTATGCATTTTTTTTTCATTTTTAAACACAAAACATTTTTCTCTTCAGCGAAAAATGTTTAATCAATTAAGGGCTCGTTGAAATTTTTGACAATATCGATTTTAAGTTCTCGACGGAGTCTCAAGATATGACGTTTCAAAAAAATTCACCGAAAATTTCAATGCGTTCCGCTTAAAATTGGGGAAGTTATGGGCGTTTATAGGTAGGTTCCGCGAACCGGCGAATTTAAAGGGAGGACACCACAGTGATGAGCCGAAAATAGGTTGTTTTTCCGATTTTTTTTGTCTACTAGATTATTTATTTGGGATTTGGAAAAGAGGTGTGTTATTAAATATACATCAAACTTGTATCGTGTAAATTTTTATTTAGAAAAAGTTTTAAAATCTATGTGAATGAACTTCTCGTTGTACGCAGCGCTTTTTCGAAACAAAAATTCACAAAATGACGGGTGTTGAAAAAAAAAAGTTTAATTTTGGGGAAAATGTTGCTTATGTTAGAAGGCCTCAACTAAAACGGCTAAGTACAACGATAGCATTGGCAATTGCGGAAATTTTGATTTATTAAATTGAAAAATCGGACGATTATAGCTAGAGTTATGATTCCAACCAGGTCGAAAAAAAGTCTATTCGAGAAAAACGCGATTGAAAGTTTGAATGTACGTAAATCGTTGCGCTCACCTGCTCTTACTAAATCGTCTGTAACTTGGTCAATTTTTGAATATTATAAAATGAAAACTTTTCCACATATTCTTGAATATGGTTACTTTCACGAAATGCAAAAAAATCGTTCTTGACCCGTCACAGTGGTGTCCAGTCAGAAAATATATATATACAGGGTGTCCCGGAACTGCATGCGTTCACTGAAATGGGGGGGTTGGGGGTGAAATTCTCAGTGGATTGATATAAGCATGTGTGGGTCTCAGATCAGCCCCTCAATTGTTATTCATTTTTAAAGGCGAGTGCACCTGATTGGCCGGCCTTTAAAAATGAATAATAATTCAAGGGTTGATCTTAGACTCACACATGCTTATATCAATCCACTCAGAATTTCACCCCCGACCCCCCATTTCATGGAACGCATTCAGTTCTAGGACACCCTGTATATAGACATACACACACACAGATGTGTAGTGTCTACTGTCAAAGTTCGCGATCTCATTCCTCCGGAAAATTCGAAAACAACATCCTCGCAAGTAGGCTCTACTGATCTTCTTTCACGGATGGTTGAGCTCTCGGACGTGCTGCATACTCGCGAGTTCCGCGACAAGAGGGACTGTGTTACTTTGTACTTTACAGTAGCCGCCAAAAGTACCCTACTGTTACCAGCTATGAAGATCGAATTATTCGAGACTATATAAATTTGTTTATCTCACCGTGGTCCAAAAATCGGAATATTCACTTCTCCTTTTCAATCTTCCAAAAATCCAATCATTCGATCTATCACGTTTCATTCAATTTTTCATTAATGGCTTATCGTATTGGAATAGCGTATCCTGCCTTCGTGAAAATTGCGTGTGATGCATTTGCGTAAAAAATGAAAAGTTATCCACGGTGAAGTATTTTTTAAATGTGTCAACCTTTTTGTCCGCTCCATACTCGCGTGCCTCTACTGCTTTTCGCGTACGAAAGAATCATTTGGTTGTCCGAAATGTTTATATTTCGAGAAAAAAACTTAAGGGGAGATACCTTGAGGCGAGGAAAACATTTCTGATTTTCATGATTTTTAGGAAGTGACATTTTTATGAGACTTAGGGTAAGTTTTATTGCTACTTTTGCTGTTACATGGTATTTTTTATTCATGTTTAAAAATGGCGGAAGTATGGCACGGTTTTCTAAACGAATTGCGGTGGATATTGTCAGGCGGCGTGACACGTAGCAGTAGCGGCATTAATCTGAAGAAAACCAACAAAGATTTTTCTTTCGTTAATACTCATACGCAGAATACGAACCAAGAAAAAGTGAAAAATTTTGAAAATTGATGAAATGGTACGCTTTCAAACAAGAAGATTGCATTTTCTGAAAAAATGGCTACATTCTGCAATAAAACAATTTTTTATTTTAATTTTAACAATAATTTAATAACAATTTTTACAATAAAATTTAATAACAATTTTATTGATCTCAAACGATTTATACCAAACTTCGTCAGAATCGGTTGATTCGTTTTTTATCTACACGTGACGACTTATCACAAAAATAAAACAATATTTTATTTTATTTTTAAATAACATCTATTGATACCAAACGATTTATACCAAACTTCGTCAGAATCGGTTGATTCGTTTTTTATCTATAAGTGACGACGGTTTGGAAAATGCAGTTTAGAAGACCGCGCCATACCCTAGCCATTCTTGAAGGTTAATTTTAAAAAAAAATTCCACGCAACAGAAAAAAGTAGTAATAAAACATGCCCTAAGTCTGAAAAATGGCGAAGAAATATTTCCTTTAAAAAAATCATGAAAATCAGCAAATTTTATCCTTACCTAAAGGTATCTCCCGCCTTGACGTGTCACGTGCATAGGTTGGAGCATTTGCTTTTCGAAATTTACGACGGTGGTAAAATACTTTTGAGCGGTATTGTATGATTCTACGGTATGAATAGACTTGACCGGGGAGGAGCGTTTAGTACAACGATATATTAGCCATTGCTCACGACATTGTCTACCGTTACATGCTGTCGAGATCACATAGAGGGTCCCAGGGATCAATGACTACCACGTTGTATAATCTTCTCACTCTCTCTGTTCTCGTCTGCCAACGTTCTCCTTCCTCTCTCTCTCTATCCGGGCGATTTTCTTATTCTCTTGGCTCGATATTCTCGATATTCTTCGGCGTAACTTTTTCATCGAGGTCTGTTCTCACGCCCCGAACTCTCCTTAGGCGTTCCGCGATATTCCTTTTTACCCCGTGTAGCATCTTTTTTCTACCGCCACTTACACCGCACGAGGAATCCTTTTTGTCCCTAGGAGGGTATGTTAATCGAGACAAAATGACATTTGCCTCGAATTTGTCGTTTCTCGACCGCCAGACCCGATCTTTCGGCCCCGTTCTGTATTTCTTTTGCTCGGATGGGTGACCGCAAGGTATCACGAAATGGTGGATGTGGAGGGAACATTGGAAAATATCAAAAATGTAAAAGAAATAAACATATTTTTAAAAATATGAAAGAAAATAATTTTAAAAAGTTTTATGGTTTAAAAAACGACAGAAACATGGAGGAGGGCGGAAAGTTATCCTATAGAAGTAACGAAGATGAGGGAGGAAAGATGGCCGAAGAAATTCCCCAAAGAGGAGGCGCGAGAAATGCTGAATGGAAACCCAACAAAATGAGGAGAGGAAGTAAAAAATGGAATCGTGGAAATAGGAGAGGGAAACATATGGAGAGCGATAGCAAACGATGATGTAGGGGAAATGGAAAGAACAATGGAAAGGGGGACGAGGACAAAGGTCGACCAAGAAATCCAACGAGATTGGATCAAAATAGAAAAATCTAAAAATTGTCCACAATACAAAAGCAGGAAGAATATCATAGATACAGAGCGAATATAGCCGGCGAAACAAAAGAAACTTGGGCCAGATTAAGGAGGTACGGTGATGACCACGCTAGTAAACTAAGAGTCTTTTTTTCGCCATAATACCGCTACGTTTTAGACATATGTGTGTGGGCTATATTTCGAGAAATATTTTTTAAGTATTGAATTTCAAGCTACTTATTATTTTTATAATATGAAAACAAACGTAATAATCTACTACTCGACTTCAGTAGTACGCCATATCTTTGACGTTTAGCATCGTTGCATTTTCGATAGCTGTCATCGGTCCCACGCGCTCGGCTTATTATTTTTGGTAGCCGGTAAACATGGAGAATGAAAATAAGTACTGTAGAAGTTTATCAAGAGAGTAACAGGATTGTACCTGAAGTCCAGTTTAGAGACAAAGGTAGATTCTGTCGGACAAGAATTAGAGAGTGAAAAGATGATATTGCGAATGCAAATGAAAAACGTCGCGTTGACGTTAACCTCAATATCCAATGTCCAATCTGTCCGAAGTCAAAACATATTTCATCGATTGTTATGTTATTTTTCCCTTTCCTAATTTTCACAATATTTGCAGATATAAAAACGAACGTTCATTTTATATGACGGTTTTTCCATGCTGACATTACATATAAATGCGTTGTATGCATGTCGCCAGAAAGATTGAGATGCCTTAGCTATACATAAAAGAACTTTGAGTAAATATCGACGAAAGGCCTTTTATAATTGATTAAAAAACGTACGACTTCACACAACCATATTTTTAATTCGCGTTGAAAATATCCGATAGAAGAATCAAATTTGCGCGGGTATCCGGCGTTGCCACACTTCGAGCAAGATGGCTGCGGTTACGTCACGAGATATCTCTCTCGCCGAATACTTCGGTTTTTCGCGACTTTATTTCTAAATTTATTGCTTATTTCTGCGGTGAGCTTTCCAATTCAAGTTGCCTTATTGATCACAACGAACCAACGAACGCAACCGTCAGTTTTTTTTACGCGTGTCTTGGCTCCAAGTAGCACAAAAAAATCGATATATGAGAGGACAGGCACATTTTGTTGTCTACGTGTGACTAATTGACCAACTTTAACAATTAATAACTCGGAAACTGTACGGTAAATCTCGCGGAAACTCCGCATACACATGGACGAAGCTCTCGACAATGTTATTTAAAAAAATCGGGCTTTTATCTTGGACTCGCTCTAATCACCGTACCTCCTTAAGATGTAGAAATGTCAGGAAAGAAGGAAATTAGGGGTATAGCAATAACAAGTGCAGGGTTTGTAAACACGAAGCGGAAAACTTAGTGCATATATGCTATGTGCAAACACCCAAGGAAGAAAATTAAAAAAGAAATAGTAGAAAATCTGGAAAAATGGATAGCACAAAAAGAAGGAGACCCAATCAACTGGAAGATACAAAAGGAGCTAATAAAGGAGCCTGCGACAGAACTGTGTATGTTTATGAAGCACTTCGAGAAACTAATTGGAAAAACTGTAAATGAGGAAACGAATGCGAGAGGAAACTGAAAGCGAAACGACAGTAGTGTAGAAGTTTATAAATAGGACAATTTTTAAGGAGAAACATAGGATGAAAGCACCAGTACCCAGCCCGAACCAGTAGTCGGCCACTTCATATTAATTTATATTTATATGTATTTTCATCCAATGTTAAAGTACCGGACTGGCTGACTACTGGTTATGGGCCGGGTACTGGTGTTCTTACCCTATATGTAGGGCGGGGACTTTCTGTATAAACACCCAAAGCGGCAAACCTGGAATAGTAAATAGTACTATTATTACTACATTAACAAAAATAAAAGATATTAATATATATGCATATATATATATATATATATATATATATATATATATATATATATATATATATATATATATATATATATATATATATATATATATATATATATATATATATATATATATATATATATATTACAACTACAATCTGTTATTGGTAATAACAATAAATAGTTTTGGGTAATTTAGAGCAAATAAGAGTGTGAGTCAGATGGAGACACATTGGCGCTCCACTGGTTGTGCAATATTTTATTTATTTAATTATTTCGATTAAAATATATGAAAAAAAAAAATATATATTTAAAAATACAAAACAAAGTGAAAAATATTTTAAAAAATTCTCTAAAAATATTGATAAAAAGTCGAAAAGGCGATGCAAATAAAACTTCTTACTACTACTACTATAAAAGGTATTGAAAAATATTCAAAAATATATTTAAAAATAGAAAATAAAAGAAAAATGATCCTGCATAATATTACTCCGATATTTTTTAGTAGCAAGAAGGCAGAAAAAGACACCTTTTCGAATTCGAGTTCGAGATTTTCTATTTTTTCCCAGGGAAAAGAAAGTTAATTACACATTGCTATGCGTCTACTTAACATCACTAGTAATTGTGTTCTAAAATATAAGAGAATTTTAAAAAATACGCGCTATTCCGATGTGGAGCTTTTTACTGAATCGTAACCATACTTTTGTTCCCAGATTAGAGAGGAACCCGAAAAGTCTTGTATTCCAATTTACATTTACCATACCAGCTTATCGTTGCGGTATTTAGATAATTTTGCCGCGTGAGAGATGAGAACGAGTGGTCCTACCTTTATTTCAGGAGTAACGATTGCTAGCGAGGACTTGAGAGGACCGAATGAAGAAAAAAAAATGCCGACACAATGAAGCGGCAGTGATAATTTATTCTTGGCTTAATTACAGGCAACCCGAACGACAAGGTGCTGTTCGCGCGATGCAGATCGGTACCAGGACGCCTCGAGAGGCGGCATTCCCTTCGACTATGGGGCTCGGCGAGACGCCTACACAGAAGCGGAAGTTCACGGTCACTGCCGCGAAGGCCGGATCGGAGCGATACATCGTCGAGCGCCGAGTACGCGAGCACCGACAGCACGCCTCACAGTCCGACCAGTGAGTGAAAATTATCGGGGAAAGGTGGTTCTTTTTTGGTGGTGGAAAAACATTGTTTCGACATTTCTATGCTCCACGGCTATTTTACTTCGTAGTGATTTAAAGAAGTGGTACCTTTTTTGACGTCGGCAATTTATGGAAAGTGAAAAATGCTGCTACGTCGTACTACCAACAAATGGCATGCTCGAAAATTCGGTATCGTGAGCTTCAAATCAGTTGTCCCTATATCAAGGGACAAATCCATGGGGTTCAGCCCTTACCCCCATGGTATAAAATATCGTAGCAAACATAATTACAGAAGTACTGAACGAGGAAAATGTATTAATTAATGATAAAATGTACGAAATAAAAGTGAATTAATGAATGAATGCAGAATTTATTGAATAACAATTAATTGATTAATGTAAAATGTAGAAAATAATAATTAATTTATTGATGGAAAAATTATGAAATAAAAGTCAATTAATGAATTAAGACTTTACGTAATAAAAATGAATTGGTGAATGAAGAATTTATGAAATAAAAATTAATTAATTAACTAAAACCTGATGCAATACAAATTAATTAAGAAATGAAAATTTTATGAAATTAAAATCAATTAATGACGAAAAAAATTAATCAAAATAATTCATTAATTAAAATAAAACTGGCGATTATGCTTTAAGCTGTTATACGAATTTTTGCAATTTTTTATTTTTGTGCCACAATTCAATTTAATTTTTGGTACCCATGTAATTGTCATCAGAATCGCCTAGACGTGAATCGTTCTTTCGTCTAACTGGCATGTAATGAAACTTGTAAAAATTTCGCAGTGGAACGTTGATTGAAAACATTCACGTTAAAGAAAACAAATTCAACATAAATCGACTTTTATCTCAAATTCACGCAGCTCTACTAATAATTCCGAAATGGAAAGTTAAAAAAAATATCAACTGCGACTAAATTACGAAGTACGCTAGCCGTGAAACTAAAATGTAACTAGCGATGAAACCATCGATCGCATAATTGTTCCCAGCTGTATTTGCCACCGAAAATTGAAAATGGATTTGCTTCGATCGAATATTGCGTCCAGCTTCAAACGCCATCAACCTCCAGTCTTAAACCAGCCTTTCCCCGATCCTCGATATTGTTTTCGATGGAATGATTTTGAAAATGTGATTCTACCTCTTTTCTCAAGGTTTGTCCGGTCTGCTTTCAGAAAAGATCGGTCTCCTATCGAGGCTCTTCCGGCGGAGCACGAGACGAAAGGGTACACCCTTGATGGGGACGTTTAGCGCCCAGTACCCACCCACGGAATGGTTCAATCCACGAGTCGTACATTTGCACAGTGTGGCGACCCAGACAAGAGCGGCAAGCCCATCGGTAAATCAATTGTACAATTATTCCCACGGAAATTAATGGTTGATTGAAGCTCGATCGAAGAAATTCGACTTGCTACGTGAAAGAGGACCAACCTATACATATAAAAGAACATGTCCTGACTGATTCAACGTCGACCCAAAACAGCTGAATCTAATTTAATGAAATTTGGACAGTAGGACTTTTGTGACGTAAACACCCACTAAGAAAGGATTTTATGAAATTCACACCCTGAACGGATAAAATAAGGGATGAAAGTTTGTATGAAAATTCCTCATTTTTTAAAGTTCAATGCATGAACATCGGTATGTAGCCTTTAAGTTAAAAATTAAAAAAGACATTTCAAGATTTTTCGAAATTCATCCCTTAAGCGGGTTAAATAGGGGATGTAAGTTTGTATGGGAGTGTCGTTATTTTTTAAGTTAAAACCTTGTGAATTGGTATTCACCCTTTCAGTTAAAAATAAGGAAAGACGTGTTGCAGGATTTTCCGAAATTCATCCCCTAAGCAGGTAAAATAAGGGATGAAGGTTTGTATGAATGTCTGTCAATTTTGAAGTTAGAAATATAAAATTTGGCATTTAAAACAAAAATGATCTGTTATAGCTTTTTTCGAAATTCATCCCCTAAGGGGGTAAAATAGGGGAAGGTTTCATAGAAGTCGCTCAGTATTAAAGCTAGACGTATGAATCTTGCTATTTAGGCTTCGGATTAGCAACAAAAATTCCCTGCTTCAGCGTTGTTCATAATTCGTCGCTTAAGGGGGTAAAATGTAGAAGAAAAAAATTGATCAGAAGTTTGTCAGTTTCGAAACTAGAAGTTCAATGCATGAACATCGGTATGTAGCCTTTAGGTTAAAAATTAAAAAAGCCATATTTCAGGATTTTTCGAAATTCATCCCTTAAGCGGGTTAAATAGGGGATGTAAGTTTGTATGGGAGTGTCGTTATTTTTCAAGTTAAAACCTTGTGAATTGGTATTCACCCTTTCAGTTAAAAATAAGGGAAGACGTGTTGCAGGATTTTTCGAGATTCATCTCCTAAGCAGGTAAAATAAGTGATGAAGATTTGTATGGAAGTCTGTCAGTTTTGAAGTTAGAAATATAAAACTTGGCATTAACAACAAAAATGATCTGTTACAGCTTTTTTCGAAATTTACCCCCTAAGGGGGTAAAATAGGGGAAGGTTTCATAGAAGTCGCTCAGTATTAAAGCTAGACGTATGAATCTTGCTATTTAGGCTTCGGATTAGCAACAAAAATTCCCTGCTTCAGCGTTGTTCATAATTCGTGTCTTAAGGGGGTAAAATGTAGAAGAAAAAAAATTGTTCAGAAGTTTGTCAGTTTCGAAACTAGAAGTTCAATGCATGAACATCGGTATGTAGCCTTTAGGTTAAAAATTTAAAAAGACATATTTCAGGATTTTTTGAAATTCATCCCCTAAGCAGGTTAAATAGGGGATGTAAGTTTGTATGGGAGTGTCGTTATTTTTTAAGTTAAAACCTTGTGAATTGGTATTCACCCTTTCAGTTAAAAATAAGGAAAGACGTGTTGCAGGATTTTCCGAAATTCATCCCCTAAGCAGGTAAAATAAGGGATGAAGGTTTGTATGAATGTCTGTCAGTTTTGAAGTTAGAAATATAAAACTTGGCATTAAAAACAAAAATTATCTGTTACAGCTTTTTTCGAAATTCATCCCCTAAGGGGGTAAAATAGGGGAAGGTTTCATGGAAGTCGCTCAGTATTAAAGCTAGACGTATGAATCTTGCTATTTAGGCTTCGGATTAGCAACAAAAATTCCCTGCTTCAGCGTTGTTCATAATTCGTCCCTTAAGGGGGTAAAATGTAGAAGAAAAAAATTGTTCAGAAGTTTGTCAGTTTTGAAACTAGAAGTTCAATGCATGAACATCGGTATGTAGCCTTTAGGTTAAATATTAAAAAAGATATATTTCAGGATTTTTTGAAATTCATCCCTTAAGCGGGTTAAATAGGGGATGTAAGTTTGCATGGGAGTGTCGTTATTTTTCAAGTTAAAACCTTGTGAATTGGTATTCACCCTTTGAGTTAAAAATAAGGAAAGACGTGTTGCAGGATTTTCCGAAATTCATCCCCTAAGCAGGTAAAATAAGGGATGAAGGTTTGTATGAATGTCTGTCAATTTTGAAGTTAGAAATATAAAATTTGGCATTAAAAACAAAAATGATCTGTTACAGCTTTTTTCGAAATTCATCCCCTGAGGGGGTAAAATAGGGGAAGGTTTCGTAGAAGTCTCTCAGTATTAAAGCTAAACGTATGAATCTTGCTATTTAGGCTTCGGATTCGCCACAAAAATTCCCTGCTTCAGCGTTGTTCATAATTCGTGTCTTAAGGGGGTAAAATGTAGAAGAAAAACATTGTTCAGAAGTTTGTCAGTTTCGAAACTAGAAGTTCAATGCATGAACATCGGTATGTAGCCTTTATTTTAAAAATTAAAAAAGACATATTTCAGGATTTTTCGAAATTCATCCCTTAAGCGGGTTAAATAGGGGATATAAGTTTGTATGGGAGTGTCGTTATTTTTCAAGTTAAAACCTTGTGAATTGGTATTCACCCTTTCAGTTAAAAATAAGGAAAGACGTGTTGCAGGATTTTTCGAAATTCATCCCCTAAGCGGGTAAAATAAGGGATGAAGGTTTGTATGAATGTCTGTCAATTTTGAAGTTAGAAATATAAAATTTGGCATTAAAAACAAAAATGATCTATTACAGCTTTTTTCGAAATTCATCCCCTAAGGGGGTAAAATAGGGGAAGATTTCGTAGAAGTCGCTCAGTATTAAAGCTAGACGTATGAATCTTGCTATTCAGGCTTCGGATTAGCAACAAAAATTCCCTGCTTCAGCGTTGTCCATAATTCGTGCCTTAAGGGGGTAAAATGTCGAAGAAACAAAAAATTGTTCGGAAGTTTGTCAGTCTTAAAACTAGAAGTATGAATCTCGGTAAATAAGCTTAGGCTAAGATGATCAGCTTACTCATTTCTAATTGCATTTTCAATTAATTTGTATTTATTTCGAAAACCGAGCGGGCGAAGCCGCGGTCGGAAATGATGTTTATCGATAAAATTTGTATTACAGATGCTGGAAGGTTTGGACCAGTCGCAAGCGAGTTTTCAAGTCTGGGACGACTCGAGTTCGGTTCGCTCGGCGACGTTGCCGAGACGACACAGGCGTCAACCCAGCGGGGATTCCTCGAGTTTATTGGCTAATTCGACCCCTCGAAGCTCGAGAAGGCACAGATCACCGTGCTCAACGTTACCGCGCTCGAAATGTTCCAGTCTTAGCAGATGCACGTCTCGGGCCTCGGTATTGCCACAGAGTGCGAATCAGGAGCCTTATCAGACGCGCGGACCGATACAAAACGGCAAACACTCGACGAACTCGTCGCCCAGCCGAAGCGGCGGTAGTTCCGGCTCGGTTAGAGCAAACAACGTGAGCCCGGCGAAAACGGCGACCCTCGGCAGATCGAGCACGAGGCACAGCTCGAGACGACCCAGCCACGATTCGAGCGGAAGTGGCACCAAATCTGCAAATGGCTCGCCACAACACAAGGTGAGCGATCGTTCGACCGGAAATAAGCCTCGTGTCCGTTTAGTCAATTCAATGAGGATTGTTCGAGAAAATAATGAAAACGCAAAAATATGCGTTTTGTTGGAAAATTATCAGTAACGGAAAATGAAAATTCGGCAATTATTTCAATAGATCGAAGATAAAAAAAAGCTGATTTTCATGATTTTTTTTTGAAGGAAAGATTTCTTCACCATTTTCGAAAGTTAGGGTATATTTTAATACTACTTTCCGATGATACGTGGTATTTTTTTATTTTTTATTCATTTTTAAAAATGGCGGAGGTATGGCACGGTCTTCTAAACGGATTGCGGCGAATGTTGTCAGACGGCGTGACACGTAGCATCGCCGGGATTAATCTAAAAAAAAACAATGAAGATTTTTCTTTCATTCAGGCGTTAGGCCACAGCAACGGGTACAAAATCATGAGCGAATTGAACAATTTTTTTTTCGTGTGAAAAAGTTATTCACTCATAAAATTAATTACACATCTATTTAGTATGAATATCAAGCTGTTAGAAAAAATATATATTTTTTTTCGATGTACAAAATGACCGACTATTAATATTTTCTTTTGTTATCTTTTTTTAGGCGCTCTGCGCCGTGACATTTAGCGTCCACAATTTTTTACCCAAAACAAAAAACGAAAATTCTCGTCAATCTACATTAGAATACCTAGAGAAGTACGTACGTAATTAAAAAATATTGCTTTATTCGACAAATTGTAGGTATTTGAACTTAAGAAATGAATTTTCAGTGAAAAATTTCGTTATAACTGCTCATAAAATGAAAAGTTTTCGATTAATCAGAAATTCCGTACGTACTTCTCTGCGGAATGCAATTAGGAACATAACTTTTAAATTTTAAGTAAATCGAGTGAAAATTGATGAAGTTATTTGTCACGCCATTTGGAAAAAAGGTGTTTCGAGATGTTTCAAATAGTCGGCCATTTTGTACATCGAAAAAAAATATATATATTTTTTCTAACAGCTCGATATTCATACTAAATAGATGTGTAATTAATGTTATGAGTGAATCACTTTTTCATGCGACAAAAAAATTGTTCAATTCACACATGATTTCATACCCGTTACTGTGGCCTAACGCCTTAACACTCATACGCAGAATATGTACCAAGAAAACGTGAGAAACGTTGAAGATCAATGAAATGGTACGCTTTGAAACGATAAGATTGATTTTCCGAAGAAAAAAATGATTACATTTTGCCATAAAAAAATACTTTATTTTATTTTCAAAATTATTTAGGGTCATGTTTCAGACAAAAAGTTGGAACGATTCATACCAAATTTCATCAGAATCGGTGGATTAGTTTTTTAACAATACGTCACGCCAGTTTTGAAAATGCAGTTCAGAAGACCGTGCCATACCTGCGCCATTTTTTAAGATTAATTAAAAAAATACCGGGTAACAACCAAAAGTAGTAATAAAATGTACCCGAAGTCTCGAAAGTGGTGAAGAAATGCTTCTGTTTAATTTTTATTTTTAAAATCGACTAACTTTTTCCTTGCCTAAAGGTATCTCCCCCCTTAAAGAAGTTGGATCTTCAATAAAAGCTAATACTATGCAGAATAGTTTAGTTTCTTTTTAAATCCGATTGCAAACGAATCTCCTCGTGTCCTTTTTTCCCAATCAAACTTGTAATTAAAAGAAACCATTGTAAGTTATACGCTACGCGAAGAAAGTATTGATGCCTCAATTATTTAATGACGATTTATGGAAATTGCTGTAGTCATTTTCAACCAGGATAAAAGAGAACCACCAAGAAAAATTATGCGATTGAATCGACTGAATGCGGTACAATAATATGTACGTGGAAATACGGCGTGAACTGAGCCGCTATCCGGAGGAATAACATACGCTTATTCGTCCGATATCCGGACGGGGAGACACTCCGAAATAATAATCAAAATAAATTATAATAAAAACTTGATTACTATGATAATCCGATTTTTATGATAAATTATGTAATTTTTGAGGTTATTTATCATTCTTCTTCCACCTTTACTCAACATTTATTTAAATCTAATAAATCATTCAGTAGATAAATAGATGCTCCATTAAAATCGTTCATTGGCTTTAATAAATTATATCTTCCAAGTTAACACACCAAGAAAAATGTTGCCCGAGAGAATTGCATTTGCAATTAAATGTGCACATTTCTTCAATTTTCATAAATACTTTGGTAAAAGTTTTAAAAAATATAGTAGCTTCGAACGAAAATAGCTCGAAATGTACTGCATTTAGTCGATTTAACCGGATAATTTCTCTTAGTGGGTTTCGCATTCAGGTTGCAAATAACTACAGCGATTTCCATAAATCGTGATGAAATCATTAGGGCATCGAAACTTTCATCGTGTACCGTATGATACACAAAGTGACGGATTCGAAAATACACATTGACATTTAAATTATTAAATGTCAATATGTAATTCCAAATCCGTCACTTTATATTCACAACGACCAATATATTCGCCACGAGCACCAAAAGCAAAATACTTCTTCACAAAATGAATATTGTCATCGGACTTCAATCAAATACTTTCAAATTTCAACACACAGTTCCCTATTCGGAATAACCGTTCATAGGTAAATAAAATATTTGGTTAATCCAATTGCGTAACTTCATTGCACTAAATAAAAAAGTAAATCCAACTGAAAAAAGTGTTTTTAGACTATTCATAGTGTCTCATAGTCTTCAATGAAAAAGTTTATTTTTAGTGGATACATTTAATTGAAAATCAACGAAAAATCTAGCAGTTCAAGTATCGAGAAAAAAACTAGTATTTGATTAGAAGTAACCTTCGGGTATCATTCATTACCGAATGATTTCCGACGTATCAAAATCCTAACGATCTTCCAACGAAAAATCAACAGATTCTCCAGAAGACATCATCTGGGCACTCGAGCCACTCGAGCGGCAAGTCAATATCGAGCAACAAGCTTTCGTCATCGCCATTGAAGGGATCGAAGTTGACGAGCGGGGTGCAATCATCGCCGCTCAAGGTGATTCAGCAGGGTGCCTTGACGCCGCTCCAAGAGGCCCAAAATTCGATAACTCTTCAGGTCTCGACGAATTTAAGTCCCGTGAGTACGCCGCAGAACCAGCAGCAACAGCAGCGGGCTATCCAGAGCAGCGTGACGTTGGCCTCGAACGCGTCGAGCACAACGACCATATCGGGTTCACCGGGTACCAAAATTTACGTCCATCAGAACAATTCCCCGATGCGCTCAGTCATCACCTTCGAGAACGGTACGACGAAGACGGGGGCCTCGACAACGACCGCTCCGGACAAGGATGCCTCGAAGGCGAAACAGGACAAGCAGGAGCGCGAGCTCGTCAGTGAGAAAATTCACAAATCGCGTCTCGAGGATGAGAAGCTTTCGAAGCTCAAGAGCGACGAGGATAAAATTCGCAAAGCCAGCAAAATGGAGGACTGGAAAGCCGGGACGAAACTCGAGAGGCCATCCTCGTTGTACACGAGCGTCAAAGAATCGCGGCCAAGCCTCGCCGAGTCCGACAAGGAAAACAAGCCTAAGGTCGACGACGAGGCACCCGCGAACAAGCTCAAGCTTACCAATCGTTTGAACAACAGCCAGGCTCACCTAATCGACGGCACGACGAACGTCGACAAGAATTCCCTCGTCAATACGAACGACAATCCGTCCGGCAATTTGCCAATAACAACGAAGAACACCAACGACGCGATGAACAATTCCCGAAAGCTGAGCCTCTCCCTGTCCAAGGATGCACTCAGCTATCGCAACCTACTTCGTCCAGGATCGAAGAACAACATTGCCTCGAATCCACCCTCGCCCACGAAATCGTACGACGGCTTTGGGGGCTCCTTCAACAATGTCTACATCGAGAACCTCGAGAGCGCGAAACAGCGAAGGGCGCCACAGGGCTCCGAGCCCAATCTCGAGAAAACCGTCAGTCGCGGCGATTTGTACTCTTATCCGAGTCTGAGCGACATGCAGGTCCAATTTACCAGCCTCGCCGCACAGAAGATACTCAAAGGATGTCCGATAAACAGCGTCGATACCCTCGTCGAGGTCAACATGGCAGCTGCTGAGAAACCCAACAATCGCGATGTTACCGTTCATACGGATTTCGGTCTTGTCTGACTCACTTTACCGTTGTCAACTTCTTCTCGTTCTTCGCACGGAAAAAACAGAAGCACAGCGATGCCATGGGGACGATGACCTTTCTTTGTTGCGTGTCGAGGAATTGCGTCCACGAACTTTCGTCTTTCAAGGGTCGTCGTGTGGAGCTAACTCTGGACAATGGCCCATCAAAACAGACAATGATGATGGACTATCGAAACGAACAATCATGATGAGCTATCGCAATGGACAATGATGATGGGCCATCGCAATGGACTATGATGATGGGCTATCGCAATGAACCATGATGATGGGCCATCAAAATGGACAATGATGATGGGCCATCGAAATGGACAATGATGATGGGCCATTGAAATGGACAATGATGATGGGCCATCGAAATGGACAATGGTGATGGGTCGTCGGAATGAACAATGATGATGGGTCGTCGGAATGAACAATCGTGATGGGCCATCGAAATAGACCATGATGATGGGCCATCGAAACGGACAATGATGATGGGCCATCGAAACAGACAATGATTATGGGCCATCGAAACAGACAATGATGATGGGCCATCGAGATGAACAACAACGATGGCCCATCAAAATGCACAATGATGATGGCCCATGGAAATGGATAACGACGATGGCCCATTGACATATACAATGACAATGGCCCATCATGTAGACGACAGGTTCGTGCGCAGTGGCCTAGGATGGGTCGCGTGGGCCTTCGATTGGCCTGTTTTCGATTTTTCGATCGCCGTCAAAGGATAGTGGCTCACAAGAAGCCAGTAGTGTGGATGAGTCGCACCCATCGATGGCCATCGCGCGCTGGGCTGTCTCGTAGAGCTCTCGCATAAGAAATGCTCGTGCAAAAAGTGTAAGAAATGGAAAAAATGGAATATTTTCTTTGACGCGACACTGCCAATCGGTCGCAGCCCCACGAGCAGCGATCTTTTTTCCCATCGCGTCCAAAAATACAACAATGTATAACGCAACGCTTATAACGAAAGTCCGAACGGATATCGGCCGGAGAACTTTTATTCGAGCCTCCATTTAACAATCGAACGTACGCATCGAATATGTACTCTCGTTAGAATTATACACGAGCCTCGAATCTTACGAGCACTGCCATTTTAATACTTCCCACGAGTCGTACGTTTCATTTCCTCGTCACCTTTTTTTCCTGACAATACGATCTGTTCGATCGAAAATCGGATCGAACCGATCTTTTTACCGAGCTTCCGAAATCCTCGAGCCGTATGATCTCGAGATGCATCTCCCGAAATCCAACGAAGATATTTCTCCCTACCCATCTCTCTTGTCAAACCTCAAGGCGATGAAAAAAAATTCTCAACGAACCGAAGATCAAGAGCCAGAAATTGTCGCACGTGATTTTCTTGGCTTTGAAAATGTTCAATTTCTCGCAGCTTTGCGTCGCTTTACTCCGATAAAGTGTAACTCGCTAAAGCTCTGTCTCGGGTGGGTCATCCCACGAAACATGTGTGTGTATGCGTATGCGTGTGTGTGTGTGTGTTGAGCAATCTCACTAGAACTTGTACATTCAATTGCGGTATTATGAGCATATGATGAAAATTGTAACGTGGAGCACCGGGGCGGTAGCCTGGCAACGCTCGAAAAGAAAATTGCGCAAACGATAATGGACATGTCGCGCAAGACGGATCTTCAGTTTGGCGAAGAGGTTGAAAAAAAAAAAGAAAAATCGTGTGTAATATAGAAGAGGAGTAAAATAGTATCCAGTAACAGATATGTGTTAGTCTTATAAATATATGCATAAAGGAAAATAGAGGCATCCATAACTCCATACTAAAAGTCGATTTTTCGTTGTTTCTTCTTATTTTTGTAATTTTTTGTTTGTTTTTTTTTTTTAGTTTTCTTAGTTGAAGAAACGTGTACCAGTTTTTGTAACGCTAGCGCGCGATCGTGAATCTTGTATCCAAGTGCCAAAACCATAGAACTGTAATTCGACTGCCTTTTAGCGTGTCTCGCGAGAACGAGACAGCAGCTCGTTTTCCATACGAAGCGCAGATTCAGCATTCTCATTTTTAGAGCTACGCGGCAATAATGCTATTTGCGTAGGGCGAGTGACGGGAATTGTGCCGTTTGTTGGGCGGTATAAAAGATCAACAGGAACGTGACAGTGAAAGGGTAATTTATAATTGGAGTTTGAATGACCGCTTTGTAAATGCGTAGAATCGAATCGCGGCTAGATCGCCTGCGTGATTTATTTGTTTCGCTCGAAGCATTGTCGTTTATCTTGATTAGTGGAAGTAGCCCCTCTTTTCTTTTTACAGGTTAAACGAAACTAACTGTAGTATCGCACTGTATAATCGTGAATCTCGAACATATGAATAAAACGAGAGACAAATATACGACAAAAAACAAATACTTCCTGCTGTGGTTGTTGTATCATTAGGCGAGGACATCGCAGTCATTTTTTACGCAAACCCTTCCAGACGATCACAAATTGGCAGCAGCAAATTGCGAGGTGAGAAGTTTCAACAATATTTTTTCGTTAATTTTTCCGAAAGGACACGAACAAACCGGATCAAAAAATTGATAACTCGAAAAATTTATCGGGCTATCAATTTTTTAAAGTCAGTTTCGTGTTCCTTGGTAAAAATGCTATAAAATATCCGCTCTAAGCACCTGCTCTACGTCGAAAGAGATTATCATCGGCACACAAAAAGTTACACATTTAAGAAATCAGTTAGTAATCGATCATTATTTTAATAATTATTATTGATCACAATGATTATTACAACAATTATTATAGCAATTCAATCATTGAAATTATAAAATTAATTTCACTGAATTTCTAAACTTATAATTACATTATAATTTTATGAATAATTTGATTTGACATTCAATTTACTAATCAAAATGATAAAAATAATTATAATCATTAGAATCAATAATCATTTTAATAATAATTATTGATTAATATTATCCGATTATTAATCAATTATTAATCAATAACGCTATTCCTGATTAATTAATTAATAATTCATCTGGTATAGCACTGAGCCGCTATACCTCTAAGGAAAACCCGCGCTCAAGAGCTTCATTGAAATCTATTTTCGTCTTGTGTTCACGCGCGATAAAAAATAATATCTCATAAAGTGCATGTTGACGAGCCTTAATGGTAAACCATAATTGCTAATTCATATAATAGCGCTTTAATTAAATTACTTGCTAATCGCGTTGTAATTGAAATCATTTGAATTCGTTGATAATATTAATTGAAGCAAAGAAGCAATGCAATGCAATACGAAGAAGAAGCTGTACCGCGCGACATACGTGTGCCAGAAATATAGTTGATATTTTAAAACGGAGATTTCCCAGAGATTAATAATATTCAGGACAAAGAAAATTCTCAAGTTTTGCGTCACAGAACTCTGCAGAGCCTGATGGTTTGTTTCTCCTCAAAAAACTTGAGCATCTGTGAGAAAACTTGAATCTGTTCGAACATTTGTGAGGTTAGAAAGATAAAATTTGTTCGCATTAAAAATAGGAGAAAACTTATACAATGAGCACTGTGTATTTTTGTTTGCTCTTGCCCGAGCCACAATTTAAAAAAAACGTCCAAAAGTCTTCTAAGTGGGTACCAAATGTCCCGGAGATTATCTCAAAGTCGACAACCGTCCCAAAAGACAACTCTTGATGACATTTGCAACCTATTTAGACGGCTACTGGACTTTTTGGAAATTGCCCAAGAAGGTACCCAAATATATAAATTCGAGTTAAAAAGAAACCCTTATATTTGAAGCATATGTGTAACTAAAAAAAGAAAAACGTTTTACTGCGTGTAATGCAAACTGACCACGACGCGAAATTGTTTCTCAATCGTGATTTGTGAGGCGTCTTCATATTCTTCCGAATTCTTATCACTTTACTAAATCTGACCCATACGAGGCACCCAGCGTTAGTTCCTGCACCACCGCTGCTCAATTTCCAGTCAATCAAGTCCAGTTTCACATCGTCACGGGTGCACGGATCCGACCGCCCTACCAATCGTTAAATCAAGAAGACCAGAGGTAAGGAGTACGAACGCCTATGACAATCACGATCAAAAAGAGTCCATGGAAATCCAGCTGAGAAGGGTGGCGCTGCTGTCCTACCGAACCGAATTGAAGTCAGCAACAAACCAGTGCAGAAAACACCCTTTGCTACTTCATATGGACCGATAATTTGATCACATTAAGGAGGTACGGTGATGACCACGCTAGTAAACTAAGAGTCTATTTTTCGCCATAATACCGCTACGTTTTAGACATATGTGTGTGGCCTATATTTCGAGAAATATTTTTTAAGTATTGAATTTCAAGCTACTTATTATTTTTATAATATGAAAACAAACGTAATAATCTACTACTCGACTTCAGTAGTACGCCATACCGTCGACGTTTAGCATCGTTGCATTTTCGATAGCTGTCATCGGTACCACGCGCTCGGCTTATTATTTTTGGTAGCCGGTAAACATGGAGAATGAAAATAAGTACTGTAGAAGTTTATCAAGAGAGTAACAGGATGGTACCTGAAGTCCAGTTTAGAGACAAAGGTAGATTCTGTCGGACAATAATTAGAGAGTGAAAAGATAATATTACGAATGCAAATGAAAAACGTTGCGTTGACGTTAACCTCAATATCCAATGTCCAATCTGTCCGAAGTCAAAACATATTTCATCGATTGTTATGTTATTTTTCCCTTTCCTAATTTTCACAATATTTGCAGATATAAAAACGAACGTTCATTTTATATGACGGTTTGTCCATGCTGAATTTACATATAAATGCGTTGTATGCATGTCGCCAGAAAGATTGAGATGCCTTAGCTATACATAAAAGAACTTTGAGTAAATATCGGCGAAAGGCCTTTTATAATCGATTAAAAAACGTACGGCTTCACACAACCATATTTTTAATTCGCGTTGAAAATATCCGATAGAAGACTCAAATTTGCGCGAGTATCCGGCGTTGCCACACTTCGAGCAAGATGGCTGCGATTACGTCACGAGACGTCTCTCTCGCCGAATACTTCGGTTTTTCGCGACTTTATTTCTAAATTTATTGCTTATTTCTGCGGTGAGCTTTCCAATTCAAGTTGCCTTATTGATCACAACGAACGAACGAACGCAACCGTCAGTTTTTTTTACGCGTGTCTTGGCTCCAAGTAGCACAAAAAAATCGATATATGAGAGGACAGACACATTTTGTCGTCTACGTGTGACTAATTGACCAACTTTAACAATTAATAACTCGGAAACTGTACGGTAAATCTCGTGGAAACTCCGCATACGCATGGACGAAGCTCTCGACAATGTTATTAAAAAAGATCGGGCTTTTATCTTGGACTCGCTCTAATCACCGTACCTCCTTAATTGTAAAACCAGTGCCGTACGATATGCAAAAGCACCTTCATATGGCTTCTCCATATGGATCGGTAATTTGATCAAATTAATTGTGAAACCAGTTCGTGAAGGAAATTTCGATATATTAGACAGATAGAATTCTTGGATAAATAATATAGATTGTTTTGGAGAATAATAACGAAATGCGGAATGTCAATATGTTTTTTTTTCATTGCGGAAGTAGTAACAAACAAAATTTATTTATAGACCCGAGAAAATTCATAAGAATTTTGAATCTAGACAAAACTTTTACAAATTATCACTCATTATGATACGCTGTACAGATAAAGAATGATAATGAACTACAGAAATTAAGTCAATGTTTTTTTTTCGTTGCGGAAGCAGTAACACAGAAAATTAATTTCTAGACATAAGACAATTCATAAGAATTTTGAATCTAGACAAAACTTTCACAAGTGATCACACATCATATACACACATTATAATACGCTGTACAGATAAACAATAATAACGAAATACATAAAGTGAGTCAATGTTTTTTTTTTCGTTGCCGAAGCACTGACAAACAAAATTCATTTATAGACACAAGAAAAATGATAAAAATTTTGAATCCAGACAAAACTTTTACAATTTACACATGTCATGATACACTTTACAGATAAATCGATCTTACAGTTATGATTTTTTCCGATTGTCTTTCGTTTTAATTTTTCTTGCATTATTATTTTCGTTGACCGATCGCGCTAGAAAGGGTCCTCTCGTGACGTGATAATAGTTTATCACTCTCACAAAATTCATAAGAATTTTGAATCTAGACGAAACTTCTACAAATGATCACACTGTGCAGACAAAGAATAATAACGAAATACAGAAATTAAGTCAATATGTTTTTTTTTCGTTGTGGTAAAACTTTTGTCTGGATTCAAAATTCTTATGAATTTTCTTGTGTCTATAAATAAATTCTGTTACTGCTTCCACAACGAAAAAAAAAAATATTTTCTTAATTTCTGTATTTCGTTATTATTCTCTATCTGCACAGCGTATCATTAGTGTGAATACATGTGATAATTTGTAAAACTTTTGTCGTGATTCAAAATTCATATCAATTTTCTTGTGTCTATAAATGCATTGTGTTAGTTACTGGTTCCGCAACAAAAAACAAAATATTGCCTTAATTTATGTGCTTTGTTATTATTATCTACCTGTACAGCGTATCATCAGTGTGAATATGATGTGTGATAATTTGTAAAACTTTTGTCGTGATTCAATATTCTTATCATTTTTCTTGTGTCTATAAATGCATTTGTTAGTTACTGCTTCCGCACAAAAACAACCATATTTACTTAATTTCTTTATTTCGTTATTATTCTTTATCTGTGCAGCGTATCATAATATGTGAATATGTGTCATCATTTGCAACAGTTTTGTCTGGATTCAAAATTCTCATGAATTTTCTTGTATCTGGAACAAAATCTTGTTTGTTACTGCTTACGAAAAACTGCTACTGAACAAATTTTAAAAAACTTGATTTCTGTATTTCGTTATTATTCTTTATCTGCACAGCGTATTATAATGTGTGAATATGATGTGTGTTCATTTGTGAACGTTTTGTCTGGCTTCAAAATTCTCATGAATTTTCGTGTATCTAGAAATAAATTTTGTTTGTTACTGCTCGCGCAATGAAAAAAAAAATATTGACTTAATTTGTGTATTTCGTTATTATTCTTTATCTGTACAGTGTATCATAATGAGTGATATTTTGTAAAAGTTTTGTCTAGATTCAAAATTCTTATGAATTTTCTTATGTCTATAAATAAATTTTGTTTGTTACTGCTTCAGCAACGAAAAAGAAACATATTGACTAAATTTCCGCATTTCGTTATTATTCTCCAAAACAATTTATATTATCTATATAAGAATTATATCTATCTAATATATAGAAATTTCCTCACCAACTGGTTTCACAATTAATGTGATCAAATTACCGTTCCATATGAAGAAGCAAAGAGTGCTTTTTGCATATCGTACGGCACTGGTTTTACAATTAATTTGATCAAATTATCGCTGCATATGAAAGAGCGAATGGTGCTTTCTGCATATTGTACGGCACTGGTTCGTTGCTGACTTCAATTCGGTTCGGTAGGAGAGCAGCGCCACCCTTCTCATCTGGATTTCCATGGACGTTTCTTCAACACGGCGTTCGTACTCCTTACCTCCAGTCTTCTTGGTATCATCAGTGGGAATATGATGTGTGATAATTTGCAAAACTTCAGTCGTGATTGAAAATTCTTATCAATTTTTCTTGTGTCTATAAATGCATTTTGTTAGTTACTGCTTTCACAACAACAAAAAAACCATATTGACTTCATTTCTGTATTTCGTTATTATTCTTTATCTGTACAGCATATATAATATGTGAATATGATGTGTGATCATTTGTAGGAGCTTTATCTGGATTCAAAATTCTCATGAATCTTCTTGTATCTAGAAATAAATTTTGTTTGTTACTGCTTCCGCAACGAAAAAAAAAACATATTGACTTAATTTCGGTATTTAGTTGTTATTCTTTGTCTGTACAGCGTATCATAATGTGTGATAATTTGTAGAGGTTTTGTCTAGATTCAAAATTATTATGAATTTTGTCAGAGTCATAAACTATTATCTTGTTATGGGAGGACCCTTTCTAGCGCGATCTAGCGGAAAAAATCAAATCTGTGAGATCAATTTATCTGTACAGTATATCATAACATGTGAATGTGATGGGTGATAATTTGTAAAAGTTTTGTCTTGATTCAAAATTCTTATGAATTTTCTTGTGTTTATAAATGAATTTTGTTTGTTAGTGCTTCCGCAACGAAAACAAAAATATATTGAATGCATTTCTGTATTGCGTTATTATTATTTAACTGTACAGCGTATCATGATGCCTGGTCATTTGTAAAAGTTTTGTCTGGCGGATTCAAAATTCTCATGAATTTTCTTGGGTCAATAAATAAATTTTGTTTGTTACTGCTTCTGCAATGAAAAGAAACATATTAACTAAATTTACACATTTTGTTATTATTCTCCAAAACAATCTATATTATCTATATAGGACTTCTATCTATCTAATATATAGCAATTTCCTGCACCAACTGGTTTCACAATTAATTTGATCAAATTACCGTTCCATATGAAGAAGCGTAGGGTGCTTTTTGCATATCGTCCGGCACTGTTTTTACAATTAATTTGATCAAATTATCGCTGCATATGAAGTAGCAAAGGGTGCTCTCTGCATATTGTACGGCACTGGTTCGTTCCTGACTTCAATTCGGTTCGGTGGAGAGCAGCGCCACCCTTCTGATCTGGATTTCCATGGACGTTTCCTCAACACTGCGTTCGTACTCCTTACCTCTAGTCTTCTTGCGAGTGTATAAACCGCCTCTGTGTCTCACGAGAACGACACATCAGCTCGTTTTCCATACGAAGCACAGATTCAGCATTCTCGTTTTTAGAGCTACGCGGCAATAATGCAATTTGCGTAAGGCGAGCGACGGAAATTGTGCCGTTTGTTGAGCAGTATAAAAGATCAACAGGAACGTGAGAGTAAGAGGGTAATTTATAATTGGGGTTTGAATGACCACTTTGTAAATGCGTAGAATCGAATCGCGGCTAGATGGCCTGCGCGATTTATTTGTTTCGCTCGAAGCATCGTCGTTTATCTTGATCAGTGGAAATAGCCCCTCTTTTCTCTTTACAGGTTAAACGAAACTAACTGTTGTATCGTACTGTATAATCGCGAATCTCGAACATATAAATAATACGAGAGACAAATATACGACGAAAAACAAATACTTTCTGTTATAGGTGTCGTGTAGTCGGGCGAGGCTTTCGCAGTCATTTTGTACGAGAACTCTTCCAGACGATCACAAATTGGCAGCAGCAAATTGCGAGTCGAGAAGATTCAACAATTTTTTTCATGGATTTTTACGAAAGGATACGAACAAGCCAGATCGAAAAAATTGATAATGTCACATCCGGAAAGGACGTCAGCATAATATTTTTGTTTCCCTCTTTGTTGCCTACGCCTAGCGCAATAGCAAGAGATGAGGGTAAAAAGGGGTAGTGCGTGGGAAGGAATAAAATTAAGGAATTGACGCAAGGTTTCGATACTGAGGAATAATTCGACAGAATTGGTGTACGATTGACGGTATGTTATTTATTACGGAGTGTCTCCCCGTCCGGATATCGGACGAATAAGCGTATGCTATTCGTCAGGATAGCGGCTTAGTTCACGCCGTATTTCCAGCAGACGTACATATTATTGTTGATAATATATACGTGCTAATATATCCGCTGACCCTTCTTTGTTCGCATGTGAATTTTTTGGGTGAGTGGGAGGCAATCGTTGGTTTCTCTACTTAGAAATAATAGCGCTGATGAAAGGGGCAAATTCGCTTTGTTACGGAACGTGCATGAGGTGGGTAGCCGAAATTCGCGCTGAGTCGTTCGTGATAACGCGGCGACCGTTTGATTCGGACGGCCCGGATGTTTTGATGCTCCGCTCTGATTGGCGGGTCGAATCATGCAGACTTCTCTTAGCCACCATGCTGATGGCCAGCGTAAGGTTTTTGAATTGGGTTCCTGTTTGATTCTTTGAGCTTCGGCTTTTCGTGGTATAATTGCCTGAGATCGTGTTTTTGTTGAAAGCCAATGTGATAGGAAAAGTCGACGACTGTGGCGGAGCTGCTATCGTGTATATATCGCTGTGGTTTGAATATGTTCGCGGAACGTACACACGTTCCTTTTTATGCGGTTACGCGTCTTATCGTTAGATTTATACATATAATGAACTTATGACGGCAAATGAGGATACTGGGAATAACCGAGAGGACACCTATGTGAGAGAAGGTACATTCGCTTGGATGTAACAATAACACAAAAATTTATCGGGCTATCGATTTTTTAAACTCAGATTCGTATTTCTTGACACAAAAAATGACACATTTGAAAAATCAATTATTAATCGATAATTATTTGAATAACTATTATTGATTACAATAATTATTACGATAACTATTATAGTATTCAAATTATTGAAATTATAAAATTAATCCAATTAAATATTTGAATTACATTATAATTATTTTTAATTTATATTTTAATTATAATTTAATTAACCATTTAATTTGAAATTCAACTCACTAATCAAAATTATTTTAATAGTTATTATTGATTATTATTAATCGATTATTGGTCAATTATTAATTTAAGAAATCAATTATTAATCAATAATATTACACCTGATTAATTCATCAATAACTAATAAGGTACAGCATTGAGCCGCTATACTATTGAAATCTATTTCCTTCTTGTAACCACGGGCGATAAAAAATAATATCTAATGAAGTGCATGTCGACGAGCCCTACTAATTAACCATAACTGCTAATTCAGATAATAGCGTTTTAATTAAATAACTTGTTAATCGCGTTATGATTTAAATAATTTGAATTCGTTAATAACGTTGATTGAAGTAAAGCAAAACGAAGAAGAAGCTGTACCACACGATATACGTGTGCGAGAGAGATAGTTGATATTCTAAAACGGAGATTTATCAGGGTTTAATAATATTCAGGGCGAAGAAAATATTCAAGTTTTGCGTCAATGAGCTCTACAGAGCCTGATGGTTTGTTTTTCCTCAAAAACTTGGAAATCTGTGAGACAACTCTGTTCGAACACTTGTGAGGTTAGGATAGTAAAATGTTTTCGCATTAAAAATAGAAGAAAACTTATACACAGATCACTGTATATTATTATTTGCTCTTACCCAAGCCGGAATTTTAACAAAACATCCAAAAGTCATCTAAAGTCATCTAAATGGGCACCATATGTCCCGGAGGTTACCTCCAAGTCGACAACCGTCCGAAACGATAACTCTTGATGACATTTGCTACCTATTTAGACAGCTTCTGGACTTTTTGGAAATTGCCACCTGTGTACCCAATAATAATTCGAGTTAAAAACAAATGCTTATATTCGAAGCATATATGTAACTAAACAAAGGAAAACGTTTCATTGCGTGTAATGCAAACTGACCAGAACGCGAAATTGTTTCTCAATCGTGATCTGTTAGGTGTCTTCATATTTTTACGAATTTTTATCACTTTACAGGCTACATCTAATTTTATTGAACAGTTGGAACGGATCAAACGATGCATTACTTTCGCGAACTGTTTTATCGAGAAATCTGACTCATACCCAGCACCCAGCGTTAGTTCCTGCGCCGCCGCTGCTCAATTCCGTCAATGTGCGAGCCTTGGCCCTCTCATCGTTTTACATCGTCACGGGTGCACGTATCCGACCGTCCTACCAATCGTTGAACGGAGAATATGACTATGAGGTGGCAACCCACCAATCGATCGCCAATATACAAATAGACTGTGAAATACATTGATATCACAGTTACCCATTTTCATAAAGAGCTCTTTAAATTTGATAAATGCTGCAAAAATAGGGTGAACCATGAAATAAAGATAAACCGCACTACCAACTGGCAAATGTGGAATCTCCCTATAGCAAAAATCCTTGTCCAAATTACACATCAAAGACCGACAATACAAAGGGAACCCAACATTCATAAGTTTATCAATATATCGAACAATTCTTACGCGCATAAAAGGAAGACAATAACGAACTGACGGATTTCTGTAATTCGGCTAGGGAGAATCGATTCAAAAAATCGATTATCGCTGGTAAATAGATCGATTATTGAAAAACTCGATTTGAAACACGGAATCCCTAGTTTGTTTACTATCTTCTCGAGGTATCCCACATTTTGTTTGCCGCTTAAGACCGTGGTCGCTTTCTCGCGCATATTGTACTCGTACGTTGCATCCGTTACATCAGATAGAAGATCTTCGACTGAGCGGACAAAGAATCATTCGTATTTCGTACAATAATCGATATCGCTGTTAGTATACGGTTAACCCGGAGATTCATCATTGACGGAAATTAATCGTTGATTTTTACTACGTTGCACATCATCAACAATGGGGAAAAAAGGCAAGTAAATCTCGAACAATACGCCATTTTCGTTATTTCTCACCCATTGAAATTGTCAACATTCGCAATCATTTGACCTCGCAAGATTTAACTCCGAAAGCTTGCAGCTTTTTTTCTCTCATTCTCGCGCATTCGTATCGGATTGAGAGAATGAGATCGTAAAAATAAAAACGTCGTTTTTTGCTACGAACGGGCAAAAAACCATCGCCGTTTGCGATCTTTGCAGCTTTGGGCCGACTTTCGTGCCGCGATAATAACGACAATGATAATGGTACCGGCTATAACAATTAAACAGTAATCCGTCGTCAGCCCGAACGTCACTATCCACGTTTAACCTGCGAGGCGCAATTTGTTATTACCAACAGAAAATCCGAGCTGCTAGAGTGGATATTTTTGTTGATGTTACGAATGAAAGCAAAAACCGAAAGGAGTAACGTGTCCTAGAACGGAAAAAGCGAACGATAAAAACATCATGGCAGCCTTTCTCAAAAGGATATTGACGCATCTACTCGTTTAAATTGTATATTGAAAATACTCTAATAACACGTGCACAAGATGGTGCTTAGTTGATGATTGCGTGTTATATTTCACAATTGCATTGTTACGCTAAGAACCAACGGTGATAACGTTAGGCAAGTACACAATAAGCCATAGCATGTACACAAAGCAGGTTGAACGTTTGTACTGTTTTTCCGTTGGATACTTGTGTCTCGTGATTGGGAAACGAACAAAGCGATATGTAAAAAACGTACAGGTACTTTTGTTATTCGCGGTTCTCGACGACTGGATTTTTCGATTGATTTGCAGGAAAGAAGAAGGGGAAGAATGTGGAAGAGAGCTCAGGTGAGCCATCTCAGCCTGCACCTGCACCTCAACCGGTGCAGCAGCAACAACAGCCTCAACCGCAACAGCAGCAGCAACAACAACAGCGTCAACCGCAGCAGCAACAACAACAGCGTCAACCGCAGCAGCAACAACAACAGCATCAACCGCAGCAGCAACAACAACAGCGTCAACCGCAGCAGCAACAACAACAGCCTCAACCGCAACAGCAGCAGCAACAACAACAGCGTCAACCGCAGCAGCAACAACAACAGCATCAACCGCAGCAGCAACAACAACAGCGTCAACCGCAGCAGCAACAACAACAGCGTCAACCGCAGCAGCAACAACAACAGCGTCAACCGCAGCAGCCACAACAGCAGCAGCATGGGGCAGCTGTTGATGAGGCTGCTCAAGGCATCGGTCAGATGCATGTTGGTGAGGGAAGAGGCAGAGGTGGTCTAGGAAGAGGTGGCCGAGGAAGAGGTGACCAAGGGCACGATGGACAAGGGCGCGGTGGCCAAGGGCGAGGTGGCCAAGGTCGAGGTGGCCCAGGGCGAGGTGGCCCAGGGAGCGGTCCACCTGGTGGCGAGATGCCCCAGGGTGGAAGACACATTCCCGGAATGCCTCAGGCTCCGGGCGCTCCGGCACAACGTGGGCCTGCTTGGGGAGCTCAGGCGCAACCACCACAGGGTGATGCCGGAAGGGGCGGGCAAGGACGTGCTCCTAGTGCCGAAGGCCCAGCCCAGGTGAGTTTCAAGTCCTTTTGTATGGTGTGTTCTTCCATGCGAAGATTAAACTGTTCAATGCCGGTAGTATTAACATAAAAATTAACGCACAATTGTGCGTTAATTATATATAAAGCAAACAAAAATGTGAATATCGCGACTATTTCATCATTTCCAGTTGATTTAATTTTTTTATACGACGATGAATATTGCTGCACCCTGAATCGCTTGTTCTGTTTATGCGACTGCTGTCAATTTTCATTTATTCATCGCAGTCCTTCGTTATGCGGAAAGTGGAACTTGCCAGAGCTACTGAAAAGAGAACAATTCACCTTTTGTACATAAAGTGCTTTCTGTTTTCATGGAGTATCGTTGTTTACTTTCAGCAAGCGGCTTCACGTGCGAGTTCGACCGCATCTGCCAGAGCCGGAGGAGATACTTCGTCGGTGAAAAGTGGAGGTTCCGGCGGCCACAAACCCGTCGAAAAAGTGAATAAATCCGTTTTAGTCTTTTATCGAGCCGTTACAATACCTGGCTAAAAAGTATGCAAATGTGCTCCCTGGAATAACGATTTTTATTTCGTCACTAAGTGAGTAACGATGCGTGAGACACTATTTCCATCATCACGAGACTTTTTTAAAGAGCTACATCTACCTAAAGGTCCGAAAAAATGGCCATTTTCCGTTTTTTTTTCTCTGGGAAATGGTTGGTGAAAAAGAAACGCATTTTTTTCTAAGCCAAAGGTGCATGTATTGAGAGCCTCTAAAAAAATCACCGAAAATGATTAAAAAACAACAAAACACATGGCCACCGGCAGATGATGACGTTTTTTGTCTCGATGTTTGGTGGTGAGCATTCCAGCTTAAGGGAGACTTTGTCCTTGGAGTGCCATATTTCAGGTGTTTACATTTTATTTTTTTTTAAAGGAAACGACTAAAGCTTTTTGAGTACGGTTTTTTTCTTGCTTTTATTCATGATGTACAGAACGTTAAAAAACATTTTTTTTTTAAACCAAAATGGCGGCCGTTGCAGCTCCGCCAAAAAAGGTCCTCAAATCGCGGGAGGTAAACAGCTGACATCACTGCCCCCTCTTTGTTGATCTGAAACACAAATTCAAAGCATATTATCAATCTGTGACCCTTTGGTCATGGAATGACGGATGGGTTTTTCGTTTAGTACAAATTTTGGAAAATGGCGGCAATTTAAAAAAAAATCGAATTTTCGCGTTTTTTTTCGCATAAAAAGATAAATAATAAATGCAAAAATGTATCTATCGAAAAAACGATCCGTCATTCCGTGAAGACAGATTTTCTGAGTATGCTCTCCAAATTTCAGGGCGATATGTCAATTACAGCGGTCAGGAGAATGTCAGCGATTTTTAGAAACGTGTTTTCGAGAAAAACGCGTTTAAAGTTTTGTAATGTGTTTACACAAATGTGTTTATAATTACCGCTAATCGGAAATGCCTGGTCCATAGAGGCATCCCTCCTCTTCTTCTAGCTGCTCATGTTGAGCCGCTAACATCTCCCGCTGGGCGCAAAGGACAAAGTCTCCCTTAAACGGTACATCTGAAAACCAAACGGGTTATTCAAATTAACAATAAATGCGAGTCGTTGTCGAATCGTCGATTTTCAAAATCATTTTTTTTTTAACAACGCGGCGACAAATTGAAACTCGAACATACAAAATCTAAGAAAAAAATCATTTTTATATAACTATTGAAAAATGAAGACCGATTGAAAAAAGTGAGATTGTCAACGACGTTTAAATGTTTCTCATCGTATCTCCTATAAATTAGTTAGAAGTCCTATAGACGTAGCTCATTCAATTTTCGGAATAATTTAATCGGATATAGCTAAAAGATAATACTACAGTAGAACCTCGATTATCCGAACCAATTGGGACCAAGACTAGTTCGGATAATCGAAACGTGGGTTTTTTTTTACGAGATCATAAACAACACCTTTTTATATAAAAACAGTATATACATATATATTAAAATTAGACATACATATTAACCATGAAATATATATATATATATATATATATATATATATATATATATATATATATATATATATATGTATATGTGTGTGCATTTTAAACACCTGAAAAAAGTCGAATGCTTTTTTTAATTTTTTTTTATAAAATCGTCCATTTTTAATTGACGAACGGCTATAACGAGTTTTTGAGCGGCTAAGTCTCGCAGCCATTTGAGAAGGAGAGGTTGCGTTGGGTTGCTTATTGTTGCTCACGGCAGTGGCAGCGAGCAACAATGCATCTTTCGCGCCAATGTTCGGATAATTGAGCGTTCGGATAAACAAAGTCATTGTTCGGATAATTGAGGGTTCGGATGGTCGAGGTTCGGATAATCGAGGTTCTACTGTATAGAATATTTTCTTTTTTGGCAATTGCAATTTTTTTACCCACCTAGGTAGATGTAGCCCGTTAATGGTACAGAAAGTTCGGCAGCTTTGTTCTTATTGCCAAACACTTTAAATATTTCAAACGCCATTTGAGATCGCGTACGCTCGCAAAAACAGCAAAGTCGTAAATCCAGCGGACATACCGACGAAGTATCCAAATCGAGGAAGAACGTCAAAAATCACGATTGCATTTGAATTCGTTTGACACAGGTGTCACCCGTAAAAGTGTCTCTACCGGCGCAGTTACAAATGACGTACCTCAACCAAATACCAAAGCGCAAAGTTGCCAACAGGGGTGGCACTGCGGGAAGGCCGATAACCGTCGAGACAAATATGATACCGATCCTTTTTGGAAAGAACTTCAAGACCGTGGTCGCCCATTACGACGTCAAGTTAGATCCTGACAAGCCAAGGTTCATGTATCGTCCCGTCGTCGAGGCCGTCAGAATGAAACATTATCCGAAGCGCTATCCGGTCTTTGACGGTCGTTGCAATGTTTTCTCCGCCGGCGATTTGCCATTCGGTGATCATGTAAGCGCAAACTCTTCCGACAACGTTCAGCCGCTGGCGAGCCAGCGAAACGTGAAATTCATGGTGGTTTTTTGTGCCGTTCTTCATTTTCGTATGTTCAGCTGACTACAGAGATAGAGGTTGAGAATGTCGAGCGTCAAAGGACCATGAGCTTCAAGGTCACTTTGGTGAAGACCCAGGACATCGACATGTCGTGGTTGCCTCACGTAAAACCAGGATTCGCGGAGAATGACCGATCCCAAATTGCCATACAGGCACTGGATGTCGTTCTACGCAGCGCCTCGATTCGACAAAAAGCCATTCCGGTAACATTAGCGGGCTTTTTTTTTAATTCACCGCCAGACATTTTCCGCGGCATAAACCTTAAGTTTATCTTATCTTTAGCGAGAAAATAAGCTTGCATATTCGACAAGAAATATCAATGACGAAAAACGTGTTTACTCTTTTCATCTCGTCAGGTTGGCAGATCGTTCTTCACGCCACCCGCTGGAAGAGCAGTCGATTTGGGAAATGGTATGGATCTCTGGATCGGGACGTTCCAATCGGCCATTCTAGGATGGAAGCCTTACTTCAACGTCGACGGTAATTTTAACGCATCTCCGTTTGCCTAAAAAACGTTCTTCATTTGCGCTCTTTGTAAACGAGTCTCTTTCTTTTTTATTCAGTCGCCCACAAGGCGTTTCCGCGTAGTCAGCAGGTCATTAATTTGTTCAACGAGTTGTGCGGTGATCCGCGAGCTCCGGATAGGCCAATAACCGCCCGGGATCTCGATTACGGCAGAGCCAAGCTGGCGTCCTATTTGAAGGGCTTGAAGGTCACGTACGAGATACCGGGACATCCATCGTCGAGACGCACGATGGGTATAAACGATCTTGGCAGAAATTCGCGAGAGGCAACCTTCGATTTGCCCGATGGTTCGATCACGACCGTGGAAAATTATTTCCTACGAGAGAAGAGATATAAAATACGCTATCCGGAATATCCGACGCTTTGGGTCGGCCCGAGAAACAGAACTGTACTCATTCCAGCCGAAGTAAGACACTGCGTCATTTTTTATTCTTTTCGATTTGACTTTACGAGCTAATCGTCATCGATTAGATGAATATTAATTTCCGGCTCACTCGCTAGCTTTGCGTGATCGAGGCCGGTCAAGTCACCAACAAGAAGATGGACGAACGACAAACCTCAACTATGATCAAATTCGCTGCAACCGATGCCCAAACGCGCAAGAGAAAAATAATGGAAGGCGTAAGTAACGAGGACGCCCAAGGCGCGTTCTTAAGGGGCTATACCACTGTGAACGCTGAAAATTTGGGTGATTTCTGGGAATTTTTTGGAAGAAAAGTACTCAAATAAATGTTTCGGAAAATTAAGAATATATTTGGGTATATTTGACCTATGTTACATAATTTTTTCATAAAAAAAAATTTGAGATCCAAGCGACTTATGCGCTGCCTTCGCAGGCGCCAAAAAAAAGTTCCTCCGCTGCTGACATGATTCAGGCCGATTAAGTAGCTGAAACCGAAAATGGAAAAAATTTTAAACCGGAAGGTGTTTCCTGTACAATGACGTAGGATTTTCGAAAAATATCAAAATCTAACAAAATTGCGTAGTTATGAAAAAAGTCTGTTTTCTTGCCTATAAAATGGTCGATTTTTTTTTTCAAATGCTAAATCGTCAATTTACATCCTGTCAAAAATATTCTACGTCATTGTAGAGTAAATATATTCAAGAGTACTCAGTTCAAATTTCCAGTCAATCGGATAATTGCTCTTTGAGTTACAATGTCAGCAACTTTGAATAATCTCGTTTCGAGAAAAACGCGTTTAAAGATTTAACTATCGATTTTTGCAAGATAAAATGATATAAATGATAATGATATTCTTGAAAGTATAAACTGTCAAAAAAAAGCAACAAAAAACATCGATTTTTTTAAAGTGTCATTCTGGTATAGCCCCTTAAATATAAGTTCTAATTGGAGAAGATAAGATTGTCACGTCACTCGGTAAAAATAATTAACGGTGGGTTTGCAATACTTGCCACACTCGCTCCACCGAATTTTACTATTTTTCGAAGTATACGAACAAAATCGAAGAAGTTCTGAAGATCCATGCTTCCCTTGCTGACCCTTGAGATTGCGAGCCCTGTGACCAACAATTTCCAAAATAACGCATAAAAATACCATTTAGTGAAAACTTCAAAGTAACATTTTTCGTTCACCGTTAAGTTTGTTATCAAGGTTCGGTGGGCAAGAATCATTTTTTATTTAACGAAGTTCTGTCCACCATACTTTCGACATGTCAAATACTAAAGAGTATAAAATACTATTGTTCGGTAATCGACATATCAATCAGCAAATTTCTTCAAAGTAATTAACTTTCAATTCGATACGAAGATTATTCGCGTACCTGAGCGACGACGGAGGTCCACGTGAACTTTTTATTCCCGCAGTTTGCGAAAATGCGAGCCAACGAAGATCCAGCGATGAAGGAATTCGGGGTTTCCGTTGGCGGAGGTTTCGAGACCGTCCAAGCTCGCGTCCTGAATCCGCCGGCCCTGTGGGGCCAGTCGAACATTGCGGTGAAGAAAGGCGTATGGAGGGCGGACAAATTCAACTCTGCTATCACTCTGCCGGACTTCTCCTGGACTATTCTAAACTTGAACGACAGAACTCAGGAGGGACCTCTGAGAAATTTGGTACAATGTTTGAAACAAGGAGGTCCGTGGTACTCATTCATGAGATATTTCGTTACGCCGCGTATTTGACGGTGAAAAGTGCTTTCCCTCGTCGTCTTGAGGATATAATTGTAAATTTTACGTGCAGGAAGAGCGGTGGGTATGAACATCGGAGAACCGCTGACGCCTTTCAAAAACATGAGACCTCCGATGCGCGACGTACGAGAAATCATTCGTTTCTTCGACGACAAGAAGAAAGAAGGCCTCAAGCTCGTCATCGTCGTTGTACCGGAGAAAGGCCCGGTTTACAGTGAGCGCTACTCGACACGTCTTCCAATCGTTCTCACATTTTTACCCCTCGAATCAACAATTTTCTCAATTTTATTCGCATCTTTTCAGGCAAAGTTAAGCAAGTTGCAGAACTGAACGTTGGCATGCTGACCCAATGTATCAAAGCTTTCACCGTCGAAAGAAAAATGAACGACGCAACGGCTGGAAATATTCTGCTGAAGATAAATTCCAAGCTGAACGGCACCAATCAAATTTTCGCAGCCGGAAAGATGTAAGTTTCCAATGTATCTTTGTCGCGCTCGTGACTTTTGTCACAATTGTTGAACGGTCTTGCGGAAATTATAAATAGATATTTGCTCAGCCCTGAGACTCTGCTGCTTTTCGTTTCGGTTTACGATCTATGCGAACAGCAAAAAGAAAATAATTCCGATAACCGACTTTCATTGATAACACGAAGGAACGTGTGCGCAACATGGTCATGGAAAATGTTCTCATATTTTCGAAACTCGATTTAATTTCAGACCTCCTTGCCTACAAACGCCCTGTATGATCGTGGGCGCTGACGTGACGCATCCGTCTCCAGACTCCGTAGGAATACCTTCGATAGCTGCGGTAATTGAACAATGAATTTCGGGACATTCCTCTCACGCTTCCTCGATATTCTAGCACTCATTGCTCGAGGCTCTTCGATTACATCGTTCGTCTAATTGCCCCAGGTTGCCGCGAGTCACGGTCCACGGGCGTTCAAATACAACGTCAAGATACGTCTACAGCCGCCCAGAACTGAAATAATACTTCATCTCGAGCAAATAATAAAGGAACAGTTGATGTTCTTCTACAAGAACACCGGCCAGAAGCCTCAGCGCATCATATTTTATCGGTAAGCCGTCATCGATTGACGTTTACATTCAAGAGTCTCCGTGATCCTTGATACTTCGATCAACGAAGAAAAATGACAATTTGATCCGAATGACAGAGATGGCGTGAGCGAGGGTCAATTCCCTCAGGTTATGCATCACGAACTTCAGGCTATACGTACGGCGTGCCGAAAACTTGGCGGAAGCACGGTATACGAGCCAAAGATAACGTTCCTCGTGGTACAGAAACGTCATCACATTCGATTGTTTCCCACCGATCCGAGAAACTCGGACGATAGGAATGGCAACGTACAAGCTGGTACCGTCGTCGACACGGAGATAACTCATCCTTCGCACATCGACTTTTACCTCGTTTCGCACGCCAGCATTCAGGTATTCATTGTACACTTTGTCCCTTTTTTTTGTTTTATTTTATTAAGGCCTTAAGCCACAGTAACGTGCGAATTTAACCATTTTTTTTTATGAAAAAGTTATTCACTCAAAATTAATTACATATCTATTTGTATGAATAACAAGCTGTTGGAAATACATTTTTTTTCTTTCGATGTACAAAAGGCCGACTACTAATATTTTCTTTTGTTATTTTTTTTTAGGCGCTCCGCGGCGTGACATTTTGCATCCACATTTTTTTACCTAGAACAAAAAACAAAAATTCTGGTCAATCTACATTAGAATACCTAGAGAAGTACGTAAGGAATTTGAAAAATATTGTTTTATTCAAAAGTTGTAGGTATTCGAACTTGAGAAATGAATTTTCGGTGAAAAATTTCGTTATAACTGCTCATAAATTGCTCATGAAATGAAAAATTCTCGATTAATCAGAAATTCCGTACGTACTTCTCTGCGAAATGCAATAAGGAACATAACTTTTAAATTCGAAGTAAATCGAGTGAAAATTGTTGAAGTTATTTGTCACGCCAATTGGAAAAAAGCTGTTTCGAGAAGTTTCGAGTAGTCGGCCATTTTGTACATCGAAAATATATATATATATATACAGGGTGTCCCAGAACTCAACGTTAAGCCGACACGGGGTGACAGGATTGATTGTAACCATCATGAGAAAAATCAGAAAAAAAATAAAGCAGGGCCTTTCAAAGTAGACAAATTTTGAAAATTTTAAATTCATAGTTTAACAAATAGTCTTAATTCTAGGAAACTTGCGATTGTTTGGGTTTGTTTGGGTTTGTTTCACAATAACCGAAAAATGGTTACAGTTTGACCAAATTTCAAGATTTTTCTTAAATGCCCATAATTTTCAAACTGCATGGGATAGATTTTTTTTTCTGATTTTTCTCACGATGGTTACAATCAATCCTGTCACCCCGTGTCGGCTTAACGTTGAGTTCTGGGACACCCTGTATATATTAACAGCTTGATATTCATACTAAATAGATGTGTAATTAATTTTACGAGTGAGTCACTTTTTCATACGAAAAAAATTGTTAAATTTGCACATGATTTTATACCCGTTACTGTGGCCTAAGGCCTTAAGGGGCTACATCTACCTAGAGGCCCGAAAAAATGGCCAAATTCCGACTTTTATTTCTGGGAAACGGTTATTGAAAAAAAACCAATTTTTTTTAACACACAGGTACATATATTGAGAGCCTTAAAACAAATACGGATAAACATGGCCGCGGGCAGATGATGAAATATTTTCGCAACGTGTTATTCAAGTTAACAATAAATACGAGTTGTTGACGATCGTCGATTTTTGAAAGTCATTTTTTTTTAACAACGTGGCGACGAATTGAAACTCGAGCATACACAGTCTATGAAAAAAGTCGTCACTTTTACGTAACTATTGAAAAATGAAGATCGATTCAGGAAAAGTGAGATCGTCAACGACTAAATATTTCTCATTGTATCTCCTGTAAATTTGGAAACAATCGATCAAATCGCCCGTCGGACTGTTACAAGCTGTAGCTCATTCAATTGTAGGAATCTTTCAATTACATTTTCAGAGAATATAGCCAAAAGGTAATACAATCGAATAAAAATATTTTTGGAAAATAGTTAATTTCATTCATATGTAGCTTCATCGACTATACCTTTAAAAAAGCAAGTGTAGGCATTACATTTACAATTCCAACGTTGGAGACACATTTCTCGCTATCCATACGAATGAATCGTATCGATTGCCTCTATTCGTCCTTTTTTCGTTTGATAATAAATTAAACCAGTTGAATATTGACGAATAAAAATCCATGTTCATAATTCTCGGTGTTCACTACCGTTTATAAGATTTTCATTTCCGTAGAATCGCTTATCAAATAACTAAAGAGCGAGCACAACATTTTCAGGGAACCGCGCGTCCAACCAAATATCGTTGTCTGTGGGATGACAGCGATATGTCCGAAGACGAGATTGAACAGCTGACTTATTACTTGTGCCACATGTTTTCGCGTTGCACGCGATCCGTCAGCTATCCAGCGCCGACCTATTACGCTCATCTTGCAGCGTTCCGGGCCCGAGCACTCACGAACGAGTAAGTACTCTCCGCCCACGGTTCTTTGTACAAAATCGTAACCCGTTGCAAAGTAACAGTGCGTGAACTTCGAGTTTTTATCGTTGGAATGCGGCGAGTCTAATTTTTTTCTAACGTCCCAATTTATTTTGGCAAATGAAATTCGCCCAAACATTTTTGCGAAAAGTTATTTTTTATAATCATAAGAACAAGGAAATCAAGAATAAACTCAATGCTTTCAGAGTGGAAATTCGTCTCAACAATCTCGAGGAAGAGCAGCGAACGAAAATGACTATCAAAGACGATATACTGCTGGGCAACCCGATGTTCTTCGTTTAGAAAGGAAGGAATCACTCGGCTTCGAGCTCTGTGAATAACAACGTATGTGATATTCGCCCGGGCTTCGAGAAATATCGTTGTTTATACTTCTATACGTTCTTTTTTTTTTCAAACTTTTTCCGATGCCGTGTAACACTAGGACCTTGGTAGAAAGTGGCGCGAAATTTTTTGGCTGTGAGGCAATCAATCAGATAAATATAGCTCTGCCTTTTTCTATCTGAGAACGTTAACATTTTGTACGGAAGCGAAACCTCGTTCTGTTTGCCTTTTGATAGATCGCAGGATTACGCCGTTTTTTTAACGGAATATCAGTTCGCTGCTATATAATTTATAGCACTGTCCAGCTCTCTCTCTCTCTCTCTCTCTCTCTCTCTCTCTCTCTCTCTCTCTCTCTCTCTCTCTCTCTCTCGCTCGCTCGCTCGTGCTTACTTGCTACGCGATGGATCATTTACTTTGGTTTGAGAGTTAGCCGCAACATCGGCTCCATACGCGCGAGAGAACAAGAAGATGGCGAATAGATGAGAGCGAGTTTGGCAGGCAAATTCCTACACGTTACTCTCAAGGCACCGCGGACGGTAACGAAAATTGCAAACAATGTCATTCGTGACGAATCATCCCCGGAACAAAAAATTCGCAGCCAAATCCGTTTTTTTTTTTTTGTTAGAGACTAAAGACAGTCTGTCTTCTAGGTGTGTGTGTTTAAAATCGCATAATAAATCGCAATGCAGATCTGAATGTTATATCGAGGTTCGAGTGTCAACGGACATTAGCGAAATCCGATAGAATGAGATCACGAAGCCCTATCTTTAATTTTCTTTTTTTTCCACTTTATTGTATTAAACGTCGAGTTGCGATCGATCATACAGTATGTATCATTTTTATACTCGCTCAAAACGTGCCTACTTCAGTGCGTACGTAAACACGGGCATGCGTACGCGTGTGTGTACACGTGCATAGATATAGGTCGTGTTCGTTGGGTCTCATCATTTTGATATGAACAAGTGCGCATGTGCATAATGATGTGCAACTCGCAACTGCGCAATGAAACGTGCGCATCATCAAATGCGCATCATTATGCGCATGCGCAATCAAAATGATGAGACCCAACGAACACGACCATTGAAGTCGGAGGTTCGTTGCACGAGCGGCTATGAGGATCAAATAGCCGAAAAAATCTTTGCATTTTTTTCACTATATATTAATACGTTTTTCTTTTATTAATCGTGAATAACGACAAGATATCGTATCGCGAACATATTGGAATGACCATATTTTTTTATTTGATTATAATGTTATACGTGGTTTGCGAGCTCGGCGGAGCTTCATAAATCTACAAAAAAAGGCACTTTAGAATTCGTTGAACGAACTTGCCAAACGAGATATTGTTAAATTCGTTCAAATATTTTCGATAATCGTATTCGTTGCTTTTTCTTTGGTCTTTCCATGTCACGGGAGAAAATATAATCGTGGCTTTATACAAATAGAGAAATGATCGAATGGACTGCTTTTTCAAATAAATCATTATGACCGATTCGGAGTAATTGTCATTTTTATTGCGTGATCACTTCTGCGTTGAGATATCAAGGTAATTGATGATTAGCTGGGTAAGTCTCAATCAACGATGCTTTGGGCTACAGATGGAAAACGAAGTCGGTTTGGACATTGGATTCAAGAACGGGTCCATCGAGCCTTAAGGGGTTATGCCTAGTTGTAAAAGTCGAAAAATCGCTTTTTTTCAAAATCAATAAATCAATCAAAGCCAATCTTATAAATCTACAGATCATATATCTGACAGATGCTATAAATGTTCCCTGAAAATTTCAACGTGGTCGCAGCGAAGTTGACAGATTTGTAGGCTGTTACGTTGACGTCGAAACGCTCGGAGCGTCGTCCGAAACTTCGAACGCTTTTTTCTCGAGAGTACGTTTTCAAGGTTGGTGAGCAAAATATCGCGAAAACCACTGCATCGGCTTTCTAAAATTTCGAGGATTTTTTCCAGATGTGAAAATATAGTATTTGATCCAAGGATTTTTTTCCGATGTATACTTTCGATTTGATGACCAAAATATGCCAATTTTTTTCGCAAAGATCGACACTTTAAACGTTTTTAATGAAATAGCATTTCAATTGCCTTCAAAGGTACTGTCACTGAACAATAGGAAAATAAAAAGAATGTTTGTGTGTACATGAATTTGTTGATCATCATCCGGAGACAGTGTTGAGAAGTTACAGTTTACCTTGTTCACTTTACCGGTATGCCAAATTCGCCAAGAGATGGCGTTCGCTCACGATTTCTTACAATTGTTGAAGTTACTTGTCACGCCGATTGGAAAAAAGCTGTGTCGAGAATTTTTGAATAGTCGGCCATTTTGTACATCGAAAAAAAAAATTCCAATAGCTTGATATTCTAACTAAATATATGTGTAATTAATTTTATGAGTGAATCACTTTTTCATACGAAAAAATTTTTTTGAATTCGCACGTGATTTTATACCCGTTACTGTGGCCTAAGGCCTTAATGAATTAGCCTACTGCGAAAATTTCATTAATCGATCGTCGTTTGAGGCAACTCAAATTGAAGAGGAAGGCCCAAGCTGCAGAAATCGCAGATCGAAGGTAAACTTATGGTTACAACGATAGAACTGCCAGGAAAATTTTTAAGGGCGGGGTAAAGTATTAAATTTTTTTTTTCATTTTTTAAAAATTTTTTAAATGAATGCATAATATATCAAGAATATTGTGTTAAAATTTCAAGTCGATCGGAGTAAAATTGACAAAGTCATGAGCATTTGAGCGTCTACTGCTCCACGCCGTTCTCTTCTGCGTTTTTCAAACCGTTTTTCTGAGACTTGTCATATTTGAAGTCCGTGTGCACGATAACTCAAAATCTACTGGACCAATCGCTTTGAAATTTTGCACAGTACTTCTTCACATAATTCACCAGGTATTGTCGAGAGCTTTTTTGTTTTTTTTAAATAATTACTAATTTTTCAACAACAAATTAGCCGATTTTTTTTTAGCGAAAATCGGGTTTTTGGCTCCCAAGTGCTACGAAAAATCGAAAAATCGAAAAAAAAATCCTCCCGTCATTACCTCGAGAAACATCTCCTTTAACAAATGTATTTTGATTTTTTTGTTTCAAATGATTCTGTTGCGAGTTATGGTGCACACCGCAAACCAACTTTTTTTCGAGGCGCCTCCGAGGTTTAATTTTCACTCGCTCAATTTTGAATATTTTGCAATGCAAGTTTAGGAGAATGTTGTTCAAATGTTACTTTATTATATGTAAATTTTTCAATAAACGAACACTATTCGTTACGCCAAAAAAAAATCTTAAAAACATGCCTTTTTTCGCCGAATTAACTTTACCCCGCCGTTAACGCGCTTTTCACGAAACTGTTTTTCAAAACGATGGACACGATTTCTCGACGTCTGAAGAACGGATCGACTTGAAATTTGATACAAAATTATTCAGGGTAATAGTAGTTTACCCTTGACCAACGTTTTTCTTCTTAACATTTTTTAAAATTATTTATTAACAATAATGTCATTTTTTCTCGATAAATCGAAAGAAAATTCAGTTTTTTTTACGATTGAAACACGATACCAAGAAAAAGCTCGGTCAAGAGCTTTAGAGAAAATTATCTATTTTAACATTTTTTTTTCTTTCATATCAACCAGGTGGCTAAAATCAAGTACACCGTTGAGCCCATCACGTTCGAAGCCCTTCACGAGATTGCTTGTGACTTCTTTATCTATAAATATTTTTCAATTAAATTTGGTACACAATTTTGTTAATGTACGTTTTTTTTTTCGTAAAATTACAATCTTGCATTTATACTCTTGACAATAATTAATTGAGATGTATGTACAAGGTACAAGGTGTAATATGTTAGCGTCCAGTGAGGCATCTTCATATTGTATGTACATATAAGTAAATTTCCAAACGATTTTTCAAGCTTCTTATTGCTTTAAAATTATTTTTTTTATCAACCATGATTTTCGGGTCATCGCAGTAGTCTAATCCCTCAACAATTTTGTGAAACTTTCGTCTTACACATCAGAACCGATTTATAATTAATTTCGATTGAGATATGTAACATTCAACATTTACGCTGATTCCTAATTGTCTAATCATTACCAACCCATAATCAAAATATTGTCCGTCTCAGAAAATTCAGAGTCCTCAAATTTCCATTTTGCAAACCCGTGAAAGATTATTCGAGATCTCAGAGCGAATAACTCCACATCTTAAGGGGGAAGATACCTTTAGGCGACGAAAAAATTGCTGATTTTCATGATTTTTAAAAAACAGAAACATTTCTTCACCTTTTGTGAGACTTGGGGTATCTTTCATCACTACTTTCTGCTGTTACAAGGAATTTTTTTAAATTTATCAATCTTTAAAAACGGCGGACGTATGGCACGGTCTCCTAAACGGGTTGCGGTGGATATAAGACGCCGTGGCACGTAGCATCGGCAGGATTAATCTTAAAAAAAAAAAAAAAATATTTTTATTTCATTAGCACTCAAACGCAGAATATGAACCAAAAAAAAGTGAGAAATGTTGAAAATCGATGAAATTATACGCTTTAAAACAAAAATATTGAACTTTCCGAAAACATGGCTACATTTTGCAATAAAAAAAATACTTTTTTTTTTAATTTTCAAAAACATTTAGCTTCATGTTTCAGACAATAAGGTGAGAAAAATGTATACAAAATTTCATCAGCATCGGTCGATAAGTTTTTCAGCTATACGTCACGCCAGTTTGGAAGACCTCCGCCATTTTTTAAGATTAATAAATTTTCCTTTAACGCAACAGTAATAACAAAACATACCCAAAGTCTCAAAAATGTTCAACAAATGTTTTCTTTTAAAAAAAAGTCATGAAAATCAGCAAATTTTTTCCTCGCCTAAATGTATCACCCCCTTAACCATTCCGAAAAGTGTCGGTGATAATTCCTTGGTTTGATCATTGTAGCAAAGCCTTATGGGGCCGTCCATATATTACGTCATCGATTTTTGCTGATTTTCGACCCCCCCCCCCCCCTACAATCATCCTATCGTAATTTCCTAATGACCCCCCCCCCCCTCTCGCAAAACTGACGTCATTACCAGTTTGGCAAAATTAAAACATTTGCGGATTTGAGAAAAATTGGGTAACATTAAAACATTTTGTTATAGAATCATCTTTTATTATTTTGTACTTTGGCAATGTTTATTAATATAATAATATTATTCTTCCCTATTCTTTAGTTTTCTTTGGATAGCTCCCACATTTCGTTATAGAATCATCTTTTATTATTTTGTACTTTGGCAATTTTCATTAATATAATAATATTATTCTTCCCTATTCTTTAGTTTTCTTTAGATAGCTCCCACGGAGTTTTCACCCATTCTTGCAAATCCTGGATCACGGGTAATATCTCCGTATCCTCCCCATATTTATTTTGGCTCGATCGAACTATTTTCATAGGTACGCTGTTATTTGAAGTTCTCGAATATAATGTAGACAAACCTTATGTAATAAATAAATAAATAATGAGTTCAATAATTAATACCATTAGGTACTTGCAAAATATTTTTCATCACTCATGCGGGGAAACCACTCTAGTTGTACAATATACTATTGTACATTTTAAACCGGTGCGATGGTCTAGTGGTTAGCGTGCTCGCCACTAAACCTGCGGACCGGGAGGTCCCGAGTTCGAAACCCAGCCGCGTACATTTCGTCGTGAAATGTTTTTCTTCGGCATTTCACGGCGAAATAAGACTAGTTCCACGACTGGGGAGCGAACTTGATGACCGGCTGTATTGGTATAGGTTTTCCGCAGTTTCCCTATACCCATGACAGATATGTCATGGTGAATACGATACAGAGGGGAAAGTCGGCTGCGGCCGCAGGTGGGGGGGGTGTGGAATTGGCGGTAGAGGCGGATTGGGGGCTCGTTAAAAGGGAAGGACCCTGTACGACTGGAACAAACCCAATAAAAAAAATAAAAATAAATACTATTGTACATTTTGAAGTAACTGGTATCACAAGAATGACGTCAATTTCGAAACGCCCCCCCCCCCCCTCATCCATCATTTACCGTCATCCGCAGACGAACCTCCCCCCCCCAAATTTAGAATGACGTAATATATGGACGGCCCCTATCCAAATTGAGTAATTACAAATGACTAATTGTGAGATCATACATCACCGACTTTTGAGCAAAAAACTAAAACAAGGTAAAGCATCAGAAGACGAGTGGCATTCATGGTTCGCAAGACAATTGTTCGTAATGATTTTCCAATTGTTGCAGTGACGTAGAATGGTCGAGGAGCAACAGAGGCGGCAGCTTCGGAACGAACATGCCACGGATGAAGAAAAGGAGCACGACTGCAGGATCGATAAACTCAAGTGTCTGACGGAACGCGACACACTATGTACTCGCTCTGTCTCTCTCTTCTCATCCGAGGGAGCCAAAAGCCATGACAAGGTTCGAGATTTATCAAAGCGTGGTAAATCCCGAGGGTGGCCCGGCGACCGTTTCGTTGCCCCATTCATACATCTCCCGGCCTCAATGGGGGATTTTCGCAGAGAAAGTACGAGAGAGTTTGGGAGCGCGTGTCAGAGAGAACCGGAGAAACGACAAGGGCGAGAGAGAGAGAGAGAGAGAGAGAGAGAGAGAGAGAGAGGAAAAGGGATGTTGGGGAATTTCGGAAGGGATATACGACTGCGTAGGTCGCACAGAGGGGAGCGGAAATATTGCGTCCTGCACAAATGGGGTCTGAAGTTGAAGGTCATGCGTAAAACAACCCTTCGGTAAAGTTGAGTCGGGTTCGGGAGAGTAGGGGAGCGAAATGGAATAGTCGAAAACTGCGTATCTCGTGCAGTCGTATCACGTTTCTTTTTCTCATGAATGATCACGCGTTCTCACGCTGATACGCAATTACTCGTCTCCCCGTGAATTTTTTCTCTCGCTTGAAAACTCCCCAAGCTCCATGTACTCGCTTCTATTTCGGTTGAATCGATTTGACTGCGTTCGCTGAAAATGTAAAAAACATGTGCTATTTTCCATTGCGTCATTTTCTCATTTCGTTCATGAAATAAGAATAGCGAGCCTGCGGTATAAGCAAGCAGCAAAGTTGTCCTAAAAATAACCCGATTTGTCATGTTATTTTTGTTGGCTACATTAATGTTGAATGACACACCACCGGCATAAAGTATGAGTACACTTTTCGCATTTTCGATCGATACGGAAGGTTACAGATCTCGGCGAAAGGAGGGACGAGGGGTTCGAGATAGGATTCAAGGGCTCTCTTGTGTATGAGCTTGAAGTTTCCGATACGATTTTTCTTATTGCATAGTTTTATAGCGTAGGGTAATTCCAATTATTTTTTTTAATTGCAATTTTTTTAATTACGGGGTTAGACTACCATGAAAATTAAAAATCGTTCGACGCGCGAGGCAAATTTAAGAGGAAGCTCCAATATATGGTGCCGGAATCGCAGATTGAAGGTAAACTAATGAATACAACGATAAAACTGCTAGTGAAACTTTAAACAGGTTTTTCTCGACACTAGATTTTTTTAAATGGTGTACACGATTCCTCGTCATCTGATGAACGGAGTGACTTGAAGTTTGGCGCACTTATTCAGTGTAACAGTACTTTAGTATTGACCGATTTTTTTCTTCATATCATTTTTTTCATTAGTTATTAACAATAATGTCTCGTTAATAACGAGACATTATTTTTAATATCGTTATTAATGTTAATAACGTTATTAACAATTCCTCGAAAAAACGAAAAAATAATTGAAACTTCTTTTCTATTATTGAAACACGATAACAAAAAAGGCTCGGTCAAGTCATAGCCAATATTATCTATTTCAAGAAGAAAAAAAACTCGTTTTTTGTTTCAGATCAACCGAATGGTCAACATCACGTACATCGTTGAGCCCCTCACGATCAGAGGTCCTTCACGAGATTGTCTATAACTTCTTTAATTATTAATATTTTTAATGAAATTTGGTACACAGCTTTGTTAATGTACATACAAATAAATGTTCAAACGATTTTTCAATCACCTTACACATGCCTTCAGAATAAATTTTTTTTAATAACTTTGATTTTCGACCCTTCACAGTAGCCTAACCCCTTAAAAGAATATGTAATTTCATTTTTTATATCTTAATTCCAATATGCAAGTTTTTAAGTCTACTCCTAGTCAATCCGCGAAAAGTATTCCCCGGGCGTGTAGACCCGAGTAAAAATGAATCTATATAATCATATATAATTGTTTACAAAAATTGGCCCGATAGAATTGTATACAATTGTATATGATCAATTAATATACAATTATATAAGATTATATATATATATATATATATATATATATATAAGCGTAATATATATATATATATAATATAATACATCTCCCCATTATATTATATTATATATATATATATATATATATATATATATATATATATATATATATATATAAGATTATATATATATATATATATATATATAATCATATATAATTGTATATTAATTGATCATATACAATTGTATACAATTCTATCGGGCCAATTTTTGTATACAATTATATATGATTATATATATTCATTTTTACTCGGGTAAGTATTGTCGTTTTCATTGGAAACGTTTAAAGTATCATAAAAATTAAAGAAATCGATTTGTTTTTTTTTTTTTTTTTTTAAAACAAAAAATTCGCAATCATCAGGTAGTGGAGCCAAGTTATCCACGATTCCACTGGAAAATTTCAATAAACTATCAATTACCTAAACAGGTTCGATTTCGTAAAAATTCGAAATTCGTAAAGTTGTCGACGAGTTGGGTTGAAAAAATTCACGATTAATTTCGTCAATTTTTTCGCTAACAGCGTTTATGAAAAACTAGTCAACTGCTGCAGTGTCCTCTATCCGAAGTTCCGACTACTCGATCCGCCTTAAGAAACTAAATATGACGGAAGACCGTTGTCAAAACGAAACAAAAAAAAATACAGCGAAGGATCTAGACAATTTTGCGTACGTCACACTTTAAGGGGAAGACACGAATAATTGGCGAACTGCAAAATTCTGTGCTACTTGCACCCTCTGCATTGCAATGAAAAATCTACCTCGGAGCCAAGAACTTCTAATCAAGGAGCTGAAAACAAAACCCGCACAACTTCCCTCGGTGCGACTCAGCGACGACCTTAAAAACTAATTATTCGCCCATCGTAGACGACCCAAATGAGAAAGGTCCACGTGAGAATTTTTCTATAGCCCGTAAATAGAATTACCGAAGTACATGAATGATTAACCTCCCAACAGAAATAATTAAGGATTTAAGGGGGAAGATCGCTCCGGCAGCCGAGAAAACGCGAATTTTTAGTGTTTTTTCGTGTCAAACCTATTTATTCTATGTAATACAAATTTTATGTACATATTTTGCATTTTGCGAATAATGTTTTTTATATTTAAGAATAGCGGCTGTGCGTCACTTGCTTCAGAGACGCGTTGCAGCTCGAGTTGGTTCACGGCGTACAACCTAGCGTCTGGTGCATCGCTCTGAAACATCAGAGCCAAGAAGTTTTATATTACTAAGACCCACACGCTCTATGTGAACCTAAAAAATCCAATGAAAAGTGAAAATTCGAAAAATGGCGCGTGTTTTAAAAAATTGTGCTATTTTTTATTAAATGTTTACTATAGTATTTTTTAACGAAAAAAGTAGTTTTTTAAAATAATTTTCGAGGAACTCGAGGTTCACATAGACCGTAATTATGTTATTTAAGAGCGTGCAAAATTTAAAAATTATCGATCAGGTACTTAGTGAGTTATCGCGTACGAGGTTCACGAAAAAATGGTTTGCAGGTAAACGCTCTGAAACGTTTGACATTTTAAATGGCGCGCCATTTTTTTGTGGCAAACATAGAGTACTAATCTTTGACAACGGGGATCAGGAAGTATTGAGGTTAAGTCATAGAGAATTACACGATCGAGCAACGCATAGAAATTATTATTTGTTGCATTGTTACTGCGTAGTTATTGCATACGAAGTTTCATGGTCGTGTTATCTCGCGCGGCGGCAATGTGAGTTGGCCACCAAGATCGTGCGATTTGACGCCGTTGGACTTCTTTCTTCGGGCGTCTCTGAAAGGAAAAGTGTATACCAATGATCCACGGACCATTCCGGAGCTCAAGGAAGCAATTGGACGCACCATTAAAGCCTTACAGTAACGGGCATAAAATCCTTTGCAAATTTAACAATTTTTTTCTTATGAAAAAGTGATTCACTCATAAAATTAATTACACATCTATTTAGTATGAATATCAAGCTGTTAGAAAAAATATATTTTTTCGACGTACAAAATGGCCGGCTACTAATATTTTCTTTTGTCATCTTTTTTTGGCACTCCGCGGCGTGACATTTAGCATCCACAATTTTTTACCGAGAACAAAAAACAAAAATTCTCGTCAATCTACATTTGAATACCTAAAGAAGTACGTACGGAATTTAAAAAAATATTGTCTTATTCAAAAGTCGTAGGTATTTGAACTTAAGAAATGAATTTTCAGTAAAAAATTTCGTTATAACTGCTCATGAAATGAAAAGTTATCGATTAATCAGAAATTCCGTACGTACTTCTCTGCGAAATGCAATTAGGAACATGACTTTTAAATTTGAAGTAAATCGAGTGAAAATTGTTGAAGTTATTTGTCACGCCAATTGGAAAAAAGCTGTTTCGAGAAGTAACGAGTTAGTCGGCCATTTTGTACATCAAAAAAGAAGATATATTTTCTAACAGCTTGATATTCATACTAAAAGATGTGTAATTAATTTTATGAGCGAATAATTTTTTCATACCAAAAAAAATTGTTTAATTCGCACGTGATTTTATACCCGTTAGTGTGGCCTGAGGCCTTAATTAAATTAGTCCGCAATTATGGCAAAATGTTATTGAAAATTTCGTCAAAAGAGTGAACGTTTGCAAACGAGGACGAGGCGGCCATTTGTCGGATATTGCGTTCCACACATAACCTCCATGTTTGTACCTTATATTAAAATAAAAATATTCGTACTTTTTAAATAAATAATAACTTGTATTAATAAATTAAAATGTTAGGTCATTTTGAGACTCCTTATAGGGGCGTTCACAGGCTACAGCTTTGGCAGGTCTGCAAATTTCGTTTTGCAAACTTCAGCACGATATTCTACACGCGTGGCTCACTTTTTTTTTTTTTAAATAACATTTTCAAATTACAAAGTGATCTCCCTCCTTAACGCGCTACATCTACCTATGTCGGTTAAAAGTAGCATTTTCCAAAAATATCTTTTCTCGATAGTATCACTTTTTATCTATATACCCTGAAAATTTCATTGAAATATTTCTAAAATTGATTGAGCTTCTAACTCAATCACTTTGACCGCGTTTTTCTCGAAACACTGTTTTCAAATTCGGTGGACATGATATCTCGAGAACCACTTGATGAATTGTTTCCAAATTTACAGGAGATACGATGAAAAACATCGAAAGGTCGTTGACGATCGCCCTTTTTTCAAATCGATCTTCATTTCATAAGAGTTACGTAAAAATGAGGACCTTTTTCATATATTTTGTATCCTCGAGTTTCAATCCGTCTCCACGCTGTTAAAAAGAATTGTTAAAAAAAATCGCCGATCGTCAATGACTCGAATGTATTGTTAACTTGAACAACCCATTTGGTTTTTGGATTTCAGATGGACCGTTCGAGCTGGAGAGTGTCCACCGCCAAACGTCGCGAAAAAAATGTAACCTGTCGGCGGCCATGTTTTTGTTGACTTCCTGTATTTTTTGGTGTTTTTTCAAGCTCTGGATATATGTACCTCTGAGTGAAAAAAATGCGTTTCTCGTTCCCCAACCGTTTCCCACAAACAAAAATTTGGCATTTGGCCATTTTTTCGGACCCCTAGGTGGGTGTAGTCCCTTAAAGAGTTCATATGAAGAGTGGCGTGTTCCAACCCATCAGTTGCTGCCCACGTAAAATCGTCGAGTTCACAAAACCCTCTGATGCAATAGCTACCCCCGCTCCTCCAACGGCTATCATCCGGAGTCTCCGCTACCCCCGATTGTTTACCTCCTCACGGTTCGTCAACAATCGTGGGTTGGCGGGGCTGAAAAGCGAACCGTACGAACAGAGCAGAATTCATTCCCATTTTTTTATCCCAATATTCTCATACGACTGCGTATCTCGCTTGCATTGGCACGTAAGAACACGAGAGGCAGAGAGAGAGAGAGAGAGAGAGAGCCACTCTGTCTCACGTGACCGAAACGTTGCTATTGATTTCAGCGCGGGGGTGCATGCGCGCTTGGTCGCGCGAATTTTCTCGCTGTATGCGCCACAGGAGCGCCACACGGCGTGTGTGTGTGTGTGTGTTGGGAAAGGTGGTTGCGTGCAAACGCCGGAAGACTGCGCGATATACGCGCCCAGTTTTCGTTCGGTTACGACCGCGGGGTGGCGACAATAGTAATCGGGAAACATCACTTCCGTTTACATCGGGTATAACAACCTCGGGAAAGGGTGCCTCTCGCGAGAGACGAATTTTCTCACTCAAGATTTCGCGTATTGCAATCGCGATCAAACATTAATAACGCGTTATAGTCGCGACCGTGTTGTGTCCCCGGATATCGAGTCGTGACTGCACAGTGCGCGACAACTTCTCGTGGATGTGATCCTCGAGCAGGCATGACCTGGGTAAACACGCACAGGTTCGCATTGTTCTTAAATCTACATATTTACCTTTTAGGATTGTCATACCGCGTGCATAAACGTACGATTTTCGGTAAAATATTCGTTTTCAACGTTTTACCGTTAGACTCAAAATTGTAAACGTAAAATCGCGAATATCCGGCTCTGCGCCATGAGGAATTTCGGTGTACATTTTTTGGACATATCCGCGTATTCAAGTACGAGAAAATTGTTTTCGACATTTTTATCGTCGCTTTTTTGTTGTACGAAATATTTTTTGCTCATTTGAATTCTGAATTTCTGAACAAAAAAAAATAAAAAATGATTGCGGAATTTTCGTATCGAAGATTTGTCGAAAGAAATTCGACCAATCGAAAATAATAATTTTCATTGCATTCCAACGATGCAAACTTTGCCATGAAAAAAGGGCCCCTCGTATGTATCGTGCTCTTCCGTTTTCCCCGAAAATTCGTTGCAAACGTTGAGCAACGTTTTTCTTCGCTATTCCGTTCAAAAGGATTCCCGTACAAAAATTCTTTGGAACATCATCTCGAAACTATTTCCCCGTCGTACCAGTCAGGAACAAATCCAGCGTATCGTAAAATACTCGCTTTTTTTCTTCTAAGTTGCGTTCAGCCCACTTTCTGTTGACATCGGCCATTTTTGTCGCCACGAAAACTCGTCGAGATAGCTTCGAACAATAGGCACACGTGCTGTTGCCGGGACGAAAAACTTCATCTCTTCTCCAGATCATTTTTTTTAATTCCCGTTTACACTTGCCGCATCGGCGAGTTTTATTTATTTATTTAATTTTTCCAAAGAAGCAGAAAACGCATGCGAAAGAAAGTTTGATCGAAAACGACGAGCGACTCACGTGCTCGATGTTTTCTCCGAGATATAAAAGTAACGCTTTGGTGAGACCGATCGATCTGTGTGTGGTTGGCGAGGGTACGTTAGCCTCATATGACAAACTCGACGAGAGACGCGACCTCGTTCCTCTTCCCACTACGCTGATCTTATAAAAAGTATTAAAAAATCGCGCGACTGTAGTCCAATGGAATGTTACTCTCTGTAAAAACAATAATAATAATAAAACAATATTATACGTAATCTTCACTGTTGTTTTTATTGTTGAATCTGTTCGTTTCAACTGCACTGCGTACATTGGTCCTTAAGGAAGGGAAAACGACCCACAGCGGTTCCATTTCGGAAAAAGGTGTACATCGGATCGAAAGTTCGAATTAATTTTTTGTACAGAATAGGCCTCAGCTATTCAGACAACTTTTATTCTATGAATAAAATCTGTAAGATGCGTAGTTTTAGAGAAAAAAAAATGGTCCATGTTTTTGGTATGAAAAAAAAAAAACTTTTTTTCTCAAATTGGATCAACTTGTCGCGTGTTTCGTCGGTACTATGTGGTAGCCCTAGTGATATTATACAAAAAATAAAAATAAAACGCGCGTTCACTTGCGGCCGCGCGATAAATTTGACGATATTCAGAAATAAAATTTAACAATCTTTTTTTTATGAAAAAGTGATTTACTCATAAAATTAATTACACATCTATTTAGTATGAATATCAAGCTGTTAGAAAAAATATATATATATTTTTGTCGATGTACAAAATGGCCATTTAGCATCCACAATTTTGTACCTAGAACAAAAAACAAAAATTCTCGTCAATCTACATTACAATACCTAGAGAAGTACGTACGGAATTTAAAAAATATTGTTTTATTCAAAAGTAGGTATTTGAACTTAATAAATGAATATTCATTGTTAAATTTCGTTAAAACTGCTTATAAAATGAAAAGTTTTCGATTAATCAGAAATTCCTTACGTACTTCTCTGCGAAGTGCAATTAGGGACCTAACTTTTAAATTTGAAGTAAATCGAGTGAAAATTGTTGAAGTGATTTGTCACGCCAATTGGAAAAAAAAGCTGTTACGAGAAGTTTTGAGTAGACGGCCATTTTGTACATCGAAAAAAAATATATAAATATTCTCGAACAGCTTGATATTCATACCAAATAGACGCGTAATTAATTTTATGAGTGAAACACTTTTTCATACGAAAAAAATGGTTAAATTCGCACATGATTTTATACCCGTTACTGTGGCCTGAGGCCTTAATGCATTTTCGTGTACTGCAGTACATTTTAATCGACTTTGTAAAAACCAAAATAAAAAAAAATTACGGTTTAATATTTTTTCTGTCATATTAAAGATTTTTGCTAAAGTAAAGGTAACATTTTTAGACTTGATAGGATTTTAGATGGTGTTTGTTGATAACAGGGGCCGAGTACCCAAGATTACTTATTCATTCGTGCAGGTCACAAATTTGCAGGTGGCTAAGTAATTAGTGGTAAAGGGATTATCTTATCTACTTATGTACATCATAAAATCAAACCTATGAAGGCCGCCCAGTAAAAATAAGTCATTTATTTATATCGTGCTTTAAAAATAACAGAATAAAATTTACTCGTAATAGCTTTATCTTTCAACGTAATTTTTTATCTTCACTTGAAATTAAATACGTACAGTGCCTTTTACCTTAACAAAAATCTTCAAAATGGCAGAAGAAAATAATGAAAACGTTATTTTTCATTGCTTTAGAGAGAAATAAGAAATCTTCGCCAAACAAGCAAAACAATTACTTTTAATGTCAAATTTCTCGCGCGGCTGCAAGTAAACGCACGTTTTGTATTTTTTTTTGTATAATATCACTAGGGCAACAGTAGGGACAGGTTGATCCATTTTGAAAAAAAAAATATTTGTTCATACAAAAAATAATGAATTATTTTTTTTCTACAAAACTACCAATCCCAGAGATTTTAATAATAAAATAACAGTTGTCAGGACAATTGAGAACTATTCTGCAAAAAAAAGTTCAAATAAAAATTCCGACCCACGACCCTGTGTCCACCTTTTCCGAAATGGAACCACTGTGCGACGTAGATAAGAGACGGGTTTGTTTGGTACTTGTTTACACAGTGACTGCGGCATGAACGAATGAAATGATGGCGGGGATGCCTCCAAGCTTCCGCACCTCTCGTATTTGCATTGCGTCTGACGTAGATCGATTTGTTTTTATTTATTTTATTTTCTCGATCGTATCCCTTGGTGTCTTACGACATCATAAATGCTGTTTATACTTGCCAAGCGACGGAAACGCAGCCTTTTGTCCACACACGCATTATTTTGCAGCTATAATAATAATGAATGATAACGACATTAATAATTGTTTTAGCAGTAGTGATATTAATAATAATAACGACAGGATTTACAAAATTCGATATTTTTGTTGTTCCTAATTCGTTTATTGTCATGAATATTATCAATATCATTATTACGGTCATTATTGTTGCTGCTATTTATTATTTTTTTCACTATTTCATTTTTTATTACTTTTATTATTTTTATTACTGATATCATCATAATCATCATTATGATTTTTATCATTCGCTGTAATGTGTCGTAAATAATAATAATAATTATGTCTGTTGATAATGATAATAATAATTGTTATTAATATTTGTTTGATATATTTGTTGTTAATATTCATATTAATAATTATATAGTTGCTATGAATCATTATTATTGATCGTAATAATAATAATTATAACTAATATTAATAAGTATAACTAATTATTGTTATTATAGCGAATAATAATAATAATTGAATATTTTTACAGTTATTATTATGATAATTATTATTACTATGTATCGTAATTTACCGCTGAAACTTCGCGAGCCATCTCGAAGGTCCATTCGTCTTTGTCACGCCCCCCCCTACCCCCCCCCCCCTTTCGCTAGCATGAATAGTTATCGATTATTCGCCTCAACCGTTCTCTAAATTGCATAATTCTATTATCACGAATTATCGTAAGAACGCGACACCGATACAAAACAATTAAAGCTTCTATTTCGATGTCGAATCGCCTGCTCTGCGTCACGAGATGTTTTAATAAGGAGTGGCGGTGAAGGGGGCGACAAAAGTTGAATAACGATTATCATGAAACCGGATGGGTATATTTTCGTCGATACGGGTATAAACGGGAGACTGAGTTACGTAAATAGGAATACGGATCATAGTCGGACGTCGCGCGTTTCTCTATTGGGCTTCCCTTTGGAAAGCTACGTGCGATCTAGCAACAGCAGCAGGGATATCGGCTTAAAGAGACAGCGAACGGGGTTGGAAAGGCTTCGGCGAAGAAGACGATGGATGGGGGAAGGTCGATAACGAAATTACGATACACTGTTTTAGGGAGATTTTCGAAGGTAGAATGGTAAAGAGGTCGAGCCGATTTTGTTTGGTCGATAATGGAGAAGAGTGTATGCTCAGGCTGCGTACATGCTCGAAAACGTTGATGTAAGGTGGTTTTGTTTTATTTGATTTTTTTTCCTGGGTATGACGAAAAAAATTATTCGCTTTTGGGGACAGGGATGTTCGATGTTGACTGAGAAACTTTTTACGACGTTTAAGTGCGTATCGTTGGAATGCAACGATTTTTTTTTGCTTTTTTAAAATTATTTATTAATTTTTATTATTTCTTCATTTTTATCATTCTCTGAAGCCTTTTTTTTTTGCAAATTGCGGTCATAATTCTCTCACAGAAAAGGCGTACAAACGTTTCATTGATTTTCACAGCCTCAATTTTTGGAAAGTGAAACATTTTCCTAAAAATCGTCAGATAATTGTTAATAACAATTTAACTATGCAATATTTTAAAAAAAACTACGTACTTCCATAGACATTGTATTTTTCAAGATATATTCAACATTTCAAGTGAATCGGCTGAAAATTGTCTGAGTTATGTTTGGGGTCAACTTAAAAAATGCAGTTTTGAGATAAACGCTGCAGAACCGCCATTTTGAAATTAATCGCTTCAAAAAAATATTGTATACAGTCACTGATATGTATGATAAACGCCCTTTTTGTAATCCCGATTTATTTTATAGTTTTTCTGAAGAAAAAAAATCCCCAAAAAGCCTATTTTTCGGCCTCTAGAGTGGCCTGACCCCTTAAGCGAGAAAAACAATTTGCTGATTTCAGGGTTGCGAAATTTGTAATGAAAAAGTAATGCATTATTCATTACATTTTTAATGGGTAATTAAAAAATATTTAATTACCCATTATATTACATTCAGTAATGTAAAAAATTGCCATTACTCATTACATCATATTTTGTAATGTAAACAAATTCCATTACCCATTACATTGTAATAAGTAATGAAAACATTTCACATTGAAAAATGTAATGCAATGAGGAATGAAAATTCTTTACATTATAAATTCCAATGTAATGAGTAATGATTTTTTTTCACATTACACAATTCAATGTAATAAGTAATGGCATTTGTTTGCATTACAAAATGTAATGTAATGAGGAATGGACATTTTTTTCATTATACATTCCAATGTAATGAGTAATGAAATTTTGTTACAATACAAAATGCAATGTAATGAGTAATGAAAGTGCTAATGCATTACAAAAAGTAATGCATTATTTCCAACCCTGGCTGATTTTTATGATTTTTTTTAAAGGAAAGATTTCTTTACTTTTTTTAGACCTAGGGTATGTTTTATTACTACTTTTGGCTGTTACATGATATCCTTTTTATTTATTAAGCTTTTAAAATGGCGTAAGTATGGGCTTCTAAACGGGTTCCGGCTGAAAAAAACAACTAACGAAGACTTTTCTTTCATTAACACTCATACGCAGAATATGAGCCAAGAAAAAGTGAGTAATGTTGAAAATCGATTAAATGATACGCTTCGGAACAAAAAAGTTGAATTTTCCGAGAAAAGTGGTTACGTTTTGCAAGAAAAAATACTTTTTTTATTTTCAAAAACATTTAGGGTTCTATTTTAGACGATGAGGTTACGAAGATTTATACCAAATTTCGCCAGAATCGGTCGATTAGTTTTTTAGCTATATGTCACGTGAGTTTTGAAAATGCAGTTTAGAAGACCGTGGCATACCTCCCATTTTTTACGATTAATACATTTTTATAAATACCACGTAACAGGCAAAAGTAGTAATAAAACGTGCCCTAAGTCTAAAAACTGGCGAAGAATTGTTTCCTTTTAAAAAAAGTCATAAAAATCAGCAAATTGTTTTTCTCGCCTAGAGGTATCTCCTCCCTTAATCGATTAAATAAAATTTGTGCAATAAAAAAATGCTCGTTCCCTTCTATCGATGCAAACGTTCCCGTCATAATTTTTTTTTCCTTGGGCAGCTTCATTTAAGGATTGAGGTCTGGTTGGAACGTTAAAACAGGCCCTTTTCCGATTTTTTTTCGGCCAAACGATAAAATAATTTACAACAAAAGTTCGTCCGTTTAAAAGATATATACTTAATGTAAACATAATAATTTTTTTAAAGAAATATGTTTCAAAATAAGCCGATACGTATCAATGGCCAAGGACGTTGCAAAAAAAAACAGGTTTTGCGGTGATCACTCTCACGCTGTGACGGATTATCTGAAACCAACAAAACAGGGGGGAATCTTTAGTTAATGATATAATGCTCCGGTTGAACGAAGGGTTTTGAAAAATATCCATTTTTCACAAAATGGCGGACGTTGAAAGTCAAAAGTGTTGTTCTGACCAAAATTTCACTTACAAAAATTGACTAAAAAAAAATAATTGTCCAAAAAAAAAATCCTTCGCTCATCCGGAGGAAAACTATGTATAGAAGAAGTGATATAAATTTCAACCCGATCGGTAAAGCCGTTCTCGAGTTACATTGATCACCGACTTCGAAAACATGGTTTTGAGAAAATCGAGTTTAAAGTTTTGAGTACGATTTGCATGCGACGGTCCACGGCGCCCTTCAAAGTTATGTATTTCGGCGATTAATGGTCTGATTTACATTCAATTAGTCGGAAAATACTCGTAAGATATTATACTTTTAGAATAGGAAAAAAAATCGATTTTTTGAAAATTCTAACTAGACCTCCTTAATTCTACAGCTTTAAAAAAATGTTCACTAATTTTAGAAAACCATTTTTAATAACATTAACAATCATAATAATTGTACTAGAAGTAGTAATAATATCCGTTATAACAATAATAATAACAATAAAAGCCGTAATAAATAATAATACTGATAATATTCCTGACAACGAATTAATAACAACAATAATGTCGAATGCTGTTATTCCTGTCGTTATCGTTATTAATATTATTGTCACTACTACGACAATTATTGCTGTCGTGATAATTCATAATTATTGTACCTGCATAATTATGCATGTATGGAAAGACTGCGTTTCCGTCGTCCAACAAGAATAAACAGTATTTATAATGTAAGACTGGTCCACGAGATTCGATCGAAAAAAAAATAAATAAAAATAAAAACATGTCGATCGGCGTCTAACACAATAAAAATACGAGAGCTGCGAAAGTTTCGATACCGCAGCGATTCCTCGAGCGTTTGGTTCATCCGGCTCATTTTTTTGTAGAAAACAAAGCACAAAATCTCGACTCTGTAAATCTCTCGATCCCCACGACAATCCATCGCATTGATCCGTCTACATGTTGAAATTTTGGCAATTGCAGGAAAAAGGCGAATTGAAGAAAGTTCCGCAGTCGAGGAAGTGAAATCATGTCAGGCTCGTCGGTGAATCGGTGGTGACCTTGAGCCCTTTGATCAACAAGCCGAAGACAGGAAATCTCGTGGTGGGCCGACCCTCGATGCTTACGCTACGCCTGGTGTCGACGCACTTCTTGAAGCAGCCATAGGAGGTGTCCTTCGCCTCAACGGAAGGGGCACGTGTTTTATGATGTGCCGCGATTGGGACATGAATCCGGGACTCGTTGATTTTAACGTTTTAAAATTTTTCAAAAGAGCAACCGCCTGAGTTACATCCACGCTCGTCGACGAGTGCAGAGCACGAATTAGGATACAGAAGATTAATCACAATCCCAAAATTGCCGACTTTTTTCTTCTTCTCGATTTCATTTGGCAAGTTACAAGCATTTCGTCGTTGATCGCTGATTGAATGCATGGTCTGCACGAACACGTTCAAGTGCTTTCGAAAACGCGCACCAAACACGTGTTGCAGTCAGGAACACGAGGGACGGAGAGAGCGAGGAACAATCGTGAATGAAAAAGAAGACGAGTCATCGTCAGGACGAAATTGTCATTGAGAAAAAGGGAAAAGGGCGAGGGTGGAAAACTGTCCGATCAAAAGTGCCGTTTTCCGCGGCGTCTAGACTGAATTCAGCATACATCAATCTGTGGAGAGTCGCGAGAGAGTGTATTGTAAGTTTTCAATAACTATATGTGTACAACAATTCGCGAGAATAATTGCGAATAAGAAACTCGTACGCTGCTTACTCGTAATTTCGTTTCGCTCGTAGGGGAAGCTTTGTGAACGAAATAAAATCGTGAGGAAGCAACGTGCATGCTTCTAATTCGGACGGATTTTTCCTGAACCACTGTGACGGGCCGAAAAAGGTCATTTTTCCCTTTTTTTTTTGTTTACTAGATTATTTTTCTGGAATTTGGAAAAAAGGTATGTTATCTAACATACATTTAACGTATTTCGTGTAAATTTTTATTAAAAAAAAATAAAGAATAACTTTTGTTGGATTATAATAACGCCAGCATCTGTATGAAAGATGAGGTCCAACGGCCGTATCGATAACTTCGCAACACTTGGTCTGAAAAATAGAAACAAAAAAGTTTTATAATCTATATAAATGTGGTAGAAAAAAAAATCACAAAATTGCAGGTGTTCAATTAAAGTGTCATTTTGGCGAAATATTTACTCATATTCGGGGGCTTGGGATGTACATTTAGACGGGAAAAAATTAACGGCGGGGTGAAGTTAATTCGGCGAAAAAAAGGCATGTTTTAAAGATTTTTTTTGGCGTAACGAATAGTGTTCGTTTATTGAAAAATTTACATATAATAAAGTAACATTTGAACAACATTCTCCTAAATTTGCATTGCAAAATATTCAAAATTGAGCGAGTGAAAATTAAACCCCGGAGGCGCCTTGAAAAAAAGTTGGTTTGCGGTGTGCACCATAACTCGCAACAGAATCATTTGAAACAAAAAAATCAAAATGCATTTGTTAAAGGAGATGTTTCTCGAGGTAATGACGGGAGGATTTTTTTTTTCGATTTTTCGATTTTTCGTAGCACTTGGGAGCCAAACACCCGATTTTCGCTAAAAAAATCGGCTAATTTGTTGTTGAAAAATTAGTAATTATTTAAAAAAACAAAAAAGCTCTCGACAATACCTGGTGAATTATGTGAAGAAGTACTGTGCAAAATTTCAAAGCGATTGGTCCAGTAGATTTTGAGTTATCGTGCACACGGACTTCAAATATGACAAGTCTCAGAAAAACGGTTTGAAAAACGCAGAAGAGAACGGCATGGAGCAATAGACGCTCAAATACTCATAACTTCGTCAATTTTACTCCGATCGACTTGAAATTTTAACACAATATTCTTGATATATTATGCATTCATTTAAAAAATTTAAAAAAAAATGAAAAGAATAACATTTAAATACTTTACCCCGCCCTTAAGCACTTTTGAGGGATTTTTAAAACTAAGAAATGATTATTCTACATTTATCAAACTGTGGGTACACTTTAATAGCATATTTAGGTATCGGAAACAATTTTTTTTCAATTTCATTTATCATCAAAATGGCGGAACTGCGGCAGAGTGTTACAGCAAGGTTGCCGCGGGAGTCAAACTTTTTGCAAATCAAAGACAACTTTGATTTGCAAAAAAAAATTTTATTTTCAGTAAGCCCATTTATAGTTTCTATTTGACGGTAATTAAAATGAAAAAAAAAGGGCAAATTTCAGAGAATGGTACGCATCTACAAACAAATCAACATTCCTCGCGAAATTGCTGTAAAATTTGGATTAAAAAAGTTGCTTTTTTTCGAATTTTTCAAGAACAATTGTCGTCAAGTAGAAGGTAGCCATATTGTCAATATTTCCACCAAGTTTCAATTTAACTTGAAATACTTTGAGAAAATGCAAAAAAGATCGATTTTTTACCCGTCACAGTGGTGTCTCGCCATAATGCTCCATCGTGGTTGTTACGCAGTCGAAAAGTGTATGAAACCTGGAAAAATCAGGAATTTTTACCCACGTGGAATTATCAGTGAAAAGTCAGGAAGATCCGCACGTCCGTTGAATTTTTCCAAATCATATTCGGTTTCATTGAAAAAACGATTATTCCCTTTTTTGCTCTTTACTGAGGCCAATACTTGTTAGTTGCATTTGACACGGCCTGTAAGTATTTTTTGCGTCGCGGCTACAGTCGCACATACAGCCCTAGCAATTTTGGCAACTGCAAAGTCAACCGAAAATATCAACGGTTGAATTTGGACAGCTTTACAACTATAAAGTCGACCGTAAAAAAAATCCTAATGGTTGATTCAATGGTTGTTTAACCGCGGCCATTTTGTTTTCGCTGGATGGTTGTCTCACTCCGTCGCACAATCTGCTGCGGATATTCTCTGCCCCCCCCCCCCCCCCTGAGTTTGATTACTCAATTCTCCGCGAATCATCAATTTAATTATCAAGACAGTATAATTTGATTAATCATTAAATATATTGCGTCGAGTCAACCATCCAATTAACCGTCGAGTCAACCATCCAATCAACCGCCGAGTCCAACCATCCAGTCAACCGTCTAGTCAACTATCCACAGAAAACGCAGGATAGTCGACTTTCAAAGATGAACAGTTGAGAAGCTGTCCAAATTCAACCGTTGAACTTTTACGTTGACTCAACTGTCTTTTACAACCGGTTGACCAAAATGACAGGGAGGTGTGGGAACTCCCATGGCGAGGGTGAAGCCCTTGGCGAAAGCCGTTTCAATAATTCTGGCATAGACCGATCGCGTCGCTGCGTTAATTGGACTTCTTTGGGAGAACTGCAGGGAGAAGTAGCATTGATAAAAAGCTTCGAGGACTTTGCTCATGACCAAAAGTAAATAGACATTCACCCTCATTACCGGAAAAGTGCCGCAGTTTCTAGGCTCGTTTGAAATTCCGTTCAAGCTACATTTTTTTATTTTTGAGCCCAGCCGTTTATAATAGGAATTATTTGTAATTCACGATATTGAAGTTTTCATCGTTGGAACGCAACGAAACGTTCTCAATCCGAACTTTTTTGACAAATTTGGGCTGCGAATATATCCCCAACGTTTTTTTTTTTTTCAGGATTCTCAGAAATTTGCATGCCCAGATTTTGGATGACGACGGAAATAAATAAAAAGAAATTAAGAGGGAATTTTCGTTGCGGCACAACGATGCAAACTTCAACATCGTTGCAAATCTGACACTGTAGTTTCCAGTCGTGCGGTCATAAAAATAAATATCGAAGGTTTTTATTTTAGGCAAACTGTCCTGAAAATCCTAAAGACGTTAGGGAATTTTAAACATGCTAACGCGTAAAAATAACACGTCTATTTGTGCAAAGCAAAAGTCGTCCTAGATCTCGAAATTTGAGAAACTAAAGCGTTTACTACGTTACCTAAAAAATCGAATCGAAATTCTGTCAGCGATTGTGGCCACGTTCAGCATTAACCTGCCACGAATGATACCCTATGTGAAGAAATTTAGCCCAATATCCCAAATTTTCAAGAGGTTAAAAGCGTTAGCTGAAATTTTGTGTAGTAGAATTTAATATTTTATAATATATGAATTCCTTCACCGATCTACCGTCAAATTCACCGTCAACTGTCTTTCAGTGCTACTCCGCGTGCGTAATAAATTTCGCGAGGTTGAAGTTTGCATCGTTGGAATGCAATGAAAATTAATATTTCAGAATTTCCGTAACTTCTTTCCGTCGATTTTGGCTACAAAAATTCGTCAATCATTTTTTAGAGCTAAGTAGCTCTAAAAAATGATTGAAGAATAAGCGATCTACAATTTAAATCTACAAAAAAATATCTATAATAATAAAAACATAGAGAATAAAATGTATAAAAATACTTTCGTGCGTTCCAACGATGCAAACTTCAACACCGTTAAATTTCATCCCGATATTTCATTGATCTTCGAACATTTGCCGAACAACCGCTGAAACGGAAAAAAAGTATCGACAGACTGTTGGATTGCAAACAAGACCAAATAATTCGGAACTAAGAAATGAATTACGTTTGAGGGACTACACCAGTGTGAACGCTGAAAATTTGCGTGATTTTCGGGAATTTTTTGGAAGAAAAGTACTCAATCAAATGTTTCGGAAAATAAAGAATATATTTGTCTATATTCAACCTATATTACATAATTTTTTCATAGAAAAATATTGAGATGCAAGCGACTCATGCGCTGCCTTCGGTGGCGCCAAAAAAAAAGTTCCTCCACTGCTGACACGATTCCGGCCGATTGAGTAGCTGAAACCGAAAAAGGAAAAAATGTCGTTAAACTGGAAGGTATTTCCTGTACAATGACGTAGGATTTTCGAAAAATATCAAAATCTAACAAAATTGCATAGTTACGAAAAAAGTCTGTTTTCTTGCCTATAAAATGGTCGTTAATTTCATATAAAATAATATAAAATTCATAATATAATATAATATATTATATTATATTATATTATAATATAATATTATATTATATTATATAATATAATATAATTAATATATAATATATTCATAATATAATAATATAAAATTCATAATATAAGATCGTTTATTTCAATGCCAAATCGTCAATTTTCATTCAATCAAAAATATCCTACCCCAGTGTAGAGTAAATATATTCAAGAGTACTCAATTCAAATTTCAAGTCAATCGGATAATTGCTCTTTGAGTTACAATGTCAGCAAATTTGAAAAATCTCATTTCGAGAAAAACGCGTTTAAAGAGTTAACTATCGATTTTTGCAAGATAAAATGATATTGAGCATAAAAACTGCTAATCAGCTATACCTGGTCCACACAATGGACCCTCCTCTTCCTCGAATAATGCCTGCTGAGGGGCTGAAGCTTTTCACACTGGTATAGCCCCTTAACGACTACGGTTGCAATAATGCATCTCTGCAAATCCATTTTTTTTACTTCTAACCGCTTTATCGAACATTTAGTTGTCAACGTTTTTTTTCCCAATCGTACCCTTTTGGTCGTTCGTACTTGATGCATACGCGACAATTGTTGGCGTTGAATATCATCGTGGAGATTTCCGAACGAGCGTTCTCGAATCGACCTATTTTGCAGCGACTGTACGACCCCCAGGGTTACTCAAAGTTGACGCAGATATATCAATGTCAGCGAGAGCCGCCGGGCACACTGTGGAGCGGAACCCTTTGAGCGACTCTTTTGCTTTTTTGTTTTACTTTATCATTTACACAAGGTTGCATTCGTAGCGTAACTTCGAGAAGCGGGAAGGAAAGACTCCATGAACAATTACGCTCGTAAGAATAATCAAAGCCAGGAATAACTTTTTTTTTTTCACAATGAAACATTTTTCTACATTTTTTTCTCTCTATTATCCGATACCGTGAGATCGAAATCGCCCTTGCATTCTTTGAATATCGAAATATCGAGCTTGAAAAATAGCATATTCTCTTTGAGTTTGTTCGAGTCGAAATACAATTACCGAGCTTAGTCACGTCGAGTCGTTACTTCGAATTACAATAACATCGGATTTTTCGTGTTTTAAATATGCATCATTGTCATAAATTGTCATCCGGTCCTGCTTCTTCTTCTCTCTATGCAGAGACTCGGTTCGAGAACGCACGAGCACGAATATATTAATTTCCCCAATTTGATACTTCGTCCAATTTTATTCCACGTCCGACCAAAGTGCTGATAAAAATTGTATGGAACTTTTGAGAAAAAAAGGCAATAATAATTTTCGCATTTAGCCTTCGTAACTAATGGTCCTGATGGAATACAAAAAAAAAGGTTTTGTTAGTGCGGCAGTGGGTCGCGGTGCAGGCGAAGTGGGATGAGACGCCCTCAGCAAGATCCTCTCCATCACCATCACCATCACAACCATAATCATCATCATCATCATCATCATGGTTCAACATCAAGTCCTTCTCGAACTCGTCAACAGACAAACGACAAGGTAACACCATACAAGCTATCCGTTTTATTCTTCTGAATTTATCAAAAGAAGCACGTTAATTAACTTTTACGACTTTTCACGTTGTCCAATCGTGCTGTATACTGCCGACAACTTCTTGCTTCAAGGGGTTTTATATACAGTCAGGAGGCCCAAAAAGATTGATTTTTCAAGGATTTTTCTTGAGAAGACCTTTAAATCTATTAACGTAAAAATTTGTACACATATTATGGTAACTTTTAACTGTATTATAACATTTTTTATTCGTAAAAATAATTATTTTCAAAGTTGCTATAGCTGATCTCGGGAAGCACCTCTAAAAAAGGCGTCTCGTGGTGAGCACGATATTTCTGGACTGGATCATGTAAAATGAAAAAATCAAAACATTTCGTTAATATAATGGATTATCTTGTAATTGGTCGAAGGAATAAGCGAAATAATAATTTATGACAAAATGGCGGCTGCTCAACAAACAAATCGACATTTGACAAAAATATAGGCCTTAAATTGTTTATAAAATGGAAAATATTTATCGGTGAGAAAAAACCTTAAATTAATTACTAAAAAATATACTTGAAAAGATAGTGTTAAAATTTGAGACTTATCGGTTCGGCCGTTTCCGAGAAATCTTGCTCACCGACTTTAAAAACACAGTTTTGAGAAAAACGCGTTTAAAATTTCAAAATCACTTTCGCGCGCTCTGACACGGCATTACAAATGTGCGTGTAACTTCGAGAATATTCGCCGAATTGACAAGACATTTTCTGTGTGTGTGCTTAAGGGCTCTGTCTACTTTGGATGCAAGTAAAAACGCTATTTTTATTAATTTTTTAAAGAGTACAGTTATGTTTATTGATATAAAACTTGTTAGGCTTAACAAAAATATTCGCAAATTACAACAACAACAAAAAAACAAAATGGCGGACAAATAAATATTAAAAAACGTGTTTTTTGCATGTTTTTTGCCAAAAAAATAGATAAAATTAAAAAATTTCAATAATTCTGGTACGGGATATAGCGACAAGTGTATAGAATATGTGGTTGAAATTTCATAATGATCAGTTCAGTAGTTTCTGAGATATTTTCAATAAGCGGTCCGAAAACGTTGTTTCGAGAAAAACGCGTTTAAAGTTTTAATTTATAAAAAATCGTAAAAAATCTGACTTACACATAATCAGCAATGCCTCGTACAATACACAATTCCTTCTGCCTCTTCCTGTGACTTAATTGCTTGTGATTTAGCTTTTTTGAAAGTTTCAAAGTAGACTGCGCCTTTAAGGGGTACGGCCACTGTAACGGCCCCAAAAAAAAGGTTTTTTTACTAATTTTTTGCTCCCGAAATTGAAGGTATTTGAAAAAAAACTTTTAATGGTGTTATCGGGCATACATTAAACTTTATTATAAAATTTTTTTACAGTAAAAAAAACAAAATGGCGGTTCCACAGCTATCTTCCCGGGACATGTTTTGCTTCCAGGGCTCCGCGGCACGCAGCACCACTGGTGCACTTTTGAATCTAGAACAAAAAAAAAACCATTAATCTAGAGGGCTATAGCTAGAGAATGTCGATCGGATTTTAAAAAGTATCAATTTTTGTGGATTTGGCGTGCGTTTGAAAAAAAATTTGATTTTTGACGAAAAAAACGGCAAGTTTTTTGTTAATAAAAAATCAATAAATAAAGTTCTTGAAAATTCCGATCGACATTCTCAAGATAATGTAAATGTTCACATCTGGTTAAAATTTCAAGTAAAAAAAAATGAAAATTGTTCGAGTTATGCTGCGTGCCATTTTGAAATACCATGTTTCGAGAAAAACGCGTTTAAAGTTTTGCGAATAGTTTTTTATTGGAAAAAATTAAAAAAAGAAGAAGCACAGGACCTTTTTTTTCTTATTCTAGAGGGTTTAAACTATTTTTTAAGCCAATAAAAAAAAATCGATTTTTCAAAAAATTTACAGTGGCCTTACCCCTTAAGGCCTTAGGCCACAGTAACGGGTATAAAATCATGTGCAAATTTAACAATTCTTTTTCGTAAGTGATTCACTCGTAAAATTACTTACACATCTGTTTAGTGTGAATATCAAGCTGTTAGAATTTTGTCGATGTACAAAATGACCGACTACTCGAAACTTCTCGAAACACCTATTTCCCAATTAGCGTGACAAATAACTTCAACAATTTTCACTCGATTTACCTCAAATCAAAAAGTTATGTTCCTAATTGCATTTCGAACGTACGGAATTTCTGATTAATCGAAAACTTTTCATTTTATGAGCAGTCATAACGAAATTTTTCACTGGAAATTCATTTCTGAAGTTCAAATACCTACAACTTTTGAATAAAACAATATTTTTTTAATTCCGTATGTACTTCTCTAGGTATTCTAATGTAGATTGACGAGAATTCTTCTTTATTGTTCTGGGAAAAAAACTGGATCTTAAATGTCACGCCGGAGCACCTTAAAAAGGGTAACAAAAAAAAATATTAGTAGACGGCGATTTTGTACGTCGGAAAACAAAATATTTTCCAACAGCCTGATATTCATACTAAATATATGTGTAATTAATTTCGTGAGTGAATCACTTGTATCATACAAAAACAAAATGGTTAAATTCGCATATGATTTTATACCCGTTACTGTGGCCTAAGGCCTTAAATATATTAAGAAAACAAAGTTGCAAAAAAAAATCGATTTTTCGAAAATCTCTAGTGTATATAAGCCCTTAACTTGTCTCTTGTTCTTCTTTCAGGACGAGTCTCGTTTGTCGAGAGTTAAACGTGCGCTCGCTGTTTCGCTTCTCGGACGTGGCGGAAGTTCGAGTCGCGTATTCGGCACGAGGCTAGATCTCGTCGAGTCTTATCTCGACACCGGGATACCTTACGTGGTGCATCGCTTGTGCACGTATATCGAGATCAACGGATTTCAGAACGCTTCCGTTTTTCGTTTATCGGGCGGCAGTCCAAGATTGACGGAGCGTCTCAGAAGCGCGTTCGAGCGTCGCGGCGATGCCGATCTCGAGGCTGCTGCGTGTCCACCAACGGCTGCCACGCTGCTCAGGCAGTATCTCAAAGAACTGCCTCAACCCTTGGTACCGTCGACCCTCGTCGCGAATCTTCTGGACATTCACGAACGTTAGTGCGACGAATACATTCGCAAATATTGACTTTTCCTTCACCGAGAAATCCTTGACTACTGGCGAGGAATTATTTTCATCAGAAATTTCGTAAACATTGCAATCCCATCGATGGATCAAAGTCCATAGAAAATTATGCATTTCCAAACGTGGATATCGAAGCGGGAGGAAAAAAAATGATTCCGTTCGATGCTTTGCAGAAGAGTTTGGGAACAATCGAGAGGTGTGGATCATCGAGACGAAACAACTGTTCGAAACTTTGCCACCGTGTCATTATCGGCTCTTTGGATATTTAGCCAACTATCTCAGCAAATACGAGGCTCGGCATGGTCGAAGTTCCGGCGTTTGCGGTGTTTTCGCACCTGTCGTACTGCCACACGTTCCACCCGCGACAACGCTGCTGCGCGACATACTCGCGCAGGCCTCGGATCTCTTTCCAGACTGGTGAGCGGAGAAATAATATTTATTCCCTTCTCGCACGGACACACGTTATTCATTCGCGATGTATTTGGACGTTGAATGAGTTCTCGCTGTTTTCCAACAGATGGCGTTACAAGAACTGCGTGACTGTACTTTAAGGGGTCTTCTTAATTTAGACGCTAGAAAAAGGCTATTTTCATGAATTTTTTCGATAGATTTATATTATAGATGTTGATATAAAAGTCGTTACACTTAATAAATACACTTTCGAAATACATTTAAAAAAATTATTTACTTAACGCGTTACCCCCACTTGTAGCGCAAAAAAAGGCCTTTTTCATGATTTTTTTTAAAGAAAACTACAAAACTATTTTAATCGATCAATATACCGTCTTAAAGAACACATCTTGAAGAACTGTCAGTAATTTTTTTTATTGAAAAATATTACATTGTTTAGTGGCAAATGGCCGTCAATGTAATAATGTTTTTACATACACGGTTTGCGGTGACCAACATTGCGGCGAAGTGGATCATCTGAAAAAAAAAATGCGGATGGATTTAGTCAAATATAAGTATAAACTAGTCTTTAATCGAAGGATTTAAAAGAATATTCATTTTTCACAAAATGGCGGGCAGTCAAAATTAATGGTTCGATTTTAACGAAAAAAAGCGGCCGTTTTTTGGCTATAAAACGGCCATTTTTTTCGAAAAAAAAAAATCGAACGATCAAAGACTACATTTTTATGTATTATATAAGCCTGCAAAATTTCAAGAAGATCGGTTCATTAGTGTTCGAGTAATCTTGGTCACCGACTTCAGAAATGCCATTTTGAGAACAACGCGTTTAAAGTTTCAATTTCCGGTCGTTTACACAACGAATTCTCCTCTTTCAACGCTCATATCTCAGTCAATTTTGTTCGGATCGACTTGAAATTTTCAGGACATATTCTCAGATACTTGTACTTCAAAAAAATGCAATAAACAAAAATCGATTTTTTCAAAATCGCAAGTGGGGGTAACCTCTTAAGTCACTATTTATAGACGAAAATAGTAGTTAAAAAAATGTCCTAAAAAATTGTAGGTCTGCGCTGTTGATGAAATCTCGGAGATGGATCATTCGAAACAAAAAAATCAAACGGCTTTAGATTCAGTATGTTAATGGCTATAGCGCATATCATACGCTTTGTTATATATGCAAAAATAACAAAATGGCGGACATTCTTCGAAAAAAAAACGTATTTTTTCACCGTTTTTGGCAAAAAAAATAGTAAATATCAAAAAAATGTAAATCCTTGATATGCGCTATGGCTATAGTTGTAACGAATATATGAAAACTTAATAAGGATTGGTTCAGTAGTTTTGAAGATTTGATCAACAAGCTGACTAAAAACGTTGTTTTGAAAAAAAAACGCGTTTAAAGTTTGTTTGGGTTAAATAAATACATTGTAAAAAAATTTGTATGTTTCGAAAGTGTATTCATCAAGTGTAACAACTTTTATATCCATATCTATAATATAAACCTATTTAAAAAATAATGAAAATAGCCTTTTTTAGCGTCCAAAGTGACAAGACGCCTCAAGATGATAACGCATTTGTGAAAAAGTACTATAAGCGAGCTTGAAATTCAGTGTATGTTATTTCGCCGAAGGGTAAACAAGTTTTGTATTCATAGTGTTGAACATGTCAAATTTCATGCCAAAAAAGAGTATTTGCTGAGAATTTTACTGCACTGCTTTATTGAAAAAAAAATCTGTAGCTGAAACACACAGAATTCTTGTTGAGACTTACGGCGACCATGCTCCGTCGAGAACAATATGCAGAGATTCGTTTAGACGCTTCGAAAATAATGATTTTCATGCCAGACGGTAGCTGAACTTGCAGAATCATTAGGAGTTGATCACACAACCATTTCGAAACGTTTGAAAGCATCAGGAATGATTTTTTTTAAATAAAACATTCATTTTCACGAAAAAAAAAACAGCGAGAACTTATTCAACATCCCAATAGGAGCCAAATAAATTGTTTCTCCCCATACTTTAAGGGATTAGGCCACAGTAACGGGTGTAAAATCATGTGCGAATTTAACAATTATTTTTCGTATGAAAAAGTGTTTCACTCATCAAATTAATTACACATCTATTTAGTGTGAATATCAAGCTGTTAGGAAAAATATATATATATTTTTTCTATGTACAAAATGACCGACTACTGATATTTTATTATCTTTTTTTAGGCGCTCCGCGGCGTGACATTTGGCATCCACAATTTTTTACCTAGAACAAAAAACAAAAATTCTCGTCAATCTACATTACAATACATAGAGAAGTACGTACGAAATTTAAAAAATATTGTTTTATTCAAAAATTGTAGGTATTTGAACCTAAGAAATGAATTTTCAGTGAAAAATTTCGTTATAACTTCTCATAAACTGCTCATAAAATGAAAATTTTTCGATTCATCAGAAATTCCGTATATTATTCTCTGCGAAATGCAATAAGAAACATAACTTTTAAATTTGAAGTAAATCGAGTGAAAATTGTCGAAGTTATTTGTCACGCCAATTGGAAAAAAAGCTGTTTCGAGAAGTTTCGAGTAGTCGGCCATTTTGTAAATCGAAAGAAAGAAAACAAAAATTCTTGATATTCATACTAAATAGATGTGTAATTAATTTTATGAGTGAATCACATTTTCATACGAAACAAAATTGTTAAATCCGCACATGATTTTACAGCTGTTACCGTGGCCTAACCCCTTGGAGAAAACAATTGTCATCCGTGATTTTAACTTTTTGCAAGGGTGAAGAAAATTGTATTCGTAAACAAAACCTCAACTTTCGAGTTGATGGAGAGAAAGAAAAAGCGTGCTGATAATTGAAAAAGAAATAATGTCAATATAAATATTGAAATATGACAGTAATTCTTGGACCATCGAAATAGGAACGAATCGTAAATGATTCGAGAAATATTCACACGCCACAGAAAAGATAGGCTTCCTCGTGAAAAAATGTACAGTTTCAAGTATTTTCATACTTGAAACTCAAACGATTTTCGCGACTGCCGCGTCCCGTTTCGACCTCCAGAACTAAGCGTCCGGTATTTCCGGCAAATTGTGTTTTTCCGTTATTCGTATGTTAATTGCGTAATAGCGCTTGACCATTCGATTTCTCATTATCTTTTTTGTCGATTCGACTAGTTAACAGAGCAAAGCGAACGATTATCGTTGGACTTCCGGATTTCGCGATCTCGACAACTTTTGCAAAAGTCAGTGTCTCGAACGCCGTACAGTTGTTTCATTTCGGGACAAACGGAGTGCGAAAAGTCCATTATCGTGACGAGGCAAGAGTCGAAAAGGCTCATTTGTACAATCTGATTTTCTTCGTCTATCGGGAATAATTCAGCAAAGCTCCTCTTTCACAAACTTGCGATGATTAATTCGGTACGAACACGTACGTAGACGTGTAACGATAATATGAAAGGTATTAATAGAACGTATTTCGGGCGGCCGAGACACGCGACGAGTAGATTTACAGTGTTATATTATTTGAGATTTATCGATCTGTAAGAGATACGAGGGAATCCCGGATTCGCTGCAACTACAATTCCGTGCGGCAAGAAACTAGCTAGAAGTCATTCGCATTCGCAAACGTCGGAGTCCGGGAACTACTTTCTACCCGGTCACGCGAGGATTCCACGCGATTTCACGTCACATTTATCTCGCAGTAACGCGAAACCATCACGTCTTCGACATTGCAACATTGTAATACAATCAGCTACGAACAAAGTCTTATATTCGTTACGGAGACGGTAAAAAAACACATTTCGAATTCTCGCAGCTGATCGTAGTTTTGTATAAATGGATTCGGTAATCGATTAGTTCGATAAAAATGCAAGAAACTCAATGGCTACCTTTAAGGTAGTCAATGGAGTACTTTGGGGAAAAAATATCACCGTTGCCATAATTATTTTTGTCGGCTTTGTCTTCAATCTGACGAGTTTCGAACTGATATATTGGGAGTACAACTTTGCAGTGACCGTTTTTTTCAAAACTTTAAGGCTTTATTATAAAAAAGTGGCTACATATTTTTTTAATCAAAGTACTGCCCGTCGCCAGCTACGACCTCGGCCCATCTTTCAGGTAGCATTCGAATCCCGCGTCGATAAAAGTCTTGGTCCTTGGAGGCAATCCAGGAATCGACCCAATTTTTGACTTCTTCGTAAGTACGGAAGTGCTGGTCAGCCAAATCGTGTGCCATTGACCGGAACAAGTGATAGTCGGAAGGGGCAATGTCTGGAGAGTACGGCGGGTGGGATAAAACCTCCCATTTCAGCGTTTCCAAGTACTTTTTCACGACATTTGTAACATGGGGTCGGGCATTGTCATGCTGCAGTATCACCTTGTCATGTCTTTCGTTGAATTGTGGCCGTTTTTCTTTGAGTGCCATACTCAAGCGCATCAACTGGCGTCGGTAGAGTTCCCCTGTGATGGTTTCGGATGGTTTGAGCAGCTCATAGTACACAACGCCCAGCTGGTCCCACCAGATACACAGCATCACTTTGGATCCGTGAATATTCGGTTTGGGCGTCGATGACGGAATATGACCAGGCAGTCCCCATGATTTTCGGCGTTTAGGATTATCGTAGTAAACCCACTTTTCATCTCCAGTCACAATCCGGTGCAAAAATCCCTTTCTTTGTTGTCTTTGGAGCAGTTCCCGCAAATGCTGAGAATTCGGCTCGTAGGTTGCCATGTTTGAGTGCCAATAACTTTATAATGCATACACGTATCCGTTAGCTTTTTTAAATTGTTTACATTGGCAGAGCCTCTAGTTTAATATGCCACTTTTTTATTGAGCTAGGGCCACTACTTCGGCCGCAGTGGCTCTCTAAGTAAAACGGCCACTGCAAAGTTGTACTCCTAATATTTTTGACACTGTTCGAAAAGTATTCAAGTGTCAAATATCAGGCGTTATAGATGTTTGTACATGCGGTGCAATAAACGAGAGATTTGCCCCATTAAGGGGTTAGACTACCATGGCGACCGGAAAATCAGGGTCACATAAAAAAAAATTGACGTAGGATTTTCGAAAAATATCAAAATCTATAAAAAATTGCGTAGTTATGAAAAAAAAAGTCTGTTTTCTTGCATATAAAATGGTCGTTTTTTTCAATGCCAAATCGTCAATTTTCATTCAATCAAAAATATCCTACGTCATTGTCGAGTAAATATATTCAAGAGTACTCAGTTCAAAATTCAAGTCAATCGGATAATTGCTCTTTGAGTTACAATGTCAGTAAATTTGAAAAATCTCATTTCGAGAAAAAACGCGTTTAAAGATTTAACTATCGATTTTTGCAAGATAAAATGATTAAAGATACGGTCTTGACAATTTTACAGGATATTCTTGAAAGTATAAACTGTCGAAAAAGGAAAAAAAATCGATTTTTTTCAAGTGTCACACTGTTATAGCCCCTTAAAATTTTATTTTCCCTTCGGATCAAACTTTGACACACTTTTCGAATTTTCTGAAATTTTTTACATGGTACCATCGTCTTCCTCGTTAAAAGACGAAGACAATCATGTGCTTGCAAACATTTTATTCACTATTTATAACCCCGATAATCGGGTCCAACGCATGGAGTACATTTGTGCCCCAGTGTGCCTTTAGAAGGCAAAAAAAATGAGTGTGCCATTCTAGGGTTAACAAAGTCGTATGAGAAATTACATTAAAAAATATTAATAATTAAAGAAGTTATGAACAATCTCGTGAAGGACCTTTAAACGTGAGAGGCTCAAGGGTGTACTTGATTTTGGCCACCCTGTTGATCTGTAACAATGAAAAACGAGTTTTTTTTTCTTAAAATAGATAATATTGGCTAAGCCTTGACGAAGCTTTTTTTTGTTATCGTGTTATAATAGTAAAAAGAAAAGTTTTAATTTTCGATTTTTTGAGGAACAATGCCATTTTTAATAACTAATTTTTAAAAAATGTTAAGAACAAAAACGTCGGTCAAGACTAAATGACTATAACACTGGATAAGTCTACAAAATTTCAAGTAATTTCGTTCTTTAGACGTCGAGCAATCGTGTACACCGTTTTGAACAACATAGTTACGATGAAAACGCGTTCAAAGTTTTACCAGCAGTTCTATCGTCGTAATCATAAGTTTACCTTTAATCTGCGATTTTCGCACCTTTACCTTCCCCTCGAATTTGAGGTGTTTCAAGCGACTATTGATTTATTTTATTTTCACAGTAGCCTAAACTCCTCAACGAACGACGAAACTGGACTTTAATTCCTGGTCCGACCACATTTTCTACCCACGACTGATTTCCCGCATGTTTGAACACTTTGCTTTAATTGATTATCGATAAAACGTCAGATAATAGTAATACAATATTCGCGATTAAAGTTTTCCCACGATGTGCTCGTCAAGCGGACATTGTATCGACTGATGTTTCGTCATAGTTATCACAAATGTTCGTATCACATTTCGTATTCGCCCACGTAGACCGGAACTGACCGGATATTTGTGTGTCGCCGCGAGGACGTTCTCAGAGTTGGCTTGAAAACATCACGTACTGGCAGTTGGCAGAGAATTCAATCGGTCGAAGCGTTATGTGTCACGGACTCCAAGCATTGATGTCGATAAAATTCATACTCGTTCTCGTTCAGCATCACTGGCGAGATTGCAAACGTTTGTTGTGGAAAAGAAAATGATGCAAGGGTTGCTTATTTATTATTGTCCGTCAACTTTCACTTCCGATAGATTAATCACGAATGTTTGTGGCGTTGAAGTTTCTGTTAAAATATCTTGAAATTAAATACCTAATAGTTAAAATATCCATAAAAATTCGAAATCTTGTTTTCCATCATTTTGATTATTTTTCGAAACAGTTTTTCGCAGGATTGCATTGCAAATTTCGGAACAGGATTCGAAAAACGTTTTGAGTGACTTTTCGTAGCTGCAATTTTCGAGAAGAATTTTGCGAATACAAAAAAATAATTCTCAATACATTTTAACGAAGCGAACGTCTCGCGAACGAAAATATTTTTCTTTTAATTAAAACAAAATCGTTTCATTCGTTAAAACAGCGAATATACAATTTGTTCAAGTGTCTGTTTTTTATTTATTTTTTTACATCTGAGGTACTCGAATTTTCCATTAGATTCTAACCAATCTTTTTTATCAAAAATATTTTTTGTTTGTTGTACAGTTCGGAGAAATCGAAAGTTGAATCTAGCCTCGGATTTTTCATGTCAAATATTTTTACGATCCTTTGGCATCGCCGTACTTGGATTTTTTCTCCGCATTTGTTTTTTTTTTCTCATTGAAACGAAAATTTCGAGTCGGTATTTAAGAAATGAAACGTTAAAATACTCGCTAAATAATTTTCTGCCTGAAAACATTCGTATCTGCATCTGCAATATTTATGAGGGAAGCATAGGAGATTCTTTCGTTGGAAATCCCATTGAAATTATGCTGAAAAAAAAGTGCTGGCTGTGGTGTTTCGGTGTAGCTGAAAACGAGGTCGCGATTAATTCGATCGGCAAATATGTCCGATGCGCAAGGAAATCTCGGTTATGCACATCGGAGCACGTTTCACCGTGGTGCATTAGACTCGAACGCGTCCAGCGCATATATCATATCCATTTGTACATACAAAACACATATTCACGCTTTTGCGTCATTGAGCACGTCCGTGAGAATTGAAAAAAGAAAAAAAAGGCGACCATGAAGCTCGAGGAGCGATAAAATGTTGCCGGGAACACTTTGAAAATTGCGGATTTTCGATTATCCTTAGAAATTCCCTCGTAACGATAATTGGCGACAGAATAGAAAAATGCAAAGTACAAATTGCATCGGTAAGCATTTAAAACAATATTAAAAACTCACCGCCAATCGTCTTTTTTTAAAGAATTAACGAAAACAAATATATGTTTCGCAAAAAAGAAATATTTGCGTTTCTTTATCTCATCAATAAGTATCAAACTTGCAACGATATTTATTTTCAGCAAACGTTTATCAAGCTCCAAACGCCACCAGTTGCACAAGTTGATTTAAATTTTTTAAATAATTTCTGTTTTGTTTTTGCGAATTCCTCTTCTGTAACAATGATTTTTTTCGCAAAGATTTTTAATCGCGTACGTTTATTACATACTATTTTTTTTTCGGAAATACCATGCGATGGAATTTCGTCGATACATGTTGAAGTGAGACATTTTTTATATTCTCAGAATACACTTTTTCGAAGGAAATGGCGTTTTTTTTCGAACTAGGCAGTACTATATAAAGAGTGTCTCAAAATTACCTGACATTTCAATTAATTAATAAAACGTATTATTTATTTTTAAAGTACGAATATTTTTATTGTAATTTAAGGTATAAACATGGAGGTAATGTGTGGAACACAATATCCGATAAATGGTATACACGGCATGAACTTGGAGGACATATTCTTTCAACAAGATGTCGTGTTATCTCGCGCCGCGACGATGTGAATTGGCCACGAAGATCGTGAGTTTTGACGGCATTGGACTTCTTACTTTGGGCTTTTCTGAAAAGAAAAGTGTATGCCAATGATCCACAGACCATTCCGGAGCTCAAGGAAGCAATTGGACGCACTGTTAATTAAATTAGTCCGCAATTATGCCAAAATTTTATTGAAAATTTCGTCTGAAGAGGGAACGTTTGCAAACGGGGCCGGGTTGAAATTCCGAACTTTGAATGCTCCGACGATTTAAAATTTCGCATTTTAATGTTCCGAAATTGAAGATGGGGCCGGGTTGAAATTCGGCACTTTGAATGGTCAGAACGCTCGAAACTCCGAAAGAATATTACCCCGGAAGATCAAAACTCCGAAAGAATTTTACACGAAAGACCAAAACTCCGAAAATCTTAACGCCGTCAAAATAATTCAGCTATGGAAGTGTTAAAAGTTTCAAAATTTTCAATAAATCGACGAATTATTTCAAGAATTTTTTTATTTATTAAGAAGTGATTTCCCGTCAATTTTCAAATTTGTCTAGACAATGTCATACATTCTACATCATTTACAGTCAACTGTGTAGACTTTTGCTGGTATGATCCCGACATGAGGGCCGGGTTGAAATTCCGAACTTTGAATGCGCCGACGGTTTAAGGCGTTACCCCCACTTGTAGCGCAAAAAAAGGCCTTTTTCATGAATTTTTTTAAAGAAAACTACAAAACTTTTTTAATCGATCAATATACCATCTCAAAGAACACATCTTGAAGAACTTTCAGTAATTTTGTTATCGAAAAATATTACATTGTTTAGTGGCAAATGGCCGTCAATGAAATAATGTTTTTATATACACGGTTTGCGGTGACCAACATTGCGGCGAAGTGGATCATCTGAAAAAAAAAATGCGGATGGATTTAGTCAAATATAAGTATAAACTAGTCTTTAATCGAAGGATTTTAAAAAATATTCATTTTTCACAAAATGGCGGACAGTCAAAGTTAATGGTTCGATTTTAACGGAAAAAACGGCCGTTTTTTGGCTATAAAACGGCCATTTTTTTTTTCGAAAAAAAAATCGAACGATTAAAGACTACATTTTTATGTATTGAATAAGACTGCAAAATTTCAAGAAGATCGGTTCATTAGTGTTCGAGTAATCTTGGTCACCGACTTCAGAAATGCCATTTTGAGAAAAACGCGTTTAAAGTTCCAATTAGCCGGTCGTTTACACAACGAATTCTTCTCTTTCAACGCTCATATCTCAGTCAATTTTGTTCGGATCGACTTGAAATTTTCAGGACATATTCTCAGATACTTATACTTGAAAAAAATGCAATAAAAAAAATCGATTTTTTCAAAATCGCAAGTGGGGGTAACCCCTTAAAATTCCTAATTTTAATGTTCCGAGATCACAAGATTCGTCAAGATTATACCACCGAAAATCTACACAGTTGACTGTAAATGATGTAGAACGTATAACATTGTCTAGACAAAATTCAAAATTGACGTAAAATCACTTCTTAATAAATAAAAAAAATCTTGCAATAATTCGTCGATTTATTGAAAATTTTGAAACTCGTCAAACTTCCATAGCCGAATTATTTTCACGGTGTTCAGATTTTCGGAGTTTTGGTCTTTCGTGTAAAATGCTTTCGGAGTTTTGATCTTTCGGGGTAATATAATTTCGGAGTTTTGAGCGTTCTGAACATTCAAAGTTCGGAATTTCAACCCGGCCTCTTGCAAACAGGGACGAGGCGGCCATTTATCGGATATTGTGTTCCACAGTGTGGAGGTTATGCCACGTTTGTACCTTATATCAAAATTAAAATATTCGTGCTTTTCAAAGAAATAATACGTTTTATTAGTGAATAAAAATATCAGGTCATTTTGATCAGGTCACATACGATTTTACGAGTCCTTCCTCCCTCTCTTTATTTCTCTCTGTCTCACACGCATTTTGTGGCCCAGCAACGCAGTATGAGAGTATTATATTGCTTTCCGTAGCCTATGGTGAACTTCTCTATGTGCGTGTGTATGTATCTGTATATGTATAGGCTAGAAACTCGATACGTTCGAGAGTGAATCGTAACAGAATACGGTATGCGACGACCGTTTGGTACGGGAGAGTTCATGCCAATCCGACCGCTCTTCGATTCTCATCCTCGAAAGAAAGGACATTCTTCACGAGCACATTTTACGTGGAAACTGCCAAGACAGACTTCAAACGTAACCATGGAACGGCACTTTTTTCTCGCGCTCGCTGCAAATTGGGACCTTAACCCAAATGAACGTTTTTTCACTGCCTTGCAAGATTTACTTTTTACTTTTGCAGGCTATCTATCGTTTCAAAGATACCTGGGAGCAAGAGAAAAATGATAGCTTCCATTGTTCAGCTCCGGTGCCTGCATGGAAATGTATGCTGTTGAGGTGTTAGGCTACATCTCAACAGCCATAAATGTCCAAACGAAAAAACCTCTACCGAATTTCATTACAAAATATTAATAATTTAAAAAATTATAAACAATCTCGTGATAAACCTTTGAAGGTGGTCAACAGCGCACTTGATTTTAAGCAACCGGTAGATTTGAAAAAAAAACAGTTTTTTTAAATACTTAAAGGGTAAACAGAAAATTTGAATTTTTTCTCGATTTTTCGACAAAAAATGACATTACTGTTAATAACTAATCGAAAAGAAATTTTAGGAACAAAAACGTCCGTCAAGACTAAACTACTATTATTCTGAATGAGTATACCAAATTTCAAGTCAATTCGTTCATTGGATGTCGACAAATCGTGTACACCGTTTTGAAAAACGTAGTTTCGAAAAAAACGCGTGTCAAGTTAAACCAGCAGTTCTGGTTACGCACAGGTGCATGCATGAAAATGTATGATGTTGAGGTGTTAGGCTACTAACATCTCAACAGCCATAAATGGCCGACGAAAAATCGTCTGTATACCAAATTTCATAAAAAATATTAACAATTTAAAAAGTTATAAATAATCTCGTGACAGACCTTTGAAGGTAAAGGGCTCAACGGCGTACTTGATTTTAGTCAACGGGTAAATTTGAAAGACACAGTTTTTTTAAAATAGTTAATTGAAGAGTAAACAAAAAAATTGATTTTTTTTTCTCGATTTTTCGACGAAAAATGACATTACTGTTAATAATTAATGGGAAAAAAATGTTAAGAACAAAAACGTCCGTCAAGACTAAACTACTATTACTCTGAATAAGTGTACCAAATTTCAAGTCAATTCGTTCATTGGATGTCGAGAAATCGTGTACACCGTTTTGAAAAACGTATTTTCGAAAAAAACGCGTTTCAAGTTAAACCAACAGTTCTATCGTTGCAATAATAAGTTTACCTTCGATCTGCAATTTTTCGACAAAAAATGACATTACTGTTAATAACTAATCGAAAAAAAAATTCAGGAACAAAAACGTACGTCAAGACTAAACTACTATTACTCTGAATAAGTGTACCAAATTTCAAGTCAATTCGTTCATTGGATGTTGAGAAATCGTGTACACCGTTTTAAAAAACGTGGTTTCGAAAAAAACGCGTTTCAAGTTTAACCAGCAGTTCTGGTTATGCATGGGTGCATGCATGAAAATGTATGATGTTAAGGTGTTAGCCTACTAACATCTCAACAGCCATAAATGGCCGAACGAAAAATCGTCTGTATACCAAATTTCATAAAAAATATTAACAATTTAAAAAGTTATAAATAATCTCGTGACAGACCTTTGGAGGTAAAGGGCTCAACGGCGTACTTGATTTTAGTCAACGGGTAGATTTGAAAGAAAACAGTTTTTTTTAAATAGCTAATTAAAGAGTAAACAAAAAAATTGATTTTTTTTTACTTACATTACTGTTAATAATTAATGGAAGAAAAATGTTAAGAACAAAAACGTCCGTCAAGACCAAACTACTATTACTCTAAATGAGTATACCAAATTTCAAGTCAATTCGTTCATTGGATGTCGAGAAATCGTGTACACCGTTTAAAAAAACGTAGTTTCGAGCAAAACGCGTTTCAAGTTAAACCAGCAGTTCTATCGTTGCAATAATAAGTTTACCTTCGATCTGCGATTCCTCCACCATATGTTGGACCATTCTCTTCAATTTAAGTATCCTCGATTGACAACCGTTTTTTGGTACTTTTTCACGCTAGCCTAACCCCTTAAATCCATACATTCGATCAATTATTTTCATAACATACTCTTTCGTATTTTCATCACTGGCTCGTGAATTAATTTGGCCAAGAAAAAAATGATGGCCCGATTGACGTAAAATGCCTCGTGGGTTCGACATCGGCTTGGATAATTGAGACGACCGTTGATAAACGCTGGACGCCAAATAACGATCATGTTCGGATAATGAGAAAGAAAAAAAAAAGGAAAGAACTCGAACGTTCTCGAAGTCGCCCAGCGCTATAATGACGACAATATGTGACATTATGTATTCCGCTTATGAACAATCGAATACCGAGTTCCAGACTAAATGAATTCCAATTTTCAGATGGTGACCTGCGTCATTTTTGAGTTAACGAGCTGAAGATGGAAAAAAAACACAAACTGATCACGTTTAGCGACATTCCAATCGGTGGAAAATCGATATATCAAAATTAGCAATCATGAGCCGCGTGTACTTGGTGCATAGTGCATTGGTTCAACCGAGCGTGACGCGTGAAATCCGATTAAGTAATGCAGTCCCGTGAACAGAGATGATATGCGCGAGGATGTCCCCAGTGGAGCTTCGTGCTACCTGCTGGGTCCCAACCCAAGTCTATTAATCTCTTCGATCGCCATGTTATGCAAAATTGTCCGTAAAATGGCCTGATACGAAAAACATGTGGTTGAAGCGAATGATTCGGTCATCCCTCTGCCACATGTAACTCTTAAGGGATTAGGCCATGGTAATGGGTATAAAATCATGTGCGAATGTAACCATTTTTTTTCGTATGAAAAAGTGATTCTCTCATAAAATTAATTACACATCTATTTAGTATGAATATCAAACTGTTGGACAAAAATATATTTTTTTCAATGTAGAAAATGACCGACTAATAATATTTTCTTTTGTTATCTTTTTTTTAGGCATGCGGCGTGACATTTAGCATCCACAATTTTTGACCTAGAACAAAAAACAAAAATTCTCGTCAAACTACGTTAGAATACCTAGAGGAGTACGTACGGAATTTAAAAAATATTGTTTTATTCAAAAGTTGTAGGTATATGAACTTAAGAAATGAATTTTCGGTGAAAAATTTCGTTATGACTGCTCATAAAATGAAAAGTTTTCGATTAATTAGAAATTCCGTACGTAATTGTCTGCGAAATGCAATTAGGAACATAACTTTTAAATTTGATGTAAATCGTGTGAAAATTGTTGAAGTTATTTGTCAAGCCAATTGGAAAAAAAATATTTCGAGAAGTTTCGAGTAGTCGGCCATTTTGTACATAAAAAAATATATATTTTTTCTAACAGCTTGATATTCATACTAAATAGATGTGTAATTAATTTTACGAGTGAGTCACTTTTTCATACGAAAAAAAATTGTTAAATTCGCACATGATTTTATACCCGTTAGGGTGGCCTAACCCCTTAAATTTCGTCGATACCCATCGAACTCATCGCGTCATACGCCATAGGTCATTAATCATCGATATCTGCCGTCTCATCCTCAAGAATGTGTGTTGATCTTTTGCATCGTTGCGATTTTTTGCCCTGCGGATAAACTGCTTTTTTTATTGAGGTTTCGTAGCAGTATCTAGAAAGCCTGGAATTTTCATTTAACTTTTAGGAGCCCTCCATTCCCCTAAGTTTCGTCGTTCTTCGGAATAAAGCGTTGTCTTTTACGAAAGTGGAAGGCGTCTCGATTTTTGGGTCTACAAGTGGGTGTTAAAATGTCCGAACCCCAATGACCATGCATTCCGGAATCCAGATGTCACTTTTTAAATTGCTTGACGAGGGCAGGGTTGCGAAATTTGTAATGAAACAGTAATGCATTATTCATTACTTTTTTAATGGGTCATGAAAAAATATTTTATTATCCCTTACATTACATTCAGTAATGTAAAAAAATTCCATCGCTCATTACATTATATTTTGTAAAGTAAAAAATTTCCATTACTCATTACATTACATTCTGTAATGTGAAACATTTTCATTACAAAATGGAATGTAATGTGTAATGACAAACAAATTCATTACACATTAGATTGCAATGGGTAATGGGCTTTTTTCACATTACAAAGTGTAATGTAATGAGTAATGGACATTTCTTACATTGCAAAATTTAATGCAAAGAGTAATGGAATTTTTTTTTACATACAAAATATAAGGTAGTGAGCAATGGAATTTGTTCACGTTACTAATGTAACGTCAAAAATCTCCATTACTCATTACAAGGTAATATGGATTATTATTCCTTTCCCATCGGGTCGGATCCACCCAGTGCAAAAACCGCTGCCCCTAATGGAAAACGAAGAATAATCCTCATTACATTGTAATGAGTAATGGAAATTTTTTTACATTGCATTGCATTAGTAATGTAAAAAATTCCATTACTCATTATCTTATATGTTGTAATGTAAAAAAATTCCATTGCTCATTACATTACATTTTGTAATGTAAAGAAAATCCATTACCCATTACATTACATTTTGTGATGTAAAATATTTTCATTACTCATTACATTGGATCTTGTAATGTAAAAAATTCCATTACCCATTACATTGAGCTTTGTAATGTAAAAATGTCATTCCCCTTTACAATGTAATGCGTAATGAATTTTTCGTCATTGCACATTACATTGTAATGTGCAATCACAAAATGTGAACATTTTTTACATCACAAAATCCAATGTAATGACTAATGGAAATATGTGACATTACTAAACTTAATGTAATGGGTAATGAATTATTTTCATTACAAAATGCAAAGTAATTATTAATGAAAACACTAATGCATTACTTTTTGTAATGCATTAGTGTTTTCATTAATAATTACTTTGCATTTTGTAATGAAAATAATTCATTACCCATTACATTAAGTTTAGTAATGTCACATATTTCCATTAGTCATTACATTGGTAGTCCAGGGTTGCAAATAATGCATTACTTTTTGTAATGCATTATTTGCAACCCTGGACGAGGATTATCTGATAACATTATGTTTATACGAAAGCTGTAAAGAAAAAGTTCGATTATGCTATTTAGAAACCCTAGCAAGGGTTTACTATCTGTTGACTCATCGTAATTGGTTCGATGCAAGCTAAGCCATAGTAGAGTAAGCATTGTCATAAACCTGATGCGATTATCGGTCAGGGGCAAAAAAAACCGTATAGAAATGTTCCGAAGCCATCAATCTCTTACAGGGCTGTGGGCAAATAAAGCTCACGGGCGAGTCTTCCTAGTGCTAATTTTATTGTCATATTGACAGAGGTGGCCTCCACCGGTTGCTTTGAAAGCATCATTCTTCGTTTATTTTCCCTTGCACTGTATCAACTGCTTACGGACGTTTTTTTTTTCGACCACTTTATCGAATTAATACACAGTTCCTTAAACTCAATTTCTTTGCTTTCTTCGTTACAATGTTGGAGACCGCTGTTGGTGCTGAGCCAACAAAAGAGGCGCTAAATATACAAATTAAATTTACTCATTGCTCCCCGATGGGTTGTCGAAAAAGAAAGAAAAAAACGTTCTGTGTGTCTAGATCGCAATTTGTGTGTTCTCCCAGAGGACAATAATATAATTTAATTTTCTCGCTTGTTGCAAGAATGAATATCGATGACTTTTTACTTTCGGTAGAGATGCAAAAAAACTAGCTTGCAGCGATGCTTCAATTTTCATCAGGATGGTACTTTTATCATACTTACAGCGATAATTTTTGTATCCTCTGCCTGTTATGTCATATTTTTTAACAACCGTCCGACTGATATTGGGATTCTTCGCGTTTTTCGTCTCGAAATTAGCGTCTGACCATTTTATTTTTACGACGAAACATAGAAACGAGCAGTGGAATGTTTTTTTTTCTCGTTATTAGTTGCGTCACGTTTGGAGTACGATAAGACGAAAAGTCTCGGTTCATAAATAGATATTGGCAAAGAAGAAAAAGTCTGTGCTGCTCACAGCCCAGCAATGTTTATGTGATCGAAACTTTTGTATTTTTTACAAAAAAAAATATTTCTTCCACACCGGCGATTCGAAAGGTATTGCGCAGCCAGTCAAGAGAGCGCGGCAAACGAGTCAATCACTATACGACACGACAGGTTCATCTCGGAGGGTGGTATGGCTAAGTCGTCTCGTAATCCTGGCAATTTACCAGGACTCGACACACGCTCGCTCGTCACACAGTGTCAAATTTGACTCTGAACGATGACGAGTAGTCTGGACGATACGTACACGTGGCAAAAATAGTCTTGCGACGCGTAAATTTATGTATAGGCTCCGAAATTTATTTAAAGCTGTCCGATAACGTGGAGCACTTTAAGTCTGAGGAATTTCATGCTTCGAACAGGCTTTAAAAGGAGCTACTTCATTGGTAACACCTCGATACGTAAATTGTGAATTCACTTAGATTTATTATTTTACTGTTGAATCAGATACACCAAAACTGGATGAGGTGCTGGAAGATATTGTCGTTTTTTTTCGATTGTTTTTTTTTCCCCTCGATAATTTATTCGGGATTTGATAAAAGGTATGTTATTGAGCATACATTGAACGAATGTCGTGTAAATTTTCATTTTTAATATTAAAAATTGACGACGTTATTAAGGTATAACAGAGCCTGAAAAAAAATGCAAGAAATGGCGGGTGTTTAAAAAAAAAGTATAATTTTGGAAAAAAATTTACTTTTATTCGGGGGCTTCAAAAATACTAAATTAAAAAGGAAAACTTGGTTTTTCAAAATTGAATATCGGACCATTATGGCTAGAGTTATGATGCCGGCCAACAATTATTCATTTCGAAAATCGAAAATAAACATTGATTTTGAATAATGAGAAAATGATTATATTAATGATAATAATAATATACTATATCAATGATAATAGTAATACATTGGATCAAATACTGTTTGATAACAATTACAATTACAATAGTAATTAATGATAATTACGATGTTAAAAAATTGTGCGAAGAATAATTCAATGAAATTGTTTCGCTAAGTACTGTAATTATCATTTTTTTCCATGATAAATGGAGAATGTATTCAAGAAAAATGAAGATCAGCTCAATCCTGAGGAGATCAATGAGTACCGCCCATTATTAATAATAACGTAACACAATAATAATAATAATAAGGTATTCAAAAATTGTGAGGAAAAAAATCAATAAATTTATACAACTAAATGAGCGGTTTTTTTTTCCAAAAATCAGGCCAGGTCGAGAAAAACGCGACTGAAAGTATCAGTATACGTAAATTTTTGCGCACCAAATGATCTGTAACTCGGTCAATTTTCGATATTTTAACTTGAATTTTTTTTCACTTATTCTAGAATATGTATACTTTGGGAAAATTTTCAAAAAAAACTTTTTTCTCCCGTTACAGTAGTGTCTCGTCTTAAATTTAAAATTCCCTTAGATTTATAATTTTATTGAGTAAGTTAATAATTATCGATTATCCATCGATACAATTGAAACCACGAGGCTCAACATGGAATACACAAAAACTGGATGAAGTCTTTGAATTTTTTCAAAAATAATTTACAAGTCAATTAAAACGTTTTCATTAAAAAACGATGTATTTCGTGTTTGATAAAATTCGACTTCTTTATTCTCCCATTTCCCTCCATGAATTTCGTAATCGAGTTTTTTCTTTTCTGTTTTACCGTGTGGAGGATGATTTTTTTTTTTAATGAACTACGTTGAAATGGCTTATGGGAAATTCGATAAGGGTCGGTAGAATTGAATTTTCTCTTGTGACAGGAATTCATCTTTCTCGAAGCGCAATTCGAGTCAATCGATCCGTTCTCCTCCGTCTCTCCACCTCTCCGTTTATTATGCCTCTGTCTCTGTACGCCGGTTAGCAACGCAGCGTGCAATTCGCGTGTGATTCATGCAACGTTCAAACTCACTTACCCCTCTGTGATTGAAAACGAATCGATAAATCGGCTTTGCTCACCGGTCGGCTCGTGTATACACGTATCGTCTGCGATTATGTACCTGACGTTACGAAATTCCGTCGATAATACCGCACCTCGTAGACATTATCCAAATTACTGCTATCAAACTTACGGGATTTATTTATCAAATTCAATGTAAAAGCAATAAATAGTAACGTAGAAGAAGATTTTGACATTATAAACTTTAGAAATCGGGGCAATAATTACTCAGGCGTTATTATTATGAAAAATACAGTTTTTTTTTTCAATCGAAATATTCAAATCGATCAAGTGGATTTTCCAAATCGTGTATTGTGTAAAATCACTTTTTCGGAGCCCTTCCCAAAGGTTTAATTTTTTTTAACGGATAGCAACACTGTAGCGGTAGAAAATGAGGACTAACTTTGACAATTTATTTTGGAAGTATGAAAAAAAGGTATAGGATTTCTTTTGAGAGACTTTATTCTACACGTATTAAATATAATAATATATAAATAAATATTATTTATAAAAACATAAAAAAATATTGAAAAAATATTATTTATAAAAAATATTTTTTTAAATTATTATAATTGTCATACAAAATGGCGGCGACAGAGCCTATCTTGAAAAACGGGTTTAAAAAAAAATAGCTCCACGGGAGGACGGTTTTCTCGTAAAATATAAGACCTGGAACAAAAACCAAAACGAAATTATAATCTATATATTATTAGCTATGGGACTACGTAGGGATTTTTTTTTTAATTTTGAAAAAATGGCCCACTTTGAAAAAAAAGATTTTTTTTGCCCAAAAAATAAGCAGTAAATTGTTTACAAAAAGAACGTTTGCATTTAATTAAAAAAAAGGCTACGTACTCCCTAGAGAATGTAATTGTGAAGCTACTATCAAAATTTTCAATCGATCCATGCAAAGGTGTTCGAGTAATCCGTCCTCCCAGTTTGAAAAAAGTGGTGTCGAGAGAGCGCGTTTAAAGTAGTACGAGACGCCTGAAAGAAGCCCGAGGCGCTGCGGCAAAATCGATAATTGAACTTGAAAAAAAAATCGCTACAGGATCAAGTGCATATTGTTTTTACGACCCCAAAGTATTTTTTAAGCAAAAAAAAATGATTTTTCGTAAATCCTAGAGTGGTGTTATCCCTTAAACACTATAACCGTTTGGACTTGGCCTTGAAGATCGTCAGGTGCGCTTGGGCGTTGCATCTCGTTGGCCCTGAAGACACGGCGGTCGAGAGATCTTTCGAGAAGGCAGATCTCGCTCTTCCGGAAAAATTGATCTTCAAAAAAAACCTCATATTGGAAACAGTAATTTTAACATTCTTAAGGGGTTAGGCCACAGTAACGGGTATAAAACCTTGTGCGAGTTTAACAATTTTTTTCGTATGAAAAAGTAATTCACTCATAAGATTAATTACACATCTATTTAGTACGAATATCAAGCTGTGGGAAAAAATATTTTTTTTCGACGTACAAGATGGCCGGCTACTAATATTTTTTTTTGTTATCTTTTTTTTAACCGCTCCGCGGAGTGACATTTACCATCGCTATTTTTACCTAGACCAAAAAACAAAAATTCTCGTCAATCTACATTAGAATACCTAGAGAATTACGTACGGAATTAAAAAGATATTGTTTTATTCAAAAGTTGTAGGTATTTGAAATTAAGACATTAATTTTCAGTGAAAAATTTCGTTATAACTGCGCATAAACTGCTCATAAAATGAAAAGTTTTCGATTTATCAGAAATTCCGTACGTACTTCTCTGCGAAATGCAATTACGTACATAACTTTTAAATTTGAAGTAAATCGAGTGAAAATTGTTGAAGTTGTTTGTCACGCCAATTGGAAAAAAGCTGTTTCGAGAAGTTTCGAGTAGTCTGCCATTTTGAACATTGAAAAAAAAAAATCTAACAGCTCGATATTCATGCTAAATAGATGTGTAATTAATTTTATGAGTGAATGACTTTTTCATACGAAAAAAAACTGTTAAATTCGCACGTGATTTTTTATCCGTTACTGTGGCCTAACTCCTTAAATACGAATACAAGGTTCTGAACTTCGTTCGCCACGTTCGAAAACTTGACAATAGATGGATAGGACTAGAATATGTCAAAAATAAATATAATCTTTCTGAAAATAGACTGACGATAACATACACGTCGTACGTATTAGACAGATTGATGCTCGTTCTCCAGAGGTAAAAAAAAATTGTTTGGGTTTGTTTGGCTACGAACACAAGGTTCTGATCTTTGTTCGCCACGTTCGAAAACTTGACAATAGATACATGTCAGGACGAGAGTATTTCAAAAATATAATTTTTCCAAAAATAGACTGACGATGACAAACACGTCGTACGTATTTGACAGATTGATGGTCGTACTCCAAAGGTAAAATTGTTCGAACGCAACGCTGTCTCATCGTAATGTAAGATATATCGATTCACGTCGAATAATTCTCCCTTGTCCGTCTTCGACGTCATCGCCAAAATTAAGTTGGTCATTGTGAAAACAGACCGGGAAATTCTATATTTACGTGGTAAATTGAGACCGGAAACAAAGTGAATGTCGCGGAGGTTCATTGCGGATTGTCATGAGCGAGTTGACGGGAGAGGCCATGGTTGTTATTAGCTTTTAATGGTATTACCCCATCGGACAAATTGAACACTTCGTATACGTCGTGCCGAAAAGGGAGTATAATAAAATAGTCGTGACCAGCGGCGGAATATTTATAGCGAGCAAGTATAAGGATATAGAAAGTATTCTTTTTACATTCGTTTCTTTATTAGACATATCAAAAGTGTGAGCCAGTTAGCATTGACCGTGTCGACCGGAAACAAAGTTGATTCAACGTGGAATTTTGATCCACAAGTATTGCCATAAAAAAATGAATTCGTATTACAAACTGATTATGCGGTCGAGATGGTATCAAAGTTCGCATCGTTGGAATGCAAGGAAAATATTTTTTTATTTCCCAATTTTTTTGCCCATTCAGGCTATAAATGTGGGCATATTTTTGCAGGTCCTTATCAGGGATCGTAAACCTAACTTGCAAAAGAATAGTTTGAATAGTAATAAAAAATAAAGAAGTGAAAAAATGAAGAAGCACTTTTGTTGCGTTGCCACGATGGAAACTTCAATACCATCGGTTAAGGACCTGCAACCAAATGTTCGGTTCGTGCAAAAAACTCAACCGGCCAACAGGTTCCGACGTTCAAAAACGAAAAAACGTTCGGATCGATGAAAAATATTGCCACCTTGGCTAAAACTTTTATAAGTTTTAAAAGCTGCTCTGCAATTTATTCTTTCGACGTGTCTTTTTCAGAACAAAACGTGTTTTTTTTTCTCAAAATATTGTATTCGAGGGTTGACATATTATCCACGGTATTTAATAAATTCCACGAGTGCAAGTTAATAATAAAAAATTAAGCGATCTCAGCACACGCGGCTAATATTTTTTTTCTTCAAAGAATTGTTGCGAACATTTTAGAAAATCAAATTTAAAAAAGAAAAACCTATCAATGCGCGCCACAAATTTTTTCGTTTCTGCATGATAATTTCTGCTCCATTCCGAATTATAATCGGGATGTTTATTTGACACATTTGATATAAAATTCATCATATTGACAGGTTAAAGGTTCCTTTGTATCCTTGCCGCGTGTCTATCGTCGGAAATAAATGCTACAATGTATGCGCAAAGGCGTGTGTGTGTGCGTGCGTAGTAACTGCAGAGCGTTGAGTAGTGGAGGAGAGACAGAACCGGTTAGACGACCAGACAAACGTGGAGGGCCGCGGATCCTTGTGATTTTCCATTTCGCGATATCCACTCGGATCTGGGGTCCCGTCTCTCATTTGCACGAACACGTGTGGCCCAGAAAAAAAAACAACGCAAAAAATCCCGATGTCCATTCACTTTGCATGAAGAAAAAAGAAGTTTTGTAAATTTTTATAACACTTTTACATAAGTAATGTCATAGGTGAGTAGCGAAAACATTAACGAACGGAACTATTCATTTTGCAGTCCCCCCCCCCCCCCCCAGTAGCCATCTGCGTAGTAAAAAATGTCGGTTTAAAAATATTGATTACATCCTATGATGATATTCACGGTCTTCTTTTGCCTCGTAGGAGAGGATGATGTAAAACGCTTTGAGGCGGGATATACATTTACATCGATCAAAAAATTGAATTCCTTTTTTTTTTCTTTAAACGTAGAACTATGTATGTAGAATATTTTTCTAAAATTTCAAAGCGAAATTCGAAAAACTTCAAACGTTACAGCCCGTCAATGCTGCGCCTCACCGCTCGGATTCGGAGCGAGCGTGAACTTCAAACGCGTTTTTTTCTCAAAAGTGCATTATCGAAATTGGCGTGCAAGATTACTCGAAAACTATCAAGCCGATTGAGTTGAAACTTGGTAGAAATATTGATAATATTGGTACCTCCTATTTAACGAGAATTGTTTTTGAAAAGTTGAAAAAAAAAACCACTTTTTTAATCTAAATTTTACAGAAATGTTTCGTGAAATGTTGATTTTTTTTTGTTGGAAATGTGTGCCTTTTTTTAAATTGCATTTTCTTCATTTTAATTACCGTCACATAGAAACTATACATGTTCTCAGTGAAAAAATGTTTGAACGTTTTTGCAAATCGAAGTCTACGGGACGCTATATTGCACGCCGATTCGCAACTCCCGCGGCGACCTTGCTGTAACACTGCCACAGCTCCGTCATTTTGATGATGAATTAATTTTTACAAACTGTTTTGTATACTTAAATATACTATTAAAGTATACCTAAAGTTTGATAATTGTAGAATAATGATTTCCTAGTTTAAAAAATCCCTCAATATTACTTATTTTTTTCCTGTCTAAATGTATTTTCCGCCTTGAATGAATTTGTTCAACGGACACCACTGCGACGAGTCGAAAAAGGTCGTTTTTCCGATGTTTTTTGTCCAGTAGATTATTCATTTGGGATTTGAAAGAGAAGGTATGTTATTAAGCATACATGGAACTCATATCGTGTGAATTTTTATTTGATAAAATAAAAAATTAATCTTAATTTAATAAAAAATAAAAAAAATTAATTTAAAATTAATAAAAGATTATCCAAGCCTCCGTATAAAAAATGGTTGGTCCGAAGAATACGAATAAAAAAGTTCTATAATCTATATAAATGTATTTCTCGTTGTCCGTGCCCGTTTTTCGAAAAAAAAGTCAGTGAATAGCGGGTGTTAAAAAAGGTGTAATTTTGGCGAAACTTTTACTTGATATTCGGAAACTTGAAAAATATTAAATTTCCAACTAAAAACGGCTACGTACAACGACATATGAGCTACTGCAATGACGGAAATTTTGGTTTTTCAACATTGAAAGTCGTACTAGGTCGGTAGCTAGAGTTATGATTCCGGCCAGGTCGAGAAAGTCGTTTCGAGAAAAACGCGATCGAAAGTTTCAGTATGCGTGAATCTTGCGCTACCTGCTCTCACTAAATCGTCCGTCACTTGGTCAATTTTTAATTTTTCTCCTTGAACATTTTTTCACATATTGTGTATGTGAAATGTTGTCGATGAGAAATAGCAAAACATCAATTTTTTTTTACCCGTCACAGTGGTCTTCCGCCTCAATAGGCTTGTAAATTCAGTGGAATACGATTGAAAGTGGAAGATATAAAATTATAATAGGATTCTATAATAATTTTATATCTTTATAAAAATTATAATTATAATTATAAAATTATAAATATAATTATAAAATTCTAATTATAATTATAAAATTATAATAGTATATAGAGCCAAAATAGGCTCTATATATATATATTATTTTGAATACGATTGAAAGTGGAAGATATAACATTATAACAGTCTTTGTAATTATATTTCTTTTCAATCACGAGGAGGCTGAAAAAGTTCAAGCCACTGGACTTGTGAGAACGATTTCGCGTGTAATAAATTTACAACGTAAAAAAAATCAAATCGTAACCCTTCAACTTAACACATTGAGCATTGTGCAGCAATGGCTACACCTAAATATTTTATTTTTGTTTCATCTACATAAAAACTATTCATTATTAATGAGATTAATAGATTATAGTTCTAAAATAAAATAATTGTCACTATACATTGAAAAAATATATATATCCCTTGATTTTATCAATACGTCGCCTGCTTGAGTTCATAAGTAAGTCAGATTACAATTTATTTTCCCTTAATTTTCCATGTTCCTTACTAATTTTTCGCCAGTGGGAAGAATTTTAAAAAAAACTGAAACCTGTCGGTTTCGTCATTGGATCTTAAAAAAGAATTTTAAAAAAGGTCAACGATACTTTGTATAAAAGAATTAAAATTCTCCGATGATGCTTAGACGACTTGAATCATTTTGTAAATATCACCAAGAATTTCGTTTGGAATTTAACAGATACACTATGCCGTGATACACGTTACTTGTGTTGGTTGAAAAAATCAGCAACGAATTTCGTAATTAGGGTCGTGGTAATATTACTCGAAGCTGATTTTCGAGCAAATTTTCTTCGAATTTTTTCACTCGGGCAACGACCCAAACACATTATGCAATAGACTTGTAATAGCTTTGACGTAATAATAGTACGATTGTCGGGGAGAGTTTGGTCGAGGTTCGGTCTCCTGATGACTCGAGCTACAAACACGCACGAGCTATAGAGCAAAACTGGCAAACATTTTGGCGAAAGAAACAAGAACACTACGCCGTATTTGTTCCCCACCCACACTGATCACGTGTGGAGCTTGGGAGATGATCGCGCGAGCGGCACTTTACTTTGCATGGTATTTTTTGGTTGCTCAGGCGCCTCGCATATTTGCCACACGTGTTCTTTTGCGTCGACCGAAAATAATGGAGAATTCATTCCATATAGAAATTAATGCTCAGTGTTGAGATATCGAAAAATTGTCAAGGGCGTGTTCGATGACGCATTGCAGTAGGATTAGTTACGCATATAATTATAATATTCTTGTTTAAACTTCATTACTTCTTTGGCATAAAATTATCAAAAATAACGTTTTTCGAATGTTCTATAAAATTATCGAAAATAATGTTTTTCGAATGTTCTATAAAATAATCGAAAAATAACATTTTTCGAATGTTCTATAAAATTATCGAAAATAATGTTTTTCGAATGTTCTATAAAATTATCGAAAAATAACATTTTTCGAATGTTCTATAAAATTATCGAAAATAATGTTTTTCGAATGTTCTATGAAATAATCGAAAAATAACATTTTTCGAATGTTCTATAAAATAATCGATAGACAATTCGACTTTTTGTATTGCCATTTTCGCAAGGAGAAAACATGGGAAAAACGGACCTACAATATCAAAAGGATTTCAAATAATTAATGTATATGGGAACACGTTTTCCCCCTTAACCGGCGTGATTTTGGCCTTTCGATAAAAACTCGGCTACATTCGTAATCGATGTGAATTTTTCCATTGGACCCTTGAAACAGTTTAAAATACGAAAAAAGGAATCGGCTCTTTTGGTTCTTCTTTCGGAATCGCCAAAATCGGGAAATTTCAAACAGCCTTATTTTAGGGTTGGCCCTATTTTAGTGACAAATCTAATGGGGGGTCCACTCAAAAAATAGCTGAAAAAAAGGCAAAGTGATATGGAAAAATTGGCAACAATCGATGGTCCGTCTTTGAAATTCTGCCAAAAATCGAAAAATGGACGCAACTCGATGACTCCAGCAGCATTTTATACAGAAAACGGTAACGAAGAGAATGAGCACCGGCTCCACAGGGGAAAAAACTTATCCACGATTCCTTAAGGCCTTAGGCCACAGTAACGGGTATAAAATCATGTGCGAATTTAACAACTTTTTTTCGTATAAAAAAGTGATTCACTCATAAATTTAATTACACATCTATATAGTATGCTAATACAAGCTGTCAGAATTTTTTTTTTTTTTCGATGTACAAAATGCCCGACTACTCGAAACTTCTCGAAACAGCTTTTTTCAATTGGCAAACTTCAACAATTTTCACTCGATTTACTTCAAATTTAAAAGTTAGGTTCCTAATTGCATTTCGCAGAGAAGTACCTACGGAATTTCTGATTAATCGAAAACTTCCCGAGTAAGAATGATTGTATATACTTAGATACAATTATATTAAAATGATATACAATCATATATATTTATATAGGTTTATATATAATTGTATATAACTCTATACATTCTTATATATAATCCGATATAAATGTACTTCCATCAAATTTGATTTGATAAAATTATATATAGTTCTGTATATAATGATATATGGAGATACTATTTTGATACGGAGTTTATATAATTAGATATAATATCATATACAGTTATATATAATTCAATATAGTGTTGTATATAATTGTGTTCACGGTATATAAAATTGTATATGACTGTATATGACCCGAGCAAAAATGATTGTATATACTTGGATACAATTATATATGACTCTATACATTCGTATATATAATCCGATATAAATGTACGTCCATCAAATTTGATTTGATAAAATTATACATATTTCTGTATATAATGATATATGGAGATACTACCCGAGTAAAAATGAATATATATAATCATATATAATTGTATATTAATTGATCATATACAATTGTATACAAAAATTGGCCCGATAGAATTGTATATATTTGTATATAATTGTATACGTTTATATACAAATATATACAATTCTATCGGGCCAATTTTTGTATACAATTGTATATGATCAATTAATATACAATTATATATGATTATATATATTCATTTTTACTCGGGTTTTCATTTTATGAGCAGTTTATGAGCAGTTTTATACGAAATTTTTTACTGAAAATTCATTTCTTAAGTTCAAATACCTACAACTTTTGAATGAAACAATATTTTTTAAATTCCGTACGTACTTCTCTAGGTATTCTAATGTAGATTGACGAGAATTTTTGTTTTTTGTTCTGGGTCAAAAATTGTGGATGCTAAATGTCACGCTACGGAGCGCTCAAAAAAAGATAACAAAAGAAAATATTAGAATTCGGCCATTTTGTACATCGAAAAAAAAATATATTTTTTTCTAACAGCTTGATATTCAAACTAAATATATGTGTAATTGATGTTATGAGTGAATCACTTTTTTATACGAAAAAAAATTGTTAAATTCGTACATGATTTTATACCCGTTACTGTGGCCTAAGGCCTTAAAGAAACATTTTGCGGTCAATATTCACAAGAATGTTGTATTCTAAATATACATTTACTGATCCATTTCGATCTATTTTCATCCCCCAAACACGAATTCACCATCAGATTCGCCCTAAACTCTTTATTTCCACGAGAAATGGTCGATAATGTATCCGAACATGTTTTTCGCGTTTTCTCGGCTTAATTTTAAGCTTTCAGAAAAAAAATCGGTTATGTTTGTAATCAGCGGAAAATTTTCCATTAGGTAGACCTTTAAAGTGGTTTAAAAGTCGATGAAAATTTGTTTTCGTCCCTTTTCTGAAGTCGCCAAAATCGCAAAATTTCAAACCGCCCTAGCATCGGTTCTATTTTAATAATGGAGATTCATTGGGGGTTTTTCAAAGGATTTGGCAGACTTAGAGAACGCCGTGGGATTCATCCCCATATCTCAATTTAGTCCAGTCGAAATAGGATTTCACCTGGAATTAATTCCGGGCTTCGATTTTCTTTTTTTATACTTAGGGGGGGTAGTGGTTGGTAGTGTAAATTTCGATTTTCGGGAAAATCCCCCTGGTGCGTTTGCCGCCATCTTGATTTGAAGAGGGATTTTTTTTTGTTTTTCGAATAACTCGCTTCTTTTCAACCTTAGAGTGAAAATAATTGTATTCAAAGTTGTGGGAAATGTAATTCTCCACAAGTTTGGTGATTATAATTTTTACCCTAGGATCGATATTTATAGAGTTAGACTGCTAAAAGGGGTAAAAAACGTTTTTTTTTTAACTTATCTCGTTTATTATCAAGTTTATTGTAAAAATGGTAATAAATAATCACATAGGAAATTTTATTTACTCCAACTTTGGTTATTAGCATTTTTACCCTCGGATCAATATTTTCGGACTTATACTTAATTTAGGGGTGAACTTACCCCTATTTGCAGTGTAACTCTATAAATATCGATCCTAGGGTAAAAACTATAATCACCAAACTTGTGGGGAATTACATTTCCCACAACTTTTGATATCATCATTTTCACTCTAAGGTTGAAATTAAGCGAGTTATTCGAACAACAAAAAATCCCTCTTCAAATCAAGATGGCGGCAAACGCACCAGGGGTATTTTCCCGAAAATCGAGATTTACACTACCAACAACCCCCCCCCCCCCCCCTAAGTATAAAAAAAGAAAATCGAAGCCCGGAATTAATTCCATGTTAATCGAATTTTAGACCTATCTCGACTGGACTAATTAGTTTTCCCGGAAAGTCCACCTGAAAATTAGCCAAAAAAGGAGACGAAGTATAAAGGAATAAAAAATTCTCGTAGCCAAGGTCTACAAAAAAAAAAAAGTATCATTGTCTTCCAACGATGAAAAATTCAATCTCATCATCATTAAGTACCGATCAAATGAAGGATTTGATTTTTTTAACTCTCCATTGAATTGCTCCTTAGCTTATTTCTCGTTCGATAATTCACGTGGCTAATCCATCGGTCATTTGTGCATCTCGCCCATTTGGATCCAATACGCTGGTAATTTGACAATAATTTATTCAAAGTCGTTCTTCGACCGTTGCCAACATTACCGTGTAATTCCTCGATATCAAGGACATCATCCTGCGATTGTTGTTTTTCTTCTTCGAACCCCTCATTTATATGCCCATAATGAGCGCGTGTTCCTCCGCGTTCCTCGACTGCTGATATTTACGAAAAGCTCGTACACCGCGAGCACACATCGCAACCCGAAAATAGAACCACGTTGACGTCAAAGTTTTGTGTTTAGCCCGAAGAAGCATATATGAGCGAATATTATTCGGGAGCATGTCGTAAAAACGTGTCTTCACGTGGGAAAACTCGTCAACGCCTCCTGCGTATGTTTAACTCTTGCTCACAGAGCGGCAGGGGGGGGGGGAGACATACGAACAGTCTGGATATCGTCCAAATTGCCGATATTAGAACTATACGAGCGAGACGCCTGTGCACTATATTTCATGGTCTGAAAAGGTGGACGAAATAGTCTCGAAATTTCGCGAGCGTAACATTGAACAGCGTTCAATATCATGGCCGTTTGCCAAGTTGCAAAATTTCTCCAATACAAAGTGCTTGGGCCAGCGATCTACGACGAACAAATCAAAAGTACTTTAACGTTGCGTCGCCAATCAAATAAGGAAAAAGACAGCACCGAAAGGGGCAAAAGCTGGCTGTCGGAAAACCGATACTTGTGATTTTTTTTCTCAAGCATGTATGTACGTCTTACACTAGGAAAATGGGAAGAAATGTGGGAGTTATATACAGGGTGTCCCTCTTATCTCTGTCATCCGAAATAACTCGGTAATTATCGAGGTCACAAAAAAATGTTCCAGACAAAAGTTGTACGGTGTGAAGGGTGCCATCAAATGCGACCATTTTTTTTCGTTCGAGGCGCTGACGCACAGTGAAGGTCACCTCCACTTTTTTTTAATGGAATGGTACATTCCTTTCAACCATCTCGTGGAGCACCTCAAGCCGCATCGAAAAACATGAGGGGTCAAAGTCGTTCAAGGTCAGTATCCTTGAATGACCTTGAATGACCTTCAATGACCTTGAATGACCTTGAATGACCTTGAACGACCTTGAGCGACTTTGACCCCTAACGAGATGGTTGAAAGAAATGTACCATTCCATTTTAAAAAGTGGAGGTGACCTTCACTTGCTTCGGCGCCTCCACCGAAATGAAAGAAAAATTGGTCGTATTTGATGGCCCCCTTCGCACCGTACAACTTTTGTCTGGAACATTTTTTTTTGTGGCGTCGATAATTACCGCGATACTTCGGGTGGCAGAGATACGAGGGACACCCTGTATAGGGCGCCTCAAAATGACCTGATATTTTTGTTTATTGATAAAACGTATTATTTATGTGAGAAGTACGAATATTTTTATTTTAATATAAGGTACAAACATGGAGGTTATGTGTGGAACACAATATCCGATAAATGGCCGCCTGGTAATTTTTTGCAAACGTTCCCTCTTTTGACAAAATTTTCAGTGACATTTTGGCGTAATTGCGGACTAATTTCATTAATGGTGCGTCTAATTGATTCTTTGAGCTTCGGAATGGTAAAAAAGCGGCATCTTCGCACGATCTTGGTGGCCAATTGACATCGCCGCGGCGCGAGATAACACGATCATGAAACTTCGTCTGCAATAACTATGCAGTAACAGTGCAGCAAATAACAATTTCTACGCGTTGCTCGATCGTGTAATTCTCCATGACTAAACCTCAATACTTCTTGACGCCAGTTGTCAAAGATTAATACTCTATGTTGGCCGTAAAAAATGGCGCGCAATTTAAAACGTCAGGTCATTTTGAGACACCCTCAATTTCGTTTCTTCCAATTGTAAGCCTGTGTGGAAATTTGGGATCGATCCACTAATCCGTCGAAGAACAGGGTATTTGACTATGCTAAAGATGTCGTTCATGCTCTTGTCGTCCTAAAAGAGTATAATGTTTAAAAAGTATTTTCTATCATTTTATCGAAATATGTGCATTATTTTCGTTTATTTGAATTTTTAAATTAGAGCAATTTGAACGTTTGGTCACGTGAACGAGAACGCTCCAGGTTGGATCTCTAGTGACGTCACATGCCAGTAAAGAGATTGTCATTACGAGAGTCCTGTGACGAGTATGAGCGATTTTCTAGTTTATTTCAGTGTATTTCCGTGCTTTTTCTGTTTATTCATAGTTATTTGTAGTGATAGTTACCATATTGCCAACTTTTGACTTTGAGTGGAGAGGAAGGTTTGTTGTGCGACAACTCAGCGGCGATCTAGGTCCTTTACCTTGTTTACTGGCATGTGACGTCACAGGAGTCACTTTTAATTTAAATTTCAATTTCAATTTTATTGCCGATTTATATCGTAAATACTGACATTCACGAAGATAAACAAATATTGAGAGCATAATATGAAATAATTAACCATTTAAGATGATTTTCGTACAACAGTCAAATACCCTATTATAACATTTTTGATTCACAATAGCTTTGCATACTTTTCTACGGGACGTTGTGTCTCTCCCAGATATGATGCAAATAAGTATAATGGAAAAATGGTACATGTTTTTGAATATTTTCGCTACGTGGTTCATTCATGTAAGGAAAAAACTTTAAGGAAAATTTGACAATTTTTTATCTACAAATTTTAGTGTAATTAATTGCAATTTCTTGACATTCTGCTTATTTGGTCGTTCGGCTCCTCCACATATTTTTGTCAATGTATAGCTTGTTCCACATGTCACCGGCAATGCTGTAAGCAGTTGAGCGGCTTGAAAATTCCGTCGTCAAGCGCGTCATAGTCGCCTTTGATATTTTTTTGCTGATAAAGTTGAATACTGATCAATACGGGTGGAAGAATGGTTGAAAAAATACGCTTTCAACTGAAAATTCTAGACCTAGACAATAAAATTAAAAAAAATAAATAAAATAAAAAATAAAAAGACCTAGAAAATAAAATTTGAAAAATAAAATTCTAGACCTAGAAAATTCTAGAATGGTTGAATAAATACACTTTTAACTAAAATTCTTGTACATATGCCACTGATTTTACGGGTGGAAGAATGGTTGAAAAAATACACTTTTAACTGAAAATTCTAGACCTAGAAAAAAAAATTAAAAAAAAAATCTAGACCTAGAAAATTCTAAAATGGTTGAATAAATACACTTTTAACTAAAATTCTTGTACATATGCCACAAATTTTACTTCAGATTTCGGACATATCATTCCGAATTTCGAATTTTATCTTTTTTTGCCTGCTTTGGCTACTTTTTTCCATCGTATCTTCCATACACCCATTCTCAATGCATTCTCCTAAATTACTGCAAATTAAATATATCCAGAGTCATCAATCGCTTTGTCTCTATGATTTCGGCATGTCGTTTCAATCAAACGTTAAACTTTTAGCTTCTATTGTAGTACGGTAGGCAACGCGTTACGTGCGATGCCATAGTACAACCGTATCGATCTTGTTCATCCGACGAAACGTCAAGAAGCCCTTCTCGGCCCAGAGCCTGATGTTATATGTAACGCATTAACGTACGTCCAATATGCATCGATGAGCACGCATCGGTAGAATGGAATGAAACTCAACTTTCATAAAACGCTACATTTACTTAGCGGATTTAGACTTTCGAAAGTCACTTGAATATCTCTAGATCTAATCTTTGGAGATCTATAATCTGAATCTGGAAACATTATTTTGGATAATGACGGAGATGAATTTGTAAAATCGTTGCAATGAGCGGTGTAAATTTGAACAGCGTCAATACCCTTGCAATTCGCTTTTGCTTATCGGAGTGGCAAAGTTCTACGGTCAATGTTGATAAGACAGTTAGACCTTAAGGGGTTATATCTAGGGGCTCGGAAAAAGGCAAAATTCCGAAAAAACATTCTGGGAATCGGTTGGTGACAAAGAAATTTATTTTTCTAAACTTTATTTCTCTAATATTGAAACTTTAAACTTTACTTAAAAAGTTCAAACTTAAAACTTTATTTTTCTAATATTGAGAGCCTTTGAAAAAATCACCAAAAAATAGAGGAAAACAAGAAAAACATGGCTGCCAGCAGATGATGAAATTTTTTTCGCGACGTTTGGCAGTGGACACCCTCCAGCTTGAACCGTCCACTCGAAATTTAAAAACCAAACGGGTTATTCGAGTTAACAATGAATACGAGTCGTTGACGATCGTCGATTTTGAAAATATATTTTTATAACAATGTGACGACGAATTGAAACTCAAGCATGCAAAGTCTGTGAAAAAAGTCGTCATTTTTACGTAACTATTAGAAAATGAAAATCGATTTTTGAAAAGTGAGATCGTCAACGACCTTTAAATGCTTTTCATCGTATTTCTTGCAAATTTGGAAATAATCCATCAAGTGGTTCTCGAGATATCACGTCCACCGACTTTGAAAACCGTGTTTCAATAAAACGGCGTTTAAAGTTTGAAGTACGGTGCTGCTACCACTCGCCCGATCGCTTTTAAGAATATTTTAATGCAATTTTCAGGGAATATAGCGAAAAGATGATACTATTGAATAAAAATATTTTTGGAAAATACAATTTTTGAACCCGCATAAGTAAATATAGCCCCTTAATATGCGATGCAAAATTGCATATTTCTTTTTCGAATATGCACGAAGGCCCTTTGTTCTACTTCCCCTCTACCAGTCCTACGATAAAATTCCAGGGTAAGCCTTGTATAGAGACGACAATTTCGCAACTGACATAATTGAGGGCAAGTTTGAGTCATGAAGCTACATATGTATCGATTCGCTCATTCTCCATTAGGTTCGGCCGTTTTCCTCAATGTTAATAATTTATTGGAAATAGTACGAAGTAAAGCTCTTATGTCCTTGAATAATTGATTATTACGGAACTTACTGTTAGATTCGAAGAGTCTCGGAATATGTATTGTTATTGCTGAAGTTATCGTTGTTGTTTTGTGATAATAACGATTGTTATCGGCTCATTATTATTATTAATGAATAATCATAATAATAATGATAAATATTATTCATTAATAATAATAATGAATATTATATACAAATATATCGACACAATCGCAATACCCAAAACAGAAATCCCAGATCATGAATTGGAATCGAAAATTTGTGAAAATCTAACCCAAACAAATAAAAATTAAATTTTAGAGATGATCGTAAAAATTCATAATGATAATTCGAGTCAAGTGAAATACTAGAGTTGTATTTTTTTAAATCTCAGATTGTGTCGAATAATTTTTTAAAATGGATTTCTTGAAAAACCTTGTTTTTTACAATGTTTATTATCACGATAATCTTTTTTTTTAATTTCCTTTCTAAGAGGATCCGATTGTTTTACTTCTCGCTCGCATAAGACAGATCGCAATTGTGGCCGTCACAAAAATTCAGTATAGCTTTGTTTTTATTATTGATTTCAAAATGCGTAATTTCTTTTGAATTAATATTTTTTTAATATTTCGATTATTGACCATATGAATTTAAAAAAAAAACGGAAAGAAGCTCGCTCGGCGGGAATCCTTGGTCGCAACTTTCGGGACACTCGTGGGGATGACTGCGCACTAGGGAATGACGTTTTGTGTTTCGTTTTACGGGCGCGGAAGGACGAAAGGCCTAACCGGTTTCTCATATACAGTAGCATATCGTAACTACTAGCATATCGTTCTACACTTCTCTCCTTTTTCACACTGTGCACGGCGTGCCTTCCTCCTCTTCCTGTAGTATATAGCGGTATGGACCACCGGAGCCCCTACTCGTCCGTGATGAGTTAGCAAAAAACGCCAATAGTCTACGAAAATCATGTTTTTTTTCCACTCTTCGAATTAACATATTGAATAAAAAACGAGTCGTGAATGCATAAATTACATGTTTAAAGTATCTTTAAAAATTCGAAACATCGACATGATACCTTTTTACGAAAATAAAAATTATCGAAACAAAATCATAATCAAAGTTTTGTGAAACGATAATAAATTTTTTAAATAATATTGAAGCAAATTATTTTGAGGTGTTTTCAAATAATATTGTCAATGTTATTTATTTCACTCTCCGGATTAATTTATCGGATAAATATAATTTCGTATCGTGGATCCACAAAGCATACGGTGGAGGAGGAACTGTACTGTAAGGACAATTTCGTTACGAAAAAAATATTCGAAATATTCGAAAAATAATATACTTTTTCATTAAAGTTATAATAAAAAATGTTTGCGACAATTTTGAGTTTTAAATGTCGATACAATTTTTTTTAAGTTCTCAGTCTTACAAATTATTTTCTGGCGACAGGATTTACGTCAAATAAACCTACGAGTAATCACAAAGTTATTTCAAGGCAAATATGCTTACGATTGATTTTGCGTAAAAAATTAGAATTGTTTAATGATAATGAGAGAGTACTTCCACAATTAACAAAATAATATTCTCTAATAATAATTTCGCAAATTGATTAATGCGCAAAGCAAGCCAATTCATCCTAAATATTTTCCAATTCTTTTTTGGAATTTAAAAAGAATGATTCGGTCATGCTATCAAACCTGCAATGGATGCTTCGTATTATCGAATAGCGAAATTTCGCGAATCTTGGCATGAACCCGAGTGTTTGTTTTTCTCCCGTTTGCGATCAGAGACCTCTACTCGCCAGGGTCAATCCTTGGACAAGCACGGCCCTGGCGTGTAATTTACGTGAATGCACTTTCGACGACGTGTACGACGATGGCTTCGAGGGCATATGTGTTTTCGCACGACCTGCTACACGACCAAACGTCTTAGAGATACGTCGTCCGGAGGACGATCGATATTTCACGTTTCGTAAAATCTTTTTTTTTTTTTCATCTACCACGCGAATACCGCAATCGCTTTTCTCATTGTATCCCGTCAAGTGAAAAATTGGTTTTACGACATGTTACTCCGTTGCTATTTTTTCCTAGCTTTTTTTATGACGACATTTCACTGTCCCAATTCTCATCTCCCATTTTTTCGGCTCAATCGACAGTAATGAAATTCCCGACTCCCGCAGGATGATTTTTCTTGCGAAACGCGTGGACCATGAATGTCGAATTAGAATTACATGATATAAAATTATAAATATGAACGTAAAATGAGAAAAAATAAAAATAGCCCGTTAGAATGAGGAAGGTTGATTGCCGAATAAGAATACTCATAAAAATGAGTATTTTAATAATAATACTGTATTTAATAAAATGAGTATTAAATACGTATTTAATAAAATAAGTATTAAATACGTATTTAATAAAATGAGTATTAAATACGTATTTAATAAAATAAGTATTTAATAAAATGAGTATTTTAATAATAATAAAAGTATAATAATACTCATAAAAATGAGTATCGATAAAAATCGATATCCTCGAATGATCGTTTCACGCTTATTCCCAGATAGAAGCTGTTGCGATTTTTATTCGTGCATTGAACGACAAAAATCTACATAGAAATGTTAAATATGATTTTTTTTGCCATTCATCGAGTTTCGAAGGGCATAAAAAACGAACGAAATAAATGTTACCTTTATTATTAAGCCCAGAGTTGTTTCCCTACGATCGTTCACTTGTGCAAGCTCAAAATTGCAAACGTCTGGAGAAAAAGATGATTCACCTTCAACCAGATATTTTTAGCATTTCAGTGGTAAATTATTTTCCGATACAAAGCTCTGATACAAATCAAGCAAGAGTACTTTTTTAAAGAAATTAAGGGAGGACCGTGACCGAAAAAATTAGTTTGTTTCCAATTTTTTTTTATCCATTAGATTGTTTATTTGGGACGTTGAAAAAATATATGTTATCAAACGTACCTTGAAATTATTTCGTGTAAATTTTTATTCGGGAAAATGAAACATTAACAACGTTATTGAGGTATAATCTCTCTGTATAAAATATAAGCGTCTGTATAAAAAAGGGGGCCAATGGCCGGATCGATAACTTGACAATGGTTGGTTCGAAGAATACATTTTTTTTTCTTCTAATCTATGTGAGTATAGTTCTCGTTGTACGTAGTCGTTTTGTCGAAAAAGAAAACTCCACAAAATGGCAGTGGTTGAAAAAAAGTGTAATTTTGGCGAATTTTTAACTTTTATTCGGGGGCTCAAAAAAACTAAATAAAAAAAACGGCTAGGTATAACTGAAATTGGGGAAATTTTTGTTTTGCAAAATTAGAAATCGGGCAAAATTTGGTTTTTCAAAATAGGTAGAGTTACGATTCCGGCCAGGTCGAGAAAAAAGCGATTAAAAGTTTTAGTACACGTAAATCGTCGCGCTACCTGCGCTGACTAAATCGACTCTATCTTGGTCAATTTTCGATATTTTTACTTGAACATTTTTTAACATATTCTTTAATATGTATAATTTGAGAAAATTGCAAAAAAATCGATTTTTTGAACAGTCACAGTGGTGTTCTGCCTTAACGAATGGCACATGTTTTTATGCCATTCATCGTATTTTCAATGGCATAAAAAAAGAACGAAATAAATTTTACCTCCATTATTCGAGCTCCAGGTCGTTTTCCTACGACCGCTCACATATACGTGCTCAAAATTGCAAGCGTTTGGAGAAAAAGACGATTCACCTTCAACCATATATTCTTGCCGTTTCAGTGCTAAATTATTTTCCTATAAAGGCCTCCGATACGAATTAAGCAGGAGTGCACTTTCAAAGAAATTAATAGACATTTTCTATCTGCGGAGAAAAAGAAGTTAAAGGTACACAAAAGGTTTCTGAGCGGGTTACTACGCGACTATCCACGTCCCTGGTTCGTAACACTCATGTGCCACTGCGAACATTCTCGTAATCTCACGTCGTCCTATGTACATATGTATATACACATATGTATATGCACATACAGGCTGATTCAAAACTGGTCTTACACTGCATTTCATTGATTTTTGCGTTTTTTCCTCGAACAATCCCATCGATTTCGCATCGAGCATCACGAGCATTCGTTTCATTTTTTTAAACCATTATTTCACTCTTTTGATCCGTTGTAATCGCTGAAGGCAGTTTGGAGTGACAGCAGGAATGACACTGACGTTTCCATGGCTGTTACGCATATGGAAAACAGGGAAAACCCGGAAAACTCAGAGAATTTTCGAAAATTCTCTGGAAGTTATCCAGAATTTACTTTTTGCAAGAATTACGAAAAATGAAACAGACTTGAAAAAAAAAACTAAAAAGTCTAAAAATAAATATTAGTCTATATTTTTAATATTTATATTATTTTTCATTATATAGAACAAAAAAATTATGTCAGTGCTTGGAAAATATAAAAAAAACAAAGCTAATTTTTTATTCGTATTATTATTATTATTATTATTATTATTATTACATTTGCATTCGATTTGTCGATGCCCAACGATACAATTATTGTATTGTATTTATTTCCCCATTGTACACGCTTTGCGCTTCTTACATTTCCCTCGTCTGCTTACAAACCTTTTTTTTTCATACGAAAAAAAATTGTTAAATTCGCACATGATTTTATACACGTTACTGTGGCCTAAGGCCTTAATGTACTTTTTTTACTTTACAGTGTTTACAATTTTTTTTCAAATTTCAATTTCTTAAAAAAGTTATTTTAATATTTAACATTGTCATTTATTTTATCTTAAAAAATATTATGTTCTTTATTTGACCCCAATCTCCCTGGAATATTTGCAAAGCCAGGAAAAGCTAGAGAATTCCTGTCACTAATGCGTAACAACCATAGTTTCCTGACTTTCCTCTTCGCGAGTAAATTATCAAATTTTGCGAGAGAACGAAAATCCCGAATTATTTTCACCGAGCGAGATGCCGAGCCGTCGAACAGCCGACCAATTTTGAATCGCCCTGTATGTGATGTCATGCGGCGAGCCGGCGCGCGGGGCACGCCGATACAATACGGATATAGACTAAAGTCGACCGGCAAGCCGGCGCAGTCAGCTCTCCGACGTGCTACGGTGTCGAAAGGCTTTCCGAAAAATTGCGGCGCGGTCAGCAACGTACACACGAAAGTGCAAAAGAGACACGAACGAGACGCCGTAAAAATCGGCAACAAATATTCCGTAACAATCGTAACTGAGAACGAGGAGAAAAAGTGCGGACGCGAAAAATCATCGTGAAAGAATCGAAAGTGTTTTTGTCCGCAAATTCTTCCATGAGGACGTCCATTTCCGAGCAATAAGCGTCGCTTTGTGCTAAAGCTACGAAACATCGCGAACGCAAAAAAGTGGAACGTTGGAGGTGAAATTAACCGAGTGCTCGATGACTTTATTCATCTTTTGAACGATTAAAAAAACGCCTTTTTAATATTCCAATCGAGGCTCGAGCAAATTCGATAAGAGGAAAATATTTGCTTTGCAAACGCAAATTCAACGCATAAATAAATGTTTCCTCGAATCGTCGAGAGACTCGTCTTTACGCCGGTCGTTTTCTACTGGAAAAGAAAGTTGGTGTTCGTGATCACATGAGTTTTCTTCGACAAGGACCAATCATCGAGGAATAGAACTCATTTATCAATACACATATCTGTATATATATAGATATATATATTCACACACATATACGCCAGCAAGCACTTGAATAACGTGAGTACATTTTTTCCAATTTTCAGTGCTAATTGAACCGTCTACAAAGCCACGCGACCGGTGATAACTAGTTAGCATTTAGAGAAGCATTTTTATCACGTGAATTGCAAATTGTCGTTCTCTGGAAAGTGGAACCAAAAGGCAGCAATGAAAAATGATTTTTTTTTGTTTTCATACACTCAGTGATCTTGATTTTTTTTTTTTCATTCAATGTCATATCCTTTCGCACGTCGACAAAATATTTTCATCGATCACAAATGCTCAGCTTTATTTTCATTCCTTTTCTTTGGTCGATCGTTGTTCGGTTACTGTATGGAAGGAAAAATGAAAATTTCACGACTTACTCATTTTTTTTCGGCGTTTTTTAATGACATCGGTACATTACCATCTTTATCTCGGAAATTCGGGAGGCGAGGCGTTGCAATGTACATATTAATGTTAATTGCAGCGAAGTCTGTTACGTCACGAATGCAAACAATCTTAATACATAATTGTGTATTAACGCGTTCGAAAAATTGTAACTGGCGTAACTCAAAACATCGGCGTCGATATAGAATACGATAAAGAAAAAAATTGACGTGAAAATAAAAGCGATATTATTTTTTATTAACGGGTTACAGCCAGCTCGCGGACGAAAAAAAAGAGGAATTTTCGTGAATTTTTCGTAGCAAAACGTGTGCGCTTTTACAATTCTAATTATTTTTTACATTAAGGGGTAAGGCCACTGTAACGGCCCAAAAAAAAAAGGTTTTTTCACTAATTTTTTGCTCCCGAAATTGAAGGTATTTGAAAAAAAACTTTTAATAGTGTTATCGGGCATACATTAAACTTTATTATAAAATTTTTTTACAGTAAAAAAAAACAAAATGGCGGTTCCACAGCTATCTTCCCGGGACATGTTTTGCTTCCAGGGCTCCGCGGCACGCAGCACCACTGGTGCACTTTTGAATCTAGAACAAAAAAAAACCATTAATCTAGAGGGCTATAGCTAGAGAATGTCGATCGGATTTTAAAAAGTATCAATTTTTGTGGATTTGGCGTGCGTTTGAAAAAAAAAATTGATTTTTGACGAAAAAAACGGCAAGTTTTTTGTTAATAAAAAATCAATAAATAAAGTTCTTGAAAATTCCGATCGACATTCTCAAGATAATGTAAATGTTCACATCTGGTTAAAATTTCAAGTAAAAAAAATGAAAATTGTTCGAGTTATGCTGCGTGCCATTTTGAAAAACCATGTTTCGAGAAAAACGCGTTTAAAGTTGATAATTTATTTTGACACGCTTGGCGGCGACCTTCATTTCCTAAGGACAACAAATTTTTTTTCGCACAGGACCTTTTTTTTCTTATTCTAGAGGGTTTAAACTATTTTTTAAGCCAATAAAAAAAAATCGATTTTTCAAAAAATTTACAGTGGCCTTACCCCTTAAAGAGTATCTTTTACAATTTTTGTATCGAAAAATATAAAGGTGGTGGATAAAATGGCTTGTGCAGAGGGCTGCTTGAAAAACGTCGTACAGCGTGGAAGTTTGCATCGTCGAAACGCAACGAAAGTTCTTTTCAATTTCTCATTTTCATTATTATACAAAATCAAATATTGCAAATTTGTTGCAGATCGCAAAATGAAAATCCAGAAAAAAAAACATTTCGTAACACAAATCAGCCGATGGAAATTTAAAAAATAAAAAATAAACATTTTCGTTGCATTCCAACGACGCAAACTTCAACGTCGTAACGTCCTTCGCGGTGACCACTGCTGCTCTGAAGCAAATGTCCAAACGCTGCGGCTAGCCGTCCGGTTATCGGACGAATAAGCGTGTTATTCGTTCTAATAGCGGCTCAGTTCACGCTGCATAACGCCCCAAACCCAAACAACTCCGAACCCAAACAATCAAAATTATAAAGATTTTATTCGGTCGAATACGTGTAAATCATTCGTCCAGATAGATTGTTTAACAATTTAACACATTCTATCCGGACGATTATATATATATATGTTATTCGTCCGGATACTAGCTGACACGAATATGTACGTCTATTGGAAATACGGCGTGAACTGAGCCGCTATCCGGACGAATAACATACGCTTATTCGTCCGATATCCAGACACTGCGATATTCAAAATGAAAAAATCAAACGCATCTAGTTTTTGCATGGAGTTATCTAGTGCTTACAAGAAGGATTCGATAAAACATTGATTTTTGAAAAAATGGCCGCAGTTCAAAGTGAAAGTGCCGATATTCGGTGAAAAAAACGTTCTATTTTCGTTGATAAAAAATAACGACGCATGGAGCAAAAAATTCTTTCAAGCGCTGCTTTTTGATATGTAAAAGAAGTTTGCCAAGTTTGAAGTTGATCGGTGCAGTGCTTTTTGATATATCGTGGTCGCTGATTTTGAAAAAGTAATTTTGAGAAAAATGCTTTTAAAGCTCGCCGGTTCGCACACCCTACCAGTAAATTCCCATAACTTCCTCAATGTCGAACGCATCGATTAGAAATGTTCAGAGAATATTTTTCAAATGTCAAATTTCGGAATCCGTCGAAAACGGAAATTGAGACTTTCAAAAATGTCAACTAGGTGGAGCTCTTGATGATTGTTCGACTTGGAATGAATGCACAGTTGTACGACCGAAGAATCTGATATGCATAAACTAGAATAAAATACAGCCAGAAGAAAAATATGCCTCGAGCACGTATTTCACTCGTTTATAATGGTGTAGGGTCTGTGTAGTGCAGAACACCAACGGAATTTGTTATGAAAGTATCAATCTCTAGAAACAGCATAGTCGTACATACGCAGATGGGCAAAATGCGTTCAATCGAAAGGAAAATAATAATAATAATGATGAAGAAAAAGAAGAGAGGTACGCGCTCGCGAAATACAAGTATTATTAGACATGGAGGCTCGAGGAGAATCGGTAGTGGAAAATTCTCTCGCCGCACCCGGTACGACGTTCCGACGGGTGCATAACGTCGATTGAGAAAATATTTATGTCCTTCCCCCACTCGTCCAGTAGAGTCCGCGTTCTATACACCTAAGGGGGAGCGTACGCAAATTACTTAACGCAATTTGCGGGGGGGGGGGTGGGGGCTAAAATATTTGGTAATTTTGCGATGCGTAATTTGTGTACGCCCCCTAAATTAGAGATTTAACGCTTCAAAACACGTTTTTTTGGCCCCCCGTACGAAGATTTTTCACGGAGTTACGGCGTTTCGAACATGGCTGAAAAAATTGAAAAATTCTGCTCCTCTAATTTTTTGGGTGAGTGTATTTCGGTAGATACAATTTTTTTTATTTTTCACCCTTTCCTAAGAATGAGTTCCGGGACTCGTACATGGACGATACATGTTTTTGTACGTCAAGCACACGAAGCGACTAATTGGTTATAAAAAATCGAGAATTGAAAAAGAAACGTTGTTTAGCACCGATGCAAATTTCAACACCATGCATATAATATACTCACCCATAAATCTAGAGGAGCAGAATTTTTTTTTATTTTTCAGTGATTTCCGAAAAGTCGTGACTCGTTTTGGAAAATCCAGCGCCCGTTATTTTTTATGATAGCGCCGAGCGTGATGCTCGAAAAAATCTTTCCGCGAGATTATTAAACTAGATATTGCACACTTCGAAACGCTTTTCTTTGCCCCGCGGTACGACGATTTTTCACGGAGTTACGGCTTTTCGAAAAATACTGAAAACATTTAATAAAGATTCGGCTCTAATTTTACCGAGGACAGCTTTCCATGGGAAATGTCAGTTGAGGGGAGAAGTCACTGTGCAAGAACTTGCACAGTAGTTTTCCCACTTTCCGAAACAAAATTCGAAACAAAATTGTTTTGTTTTTTATAATTCTTGAAAGTACATTTATTGCAAAATGTGTTGGCAACATTTTTATTGACAAGGCCGAAAATTGACGGAGTTACAATCACTTTAGTGAGAACAGGTACCGTGACCGGTTAGTGCCCTCAGTCCCTATAGGTGTGGCATCGTTCACAATAGATAAAGTGCAGGCTCTTATTATTTTGTGGAATATAATGATGATGAAGAATTGTCATATCGCCCGCGACTAGATACTTCAATTTTAGTATCAATATTCTAGAAAAAAACAACATATAAAAAAAAACGGAACGGAAATTTGGAACGCGTCAAAAATTGGGAAATTTGGCGATACGTAGTTTGTGTACGCCCCCTAACGTGTCCTTGCTGTAGTCTCCCTCTCGGTTACAGAATAGTTTCTCATTTCTCTCTCTCTCTCTCTAACCCTCTCTCTCTCTCTCTCTCTCTCTAACCCTCTCTCTCTCTTATTATTCTAGTTTACGCATTAAAAAAAATCAAAACCGCCTTAATAAATTCTAAAGAATTTTGTTCCAATGTAAGTGAAGTTACATTTTTTTAAACCAGTTTCCCATTTGGTTTTCCGCACAATAACTTCATTCGCATATTTTTTAACATTTAATCGAAAACGATTTTTGGTAACTCGACAACGGTTGCTCTAAAAAACAAAAATAAAAAAGTTTCGTAATCTTTATAAATGTAGTTCACGTTGTAAGTAGCTGTTTTTCGAAAAAAAAAAATACCGAAGATGATAAAAATGATGAAAAAGTTAAATTTTGGCAAAATGTTTACTTATATTCGAGGGCTGAAAAATACTACATTAAAAAAGGCTAAGTACAACGATAGCTACTGCAATCACGGAACTTTTTTTTAAATTGAAACCCGGACAATTATAGCTAGAGTAACTTGGTCAATTTTCAATATTTAAACTTCAACATTTTTCCACATGTTCTTGAATATGTATACTTTGCGGAAATGCAGAAAAAATCAATGTTTTTACCCGTCACAGTGGTGTCGCGCCTTAATATTCGATAAAATTGATGTATTCGGGCGGGTAAAATACTCGACTTAAACTTTACTACTAAGCACACTCAAAAAGCCCACGTTTTTTACTTTCCGCGAGAAAACAATGTTTCTAACGAAGCGTCATTGAAAAATTCAAAAACGCAAAAAATTATCGTCAGAAGAAAATATGAACGACATACACATATGCAATACATAGCTATAAAATTGTCGCATTCGAGGATCGTTTCTGTCGCGTGACAGTCGACAAGTAAATAATACGATACCGCTATCGTAATTTGTAACGGAAATGTCTACGGGACAAAAAATTCCGGGCCTGTCGAGGTAACGTGAACGGCAATAATAAATTGCTGAATCGCTAATTGCAAACTTAGTTAAAAATAGAAATACGCCGCAAATAAAAAAAGCATAAAAATGAGATATTTCCATTTCATTATCGCAAGAATATGTGGAGAAAAAAACCTCTACACCACACGCGTAACAAATATTTTAATCGTGGAAAAAATTAACAAGCAACATTACTCAAGGTAATTATGAAGAGAGATCATTTTTAAAAACTCTGAGGAGAAAAAGATTTTGTTAATAATCGATGGACGCAATCATTATAAAAATGTCCAAAATAAAGTCGGTGTTGAACAAAAAGATCGTATATGAATTTTCATGACTTTCGATGAAAAGTGCATTTCTCTGTTTATCATTCGAAGAACCTAAATTTGCATCGTATCAAACTTTCGTCGAATGTGTCGTATTTTTTATCCTTTTCTCCGTCATTGAATGAATAATAATTACCGTACACATGTACAGAATTCCTGACTGCCTTCTCAAGTATTATATAAACCCGACGAACTTTAAAAGTAAAATTATTCTCCTCGGGTCCGAAATCGAACGAGAATTTTTTTTCGATAACGCTTTGATACTCAAATTTCGAAGTACAAAACGTTTCAGAAGTCTGAAAATCAGTGTTGCGACGGAACTATCTCGAAACGCCCTTGCGCAGGTGCTGAAAACTTTTCCACTCGTCCGAGAGACCCGCTTGGCCGATGCGTCACGGCACCACCACACTGCCACTGGTAAAAGCCAGAGAAAGAGAGCGAGAGATTGCCGAGGAGAAACAGAAAAGTCCTTAGCGCCATTGAGTCTACCGGTCGTACACGCGATACGATTGAAAGCCGGTTATACGAAATTTGATTCATATTGAAGCAGCCTCAAAACGAGTTTTTTTTTTTTCATCGTTTCGTTCTGTACTGACTATCAATATGACATCAATATTCACATTTCTCAAGGAAATTCGACACTTGTTTTTCTCAAGGGCTAATACCTGGTTGATATTTTTGAAAATGTCGGTTTTCGGCTTTCGAAGGATTCTCCAAATATAACGTTTCAAAAATATTCTCTGTAAATTTAACGCCGATTCGTTTAAATGGAGGGAGTTTGGACCTTTACAGGGAGGTCCCGCGAACTGAGGAATTTTAAGGAGGTTGGGGCGTTGGTCACGATCCAAGTATTTGATATATATATATATATATATATATATATATATATATATATATATATATATATATGTGTGGGTTATTGTCTAAACTATACTGGGTCTTTATGATTAAAAAAATAATTTACCACAAAATGTCAAAGATAAAAAATAGTATATAATTTGCGGCTAGATAGGCGTTCACGCTACGAGTGATGTAATTGTTTTGGCTACTTAGCACCAAGATAAACCATTTCTAACAACGGATTAACGCAAAGTAAACCTTTGTCAACGTTTAGAAAAAAAAACCACCATCTTGCCGCGCGTAATATTGAATATCGAACCATCAAGGTTTGATGGACGATTGAAAATCTTGGCTGGCGAATGAAGAGCATTGCTGCTAACCTCAATGTCCGCGAAGTTGCCGTATTTCGGCAACACTCAATATGAGTTAATGGTAATAATAAATAATCTCGTGACATCGATACATCAAGGCATAATTATAAATGACGCAAACTTTCATTATGACATTGTTTCATAATGTTATGATTTTTCAAGTTTGTAGTAATACAAAAATTTATCTTATTCCCGTAATACAAATATGAAAATGCATTATGGTGCAGTTGAATTATATATTTTATGAAAACTTAGCATCTACGGAATAAATCTATATGTCGTATACATTTTTTTTAGGTTAATTGAAGGAAAAAAAGTCATAAACTGTCATTTAACTCAAATGAACCGCTTCAACCTCCTTAAATGCGTTTGTCTCAAAATTACTTTGTCACAATCGGTGACCATGATATCGGAAAAATTACTGCACTCATCAACTTCAAATTTTACAAGCTTCTTTTCCATATCAAAAAGCAGTGCTTGAAAGAATTTTTTTTATAGATCGTTTTTTTATTAGCTAAAATAGAGCGTTTTACACCGAAAATCGATACATGCACATTGAACTGCAGCGATTAAAAAAAAAGTATATATATTTTTTTAAATCCTTCGTCGAAACACTAGATAATTTCATGCAAAAACTGAATACGTTTAAATTCTTTATTTCGGATGATTTGTTTCCAAGCAGCAGTGGTCACCGCGACGGACGTTTTTCAAACAACGCTCACACAATCCGGTATATCTACCACATTTATAAATATTTTTCAATACAAAAATTGTAAAAGAAACGTAAAACCATACCCTTTAAAATGAACATTAAAAAATGAAAAAATTGGGCATATTTTCCCAGAAAAAAATTCACGAAAATTCTTCTTTTTTTCCAGCCACGAGTTAGGTGTAACCCGTTGAACTCTTTAGTTTCGGGACCTTGTAAATACACTTTCTATATTTTGAATGTCACTGACTTTCAAGTGTTGCGTTGCGTACTTTTTTTACAGAGACGAGAGGACCACCGCAAACATTTTTTATCGACATTTAAAAAGTAAAAAAAAAGCAAATATATATATCCGAAAAATTACCTATTAAAAAAGTACAATTTCGGCTTTTTATAATTCCGTGGTAATTCATTTCTTTGCAGTAAGAGGAATGACCCTTTGAAATGTTCGATCAAATGTCTAAATACGACTGTGTCATTCATCTGAAAAAAAAAAACATCGTTATTCTCCAATTATTGAAAATCCTCAACATGCTTATGGAATCCAATATACATTTTATCAAATTAAAAAAAGACGCGACTGGAAGAGTCAATGATTATTAGAAGACATAAAAGTCCAAATACGTTTTTGTCGATACGCTGTTTTGAAAACATCCCGACACTTGAAATCTTTCTCGAGTATTACCCTCGTGAACTCGTATAAATTTATTATAACCTATGTATATACCGAGTCACATGAATCGGCACAAATGGGTCGGGCGTATAGTCACGAGAAACTTTTAAACGATGATTCAAAGACTCGGGTTCCGCGAGCATTATTTTCACAATATTCTGCCTTATAAAGTCACTAGACACAAGAAACACGATATTCGGATCGTATATTACACAGCAAAAATGCAAACGCTTTTGAGCTTCGCGATAATGTTGCGCATCAAAACAAATAACACAAAAGAGACATTTCTGGAAAAGTAAATATCGCAATAGTTACCACATTGAGCAAAAATGTATCATCGACTAACGCCAAAAGTGGCAGATATTTCGGAAATTCATGTTATTGAAGTTTGCATCGTTGAAACGCAACGAAAATACATTTTTTTCCCCCGTTGCTTAAGTTTTTTCTGCTCAATTAAGCAACCTAAATAACTGAAACATTTCTGAAAATTCTCATCAGAGATCCGTAACCTTCACCTGCGAAAAAAGAGTTTCGATGGTGGTGAAAATAATGACATGACAAGATAAAAAAGAATTTTCGTTGCATTCCAATGATGCAAACCACCACGTAATCCTTAAATGCACATGGAAAGCTATTTTTTAAATACTTCCGTAATTTATAAGTACCTTCGCTCTCTCTATATATACACACATTCTTATAAATACATAATGTTTTGAAAGGCAGAAAATTATTCCGAACTATTTCATCGTACAATTATTTGTATATATTTTTTTATTTTCACCGTGACCTTCCGCGTGATAAAAGAATGTGACTTCAATTTTTTGTGAGAAAAACGTGTCACCTTCGAATCGCATCGATGCAACGAGTCCCACCTTGAGTGATAAAAATATAAGGTGATTGCAATTGAAAAATATTTTCGTGTCCGGTGTGTATGCAGAGACAGGCGAAAGATAAATAAAATCGTCGTCGATTATAGTTCGGCTTGACGTCTCGTAAAAATGTGTCTCGCACCTCGTACGTAATTTTTTTTTATACTTACACGTAACACGATAGATACCGCGAATGAGTCATTGTATCGGCAGTCTGCTAAGAACGTTTAGATCTACATAGATATATTCGTCGAGTTAAAGCGATGAACGCAGATAAAGTTGTCTGGACGTGTTCTATGTATAAATTTGAGAAATATAATAAGACTCGTCGGAGCTCTCGATGACGAAACGATTCGATTATTATTTCACGGACGTCCATTATCGTGCTATTATGCAAAATGCATGTCCTCCGATGAACCCTATATTCGTACCATAACTATGTATAAAACTGGAACGATTTATATCAGGATTGAACGAAGTGACATATCGTGATGAAAGCTTCGTTCTGACGGCAATTTTAATACTGTTTCCACAGATGTACGTCAAAATTAAACATGCTATATTTGAGATTCAGATACGTCATTATTTTAATATCGCAACTTTGGAGATGTTTTTTTCAAGGTTCAGTGATATTGGAGAACTTAAGGGGGAAGATACCTTTAGACGAGGAAAAAATTGCTGATTATCATTTTTTTTAAAGGAAACTTTTTTTTCACTATTTTCGAGACTTAGGGTATGTTTTATTATTACTTTTGGCCGTTACATCGTATTTTTTATTTTATTAATATTTAGAAATGGCGGAGGTAACGCTCGGTCTTCTAAAAGGGTGACGGCGGATGTTGTCAAACGAAAAAAAACGCCAACGAAGATTTTTCTTTGCACTCATACGCAGAATATGAACCAAGAAAAAGTGAGAAATATTGTAAATCGATTAAATGATACGCTTTGAAACAAAGAGATTGAATTTTCCCAAAAAATGGCTACATTTTGGGGAAAAAAATGTTTTTTTTTTTATTTTCAAAACAATTTAGGCCCATGTTTTAGACAATGAGGTTAGAAAGATTTATACCAAATTTTATCAGAATCGGTCGATTAGTTTTATAGCATACGTCACGCCAGTTTTAAAAATGAAGTTTGGAAGAACGTGCTACGTCCTCCACTTTTAAATATTAATTTAAAAAATACCATCTAACACTCAAAAATAGTAATAAAACATATCCTAGGTTTAACAAATTATGAAAAAATCTTTACTTAAAAAAAAAATCATAAAAATCAGCAATTTTTTTCCTCGTGTAAAAGTATCTCCCCTCTTGAGCCATTAAAGATTCGAGCATGTTTCAGTTGAGACATTGGAAATATCGAACAATTTTTTTTTTTTTTTTCAGTCTAGCTCGGGGCCGGAAAAAAGAGGGATTTTCGTGATTCTTTTCTGGGGAAACTTATGCAGGTTTTCAAACATTTTTCTTATTGTATTAAAGAGTATTGTTTTTAGTATTTTTTACAACTTCTGTATTAAAAGATATTTATAAATGTGGTAGATAAGATGATTTGTACAGAACGCGGTTCGAAACACATCCTTCGCGGTCACACCTGCCGCTCGGAAACACGTCATCCGAAATAAAAAAATCAAACGTATTTAATTTTTGAATGAAATTATCTGGTGCTTGAACGAAGGATTTGAAAAAATATTGATTTTTGAAAATTGGCCGCAGTCCAAAGTGTAAATATAAATTTTCGGTGAAAACAAACGCACTATTTTTGTTGAGAAAAAAAAACTATGCGGCGAAAAAAAATTCCTTCGTTCGAACATTGCTTTTCGATATGTAAAAGAAGCTTGTAAAATTTGGGGTTGATCGATATAATGATTTTTGAAATATCGTGGTCACCGATTTTCAAAAAAAATTTTTGAGAAAAACGCGTTTGAAGTTCGCCGGTTAGTGTAACCTACCTATAAACGCCCAATCATGAACCTCCCTCAATTATGAACGTATCGACTTGAAATTTTCGAAAAATATTTAAAAATATATTTCGAGAATCTGTCAAAAAAAAATCGATATGTTTAAATTTCCAACTATCATTGGAATCATTGTGAACACTGTTCTTCACAGAATATCTTCGCGTATATTTTAGTTACGCGGACAATCGTCCCCAGCAACTAAAATTACGTTTATGAATATGAAAATTTGAGATCCTCAAGATTGGATCTCCCCCTACAAGATTCCACGAAATTTCATGAATGTTTCGCAACATTGCGGGGAAAATTTTGCAGTCACATGTTGTGTGTACATAAGCTAGTCTGCAACCTCGACATTTTTTAGCGTCTGTTTCCTCGCTCTACGTAAGATAAATGGTAATCTTGTCAGCTACTAATTGCAGCTGTGAATTCTTTCACCTTCCGTCAGTCATTCAACGATTACGTATTCGTAAAAAATAAATTTCGAAAACATATTGAATTAGATATTTATTCCCAACAAATATAATCACCATAACAATTATCCATAGAGCTAACCAGTCTGCATCTTAGCCAAGTGCTTATTATTCACAGGTGTGCAAGAATTCGACGATTGTCGGAGCAAAATTTCAGAGAGCCAGTAAAGAAAAATAACGAAAAAAAAATAAATCGCTAAGGGGTAAAAAAATAATGACAATATCACCATGTTCGGTCGAAAAGTGAACATGCTATTGGAGTTGAAAAAAAAAAAACAAATATTGTTTTGAAAAAACGTGAAAGTATTGTGACTAACTGTATCGCACAGATACGCGTCATCATTTTATCTTTGAATCATCCTCATTCGTATCCTCAATAATCCATCATAATTTGTTTGTTGAATGAAGTTGAAGATTCTTGTTTCAGCCGCGTCGAACTGCTTGTCCTTTCATTCCCTTATTTTGCGTTGAGTTTCGAAGGATTAGTCGATATCGCAGGGTCCATTTTGAAAATTGCAATTGGCATTGAATGGCGCAGCGACGATAATAAAAATTCACGACCCGTGGCAATTTATAATCGGCACTTCTACAGCCCATTTTGATCTTCTGATTGCAGCATTCGCGATAGCACGAGTTATCCGGTGATTCCAAACGAGTGTAAAGTCTGCCGTCGTGACTCGAGCAACGACGAAAGACCAACGAGGGAAACGGGCAGGACGTCGTTGCTTTGCGCGCTGAAACCGCGCAAACGTAAGGAACGTCGGGAGTCCTGTTGCCAGGAGAGAAAACTCATAAGGAGCAACAGCGAGGAGCGTATACTGGAAGAAACGACCAATGTAGCTGAGTCGATACGTCGTGTCAACAGTCACGAGGATTTCAACAGCGAAAATCACCTCAATTCACTGTCTCAACCATCACAGGAAATGGGCCACGGAGTGGTACGTGGGGTGCAAACTTTTATTAAGGGGAAGGCAGGGGCTTCAGCGTGAAGAAAAAAACACTTTTTGCGATTTTTTTTATCTATACGGATACAGTAAATTTATTGAAACCTTTCGTACATTGTTAAGTGTCATTTCGAGAACATTCCGTGAAATTTGTACGCGAAAATATCTACTAACAAGCCGGTGACAAAGCTTTTCCAAGAACGCCTTTGGAAAAACACGATTTGCGGTGTTCACTCTGTATCTCAGGTAGAAATTATCTGAAATCAAGTACCATTAAAATTTAGTCAAAGTATCGTCAAATCCTCCCCCCAACGGTTTTTGATCATTTTTTTTTTCATTTCTAAACTTTTGGTGGTCATGTAAAGTGAAAAGTGCTATTTTTCACGAAAAATTCCGCCATTTTGGGCGTGGAAAACCCCCTCAATGTAAAAAAAATCTCAAACAAACCGTTGGGCGGAAGTATTTTATATGTAGAAAGTTTGTACCAAGTTTGAAATAAATCGGTCATGTAGTTTTCAAATGGCAATGAACGCGGACTTTGAAAATGTTCTTGAAATGAAATGACACTTAGCAATGTACAAAAGGTTTCAATAAATTTACTCTATCCATACAGATGAAAAAAATTCGCAAAAAAGTGTTTTTTTTTTCACGCTGAAACCCCGACCTTCCCCTTAAGGCCTTAGGCCACAGTAACGAGTATAAAATCGTGTGCGAATTTAACAATTGTTTCTCGTAAGAAAAAGTGATTCACTCATAAAACTAATTGCACATCTATTTAGTATGAATATGAAGCTGCTAGAAAAAATATATATATTTTTTTTCGATATACAAAATGGCCGACTACTAATATTTTCTTTTGTTATCTTTTTTTAGACGCTCCGGGGCGTGACATTTAGCATCCACAATTTTTAACCTACAACAAAAAACAAAAATTCTCGTAAATCTACATTAGAATACCTAAAGAAGTACGTACGGAATTTAAAAAAATATTGTTTTATTCAGAAGTTGTAGGTATTTGAACTTGAGAAATAAATTTTCAGTGAAAAATTTCGTTATAACTGCTCATAAACTGCTCATAAAATGAAAAGTTTTCGATTAATCAGAAATTCCGTACGTACTTCTCTGCGAAATGCAATTAGGAACCCAACTTTTAAATTTAAAGTAAATCGAGTGAAAATTGTTGAAGCTAATTGTCACGCCAATTGGAAAAAAGCTTTTTCGCGAAGTTTCAAGTAGTCGGCAATTTTGTACATCGATAAAAAAAATATTTTTTTTCTAAGAGCTTGATATTCATATTAAATAGATATGTAATTAATTTTACGAGTGAATCACTTTTTCATACGAAAAAACTGTTAAATTCGCACAGGATTTTATACCCGTTACTGAGGCCTAAGGCCTCAATTAATTAATTAATTAATTAAATGCAATGGAAAATGGAGCGTCGATGACCTTATGAAGATTTCGATCGGCTCCTTGCCCGAAAGATAGGTGGCTAATTTTTTTTCCTCTGTTCCGATACTCCTCAGAGATGCAGTGGTTTACCACTGAACGAAAGAACGAACGTTTCGCCGGTCTTGTTGAAGCCATCGCCGCTACCGTCACCATGCGACGTTATCCTTCCCGCCGAGAGATTCGAATGCGACGTCGAGAGACTACGAAGCACCGAGAGATTTTCCCGCAGCATCGCACCGCGTGGGCGCAGGCAGGGAAGACGCAGAAGGGTCCACAAGGGTCTGGAGGCTGATCAAAATTCTGCAAAGGTAACCAACGATTTTCGTTTATCATTGAAGAAGCGGTTGATCCGCGTTCTGAAAGATGCGCCTGATAAATGTTGCTAGACATTCTACAAACAGCTGATGAGGTAGTCGGCAAGGGATCCTGATTCCCTTCTGGAACGGTCGCTCGCGCTAGAACAAAATCAACTCAATATGCGTGGGTCGATCTGTTTTTGCACATATATTTGACCAAAAATATTCACCGCTTCACTGTAACTAAGTATACATTTAAAAAATATTTACTCGTTGAAATTGTGGATGATTTGAAGAATATCGAAAAAAAAAAATCGACAAATGTCGATTCCCACGTTTATGGCGGAATGAATAAAACCTGGAGGAAAATAAACATAAAAGTAGTAAAAATTGTCTTTTTTCTAATTCACTTTGTACGTTTGTTTTAATTCAGGAAAACGAAGACGAGTCGGATGGAGTTTACGCGGTCTCGCCGGGCTCGAATAGATCAAACGAGTCAACCGGCCAAAGTTTTCTCGAGATGCTCAGCAGTGGACCGAGCAGATCGCCATCTCCGGTCCGAGCACATATTTTAGACCACGAGGACTTGAATAATCCGGTACCGACAAATTGGGGATTTCAGCATCGACCGGGAAATGTGTGTGAATAATTCCAATGTATTTTTTCAAGTCTTTTTTTACAAAATATAACTCTCCTCGATTATTACAAGGAAACATTGGGATTTTAGAGGATTCTGGAGAGCAAAGAAAAAAATATTAATACAATATTTAATAATATATCTATATAACCTACAACATACATTTGTATATATATATATATATATATATATATATATATATATATATACACAACATATATATTTACATTAATACATATAACCTACAATGTTTTTCTTGGACTCGCGTTTCTCAGGAGGAAGAAACGAATTCACGAGTGGAGGCGATGCTATCACCGCGGAATTCGTTGCTCGTGCCGCGGAGATTTTACACGGAAACCGACGAAGCACCGAACGTGCCAAACCCGACGGAGCTCGGTCTGAAGACCCTCACGAAGCACATAAATGGCCTGAAGAAAAAGATCAAGAAGTACGAGGAGGAATTCGAGGAGAATTTCGGCTATCGTCCGAGCCACTCCGACAAGATGAGCAATCGCGACGTGAAGAAGCTGTGCTCGGAATTGAACAAGCTCAGAAAGGAGCACAAGTTGCTCAAGGAAGATCCTGTCAGCGTACTTCTCGCTAATGCCAACTTACGGCTGAGCAACGCAGTCACCGCCACTAACAACAACAACAGTCCCGAAAAAACGAGGGCCACTCTTATGGAGGATATGGTCAAGGAGGTCGACCGAAAACTCTGCGACAAGCGTATAAAGTCAAACAGAACTGACGACATGGAGGATTTGTCGTACGAGCAGCTCATGGACGAGAAAACAGCTGTGCAGAAAGGCTTGCTTCACATCGAGGGTGCATTCGGTCGGCCGGTTACCAAAGACGATCGAGCCATCGTTCGGCCACTCTACGATCGTTACAGGACCCTCAAGAGGCTTCTCATACGCGCCGGAGCTGTGAGTTTCACTTGTTTCTCCTCCAATTGCATGCCAGACCGTACACCGTGAATTCAACGTCAAGTTTTACCATTTTTCTTCGTCTACTGTTGTTTTTCGATATATGCGGATAAATGTTTATTTAAAATGTTATTTCGGACTTTGAGGCCCCCAGGTCTTTGTCGATACGCTGCAAGCGAATAACGATAATTTCAATAGTATGTCTACGTTATTATATTGCAGGGAAAAAACAAGGACAGTATTCCCGAATTGGCGACCATACTGGAGCACGAGGCGATGGATTTTAGATCGTCCTCGTTGCCCGGTAACATGATCGACGGTGAACGAAGAGCGAGCGAACCCGATATGTCACATCGTGGTATTCTCGATTGCATCGAGCCAGCCGAACAACTTCCAACCGACAGCGACAGTCAGCACAGTAGCAGCGAGAGTAGTCGCGGTGCCGGCGAAAGCCTTCACGCTCTTCCACAGTGAGTGTCACGATTCTCATTTTGCACATGAAAACTTTTCCAAGCAGGCGTGATATCGTTGTACTCGTTAAATTGTCTTTGTCGATTGTTTATCGTTTGTGTGGTTTTTACCATTTGCAGCGAAGAACTTTTGGCCCAACAACGCATAACGAGAGAAGAGAAAAAGCGCCTGCGTCGAGCGTTGAAAGAACTCGAGGCACAGTTCGAGGTGCGAGCTGGTCGTCGAATGCAACGGGAGGATCGCGGGCCTCACGTGTCGACCGTCTACGAATCTTACAAACAGACTAAAGCGAAATTACGCCTGATCGAGGCGCTCCTTGCCAAAAACGCATGACGGTCCGTCTGGACTGAGCGAACAATCGTGTTCGAACTGAGCGACAAACAGATTTTTCACGGCCAATTTCCCCGAAATAATTTCGACGCGAAAGAGAACTGCAATGAAAATGCACTGGTCGATTTTTCCGTATGAACGCTCGAACGGCGGCACGACGATTTTTGAGTGAGTTTTCTTTTTCGAGATCGTTTTTTTTTTAATATATATATATCATTGCAACAATTTTTTGTCTGAGTTTTTTTACACGTTGCGTTCTTTTTGCGAGAAGTGTCTTTTGATGGAATTATAGTTATTTTTACTGGTGAAATTGATTGTTATACTTCTTAACAAGAGAGAGAGAGAGAGAGAGAGCCGAGGAAGATGGAGAGAAAATGCAAGTGCAAAGGATTTTGTTTTCATTCATGTAAATATTAATGGCGATCATTTCTCATTGGTCGAGATTCAAAGCGCCATAAGGGAGACGGCAAAGAACGAAGAAAACAAATGGGGTTATTTTGTAAAGCATAAGGATAACCACTCTAAGAGATATTACACGTTGTAATTGTATAAGAATACTATAAAATGTTACGTCAGTATAATGCATTAAAGGAAAGCGAGCAGTGAAACAGGGATCGTTGATCTTTCCGTTGTATCGTTCGGTATAAACCGAGCAAATATGGCCGTTTCCAATCGAATTAGTATCGTGCGTACGGAACATTATTTTTGCGCGAAATTCGAGCTTGAGGCGAAATGTGATGTCGAAACAAACAAAACATTTTTCACTCTATTGAAAGACGAAAAGAGTACCATTTCGCCGTTTGTTTGAAACGCCATTCGTGTATGCAATCTGGAGGTGATTTTTACACAATAATACGAGTGATTCGTCGTCTCGTATGACCTTAACGAAACTTTATTCCCTCTGAACAAACTTCATTGCCTACAATTTTTTTACAATTATAATAACAATGCGAAACAAAAAGATGAAGTATTTGATTGACAATTGAAGTATTTGAATACTTCGTCCAACGCGTACAATGTCGACATTTGAAAAATTTGTATCCTTTTGATTATCGGGAGCGATATCTTAACATATCTTTTGATAAAATATTACGTTTTGCAAAATTCATCTGAAAAATTTAAAAAAAAAGGCTTGATAAACAAATATTTGGGAAATCCAGTTGTTGACGAATGTCTATTAAAAAATGGTCTTGTGACAGAGCAAATACAGTTTTGAAAGCGCAAAAACAATGTTTGTCATGCTAATCTAACTTGACTCGGAATGAATAGCGCGTACTTTATCAATCGCTATTTGGCATGTTGACGGAACTTTTGCCGACGGTGCTACAATTTAAGTTTGATAGTCCAACCATAAAAAAAAAAACATTTATCCAACAATATCATAGCGTTACTGCATGGAACGACAGGACAACAAAAAAAAAACAAACCCAAACATCATTGAGAAATGATAATGAATGAAACGAATAAATCATGTACATTATACGCGATTGAGGGTTTGCATATGATTAATGGGAACTGCCTCGAATTTTTTTCCAATCCAACAAGGACCTGTGCTCTAACGAAGACGCGCAAAAAAACTACTTCTTTCGGTCCTTGAGCAATTAAGTTTTTTTTTCGTACTGTCGATCCTGAGATCACCTCATTGGATCGTAACGATCGCGGGTCGGTTCGAAATTTTCATATTTTATGCAAAAAATAAAAATAACAAATCGATAAGATGAGAACGGAAGTTCGTAGAAAGCGCGCTCTTTCGTCCGCCGAAAAAAAAAAAAAAAGAAATCAAATTAATTCGGCAATATAACATTTAATATTGAGATGAAAAGCAAGAAGGGAAACGATTTTTTTAGACCAAAGCATCATTTAGTCTGTGATATAAATAAAGGAAGAGGGATATTTGTGTCGCGGAGAGACAGTGGCGCGGGCTCTCGTCAAATGTGTTACTCGAAATGAAGACGCTCGATGGGGAAAAATGTGGAGGAAGAGAATAAAAAGCAACGAGGAAGCCACCGATTGTTTCTCGCGATTTGCGGAAGAACAAATAATTCGTCACTTAGGCGTATAGATTTAAAATTTTATATTAAAAGTTGCTTAAACAAATATATATATATATATACTTTTCTTTCATAGCTGATAGATACAGCACCGACGCTTGGAGAAGCGACGAAAGATCGAAATGTCGAAACCAGATATTGCTCTCGAGATAAGTTTAAAAAAAAAAGCATCGCGTAAACAAGGAAACTGCGAAAAAATCTCACGAACGAGAATAAATAAAATAGATGTTGCGAAAAGATTTTTCCAATGATATTTTCACAGAATGGAACGGGTGAATTTTAACGACATATCTAGTAAAAAAAAAAATAACCCCAGAGCAACTTTCATCACAGGGCTCCCCTAGACTAAAGAGAAAATTCAACAGAAAACAAATTGCCAGATCGATACACAGTTGTGTGAGAAAAAAATTCAGAAAAAAGAGAGAACCATCCGAAATAATCAAGCTCTCGCCCACTAAAGGTGCGTCGCCTCATGTAGAAATATCGTTCCATGATTGTAAACTGCACGCATCGACTCAAAGAGTAAAAGAAGAATGTCTACGAGAGAGAAAAAGATTTAAACCCATACACACATATATATATACACACACATATATATATATGTATGTAAATGGCTCTTTGCGTTTATACATGTGTTGAATATATGTATATACAAAGTATATTAAAAATATCTCTATACGCGCAGTCATATTAATACATTTAAAATGAAACAAAAATATACACGAGATAGCCGAACGAATCAGTACCATGCAAAACAAATTATTTATCTCCTCAATTTAAATTCCCTTGTTGCTCCAATTTTTTTCACCTGCCATTCCCCTCCCCCGACCGACTAATTTTCGAAATTTTCAACTTTCTTTTGTTCACGACGATGAAAAATTCGCGAATTCTCAAGAAAATACCTCAAAGGGACGAGCAGTCAACTCGGGCATTGAGGGTAATTACGCGGTGGATTTTAATTGTTTTTGGAACGTTTTGATCTGACGAAGCAAACCGGCCAATTTCGTCGATGTCGGGGGACCTTGATTATTGGCAAGTCCGCCTCGTCTGTAAAAATTGATCATGCGAATCGGATTTGTCGCCTGTGCTCGAAACGTGAAATGTGGAGACGTCGGACCTCTCGGTGACTCGGTGGTCACGCAAACCAGGCTGTTTCTCTCGTGAAGCATCTTCATCTGTTCTTTCAAGATCATCACCTGAAGAAAGAGAGTGAAAATAAAAATCGGTGGATTTTGGTCGGATCGAGTTTTGACATTGTTGAGAAACTTACTTCCTGATAGAGGCTCGCTACCGCGTTGATTTCTTCCTCTTTGGCGTTTAGCTCTTTCTCCAGAGCTGCTATTTCTTTGTCCAAAGATTTGTCATTCGTTTTTTTAGCCTGACCCTGGAGCTTCTCGAACTTTCTGCGCGAACGACACGATAGTGGAAAGTAAAGAAAAAGTATCGGACTATTGACTGTTTGGATGACTGAATTTTTTTTATAATTGTTTTGGAAAGTAATTCCTGAAAATCGATGGATTGTTTTTTTTTTTTTTTTCGAAAAATGGTTAAGAGGCTTTGAGGGGTTGAACAATGATTGAACATTTTATTTCTTTCTAGAGACAATTTTTGTGAAAGAATTTCTCATTTCTGGATCGATGAGAATTTCATTGAGAGGTGGAATAAAGATGTGTCAATTGTTTATTGATTCTATCTATGGGGCAGAAGTTTATGAAGAACTAACTTTCGCTCGCTTTTATACACGCAAGGAAAACAATTTTACACCGCATTTCAGCCTCTTAGGAGTTGATTTTCGAATAATCTGTCTTTAGTACCCCTCTACACAATTTAAGGAACGTATCTACCAAATTTCATGTTTCTGTCTTCAGCAGTTTATGCTAAGCATTTAGGTGGGTGATAAAATCAATGAGCATGTTTTGTCTCGAACACTGGACTTTCAAAATAGTAGAAATCTTATTAATGGTGTTGAAATTTGCATCATTGACATCCACAGAAAGTTCTTTTCAATTTTTCTTATCGCTCCATTTTTATTACAATTTATAATTTTTGTTATAGATTAAGATCGTGAATCTCTTGAGAGGATGAAGAAAAAAGAGTTTGATTTTCGTATCCTAAATCGACGAAAAAAAAAAACGTGTGCGTTGGAAGAAAAATTAACTTTCGTTGAATTCCAACGTTGCAAACTTCCACATCGTTTTTATTATTCGAATCAACTCACGAGATCATGGCTTCGTACTGATCGTGAAAATTCATCAGTACTTCTCGAATACCTTTCGTGTTCTGAGTCACGTTTTGCCACTTGATTTGTTGATTTGGTTGTGTATCGCCAGAGTCGATCTCGTCCTGTGAAAAAAAAAGCCAGAAAAGGGTAATATTTCTATAATAATATGATATATCTATTTTAATAATATTAATATTATTAAAATAGTTTTTTTAGCGAGAAATGGAAAGAACAATAAAATACTTGTCTCTGCCTCAACAAGGTGCTCTGCGTCAATTGAGGCTTCGCTTCGACGTTTTTGTGCAGATTGTTCTTGATCGACAAGCATATCGATCGTGATTTTTGTGCGTTGGCTGTTAGTTCGATTTTTGGATTGGTGCAAGGGCGAGCCTCGTAGAGGGTTTCAGTGTCTGGAATGATATTCAGTCTCGGTGTTTTCAGACGAAAGCCTCCATGTGGAACGGATCTCGACATTTTTTCCTCGATCAACGCTCCAGGATGGAAATTGGAAACTCCTCGTGAGCTCGCGTTCCAAGGAGTATTCCTTTCGTCCAGCTGGCCTATGTCGTTCTCGTCACCCATACATCCGAACAATCGCGATACGGGCTTCATCCCTTTAGTCACGTGGCTTATCATCAGTGGTGGAACTCCACTGGATAGTCCTTGCCGTGTCTTCATCAAATTCAGTGCCTTGGACAGAAAAGAAAACAGGAATGAATCGATAATAAAAACTTGACTGAAAAAAGTAATTTTAAACCCAAATTTGGAAACGTCGATGGAGCAAAAAATGAATACTCGCAATATTGTAAAAATCAAATGTTCAAAAAAAGGAGTGAGAGTGAGAAAGAAACTGAACGTACTTCTTGTATGTTCAGTCCGAGATTGTAACTGGGAGTGATCGAGGTACCAACGACGAACGGTATGTTCTTGAAATTGAATCTATTGAAGTACGATTTGTGGACTTGTTTCAATCTCGATGACACAGTTGGCAGTTCGTAGTTTCGCGATGACACGAGATCGTAACAGGGAGACGAACAATTGCGTGGTGACTGACGATTGTGACGATGATGACGATCTCCCTTCGTTATTTTATTTTCACTCTGATCAGCCGAATAATCTGCTCGATAGCTCGTGCTGTTTGGTTCTCCGGACCTTATCAATTCAGATGAAAAATTGCAATTGAAATGAAAAATTGTAAGGATAGTGATTGACACTTTTCGACGTTGTTGAAGTTTGCATCGTTGGCAATGCAGCGGAAGTATTATCTCGTATCTTTGCATTTTTATTATCGTACAAAATCTTTCTTTGCAGATTTATATTGTAAATCTCGGAAGGAGTATCTCAAAAAATGGGTAAAGAATTTCCGTAAGCTTGTTCTGTCGAAATAAATTAAAATTAGGCAATATTGATTTTCATTGAATTCCAACTATGTGAACTTCAATTTTATACTTCTCGTGGTATTTACCCATCCAAAGTATGGGTATTTGCCAATTTAGGTAAGGATATTTTAAATTTTTATTTTAAAAATTAAAAATTTTAATTACAAAAATACCTTCATTAAAAAAGTAATTTTAAAAATATCTTTATTTTAAATTTACCAATTTAGGTACAGGTATTACCAATCCAAAGTATAAAAAAAGAAATAAAACTTATGAACGCAATTGAGTTGAATAAATCCGTAAATGATTATAATTAAATTAAATTAAACTAAAACGATTATACCTGAAATCGGCTGTTTCTACCAAATTTTCCTGCGAAGCCTCATAATCATTTTCGCAATTTTCCGTCGGTTCGATGAGTTCGTTTTTCTCTTGCCTCCTAGATTTCTGCTCCTCGATATCGTCACAAACACGTTTGCCCGGATCGTTATTTTCCACGAGTCTGTAGCTCCCTTTGGTTCTCCACGGCTGATCAAGCTTATTAGCCGCGTTGAAGCCGCGGACGCGCGAATCCATGACTTTTGAATGTTTGCTCGAAACGACTGACAGACTGCCACTCTTTACCGCAGTGTTGTGATAAATCTCTACGACCTCGCTCTTGCTGTTTCCACTCTTCGTGGGAACATCCTGACGATACTTTTGAGATTGTTGCAATCTCGAGATGGTCGAGTGGCCTTGAAGAATAATATTTTCGCACAGGTTCAATTTCGAAGTTTGATGTTGTCTATTTTTTTGCGGTTACTCAAAAGTATATAAATTGATGGGGATAAAAATACCTCTTTGTTTTCGGCTCCTAACGTCCTTTTTATTTTCAGAAATACCCGTGTCTCTGGTAGCTGTGGTACATCTCGAATTGGATATTTTCACTCCTGCACGTTTCTTTCGCTTGCGCTTCAAAATTGGACACGCCGTGTCGTCGATTGATTTCAATGCAATTTTACTGCTCACTCTTCGTTGCTTGTTGCGTAATTTTTTGTTCTTTATCAGCGTCTGCACGGTCTCGACGCTCTCCGAAAGGTTCAGATGTAACGCTGGCTCTTTTGAATCTTGCTGCCGTGAAGATTTCAACGCGTCTGAGTGTGTCTCTTGGTCCTCGAGCTTTGGAGAGCCAGCATTCTTTCGCAATTCTTCCTCCAATTCGTCCTGAAGGCCCTTGGAGTATTCTGCCAGGTGTAGCTGATAAGGGTGCTGCATTCGCGTCGAGCCCGTCAAGTGCTCTTTGCGTATACGCTATCGATGTGGAAGAATTTCGTAGCGGTGAAATATCATTCGTTGGAAATTTACTCCATTGGGCCTAAACTCAAGTTGAGACTGTGAAGACTTTTTTAAGTTCGTGCACTTGATTAAAATTCTACAATTTCGTGATAAAAGTATACGTAAAAAACTGTAGAAAAATTACTGTAATTATTTGGTCCATTATGCTCCGGCTTGAAATATTTCAGATTTTTAGAATTAAACGTGGAGCACAACATCGAATTTCTGAATGTAGATACAAGAGACTAAATTTCTACGAAAAAGGAGAAACGCGTGATTTTTCTGAATATGTTGCAAAACGATTTTTCAATATTTCAGATATATTTGGTACTTATCTAGTATTTTGTATCTACATTAAGGGGTCTTCGCACTTTGGACGCTAAAAAAGGCTATTTTCATGATTTTTTTGATAAGTTCAAATTATAGATATTTATATAAAAGTTGTTACACTTAATAAATACACTTTCGAAATACATAACTTAATTTTTTAAATGTATTTATGTAACCAAAACAAACTTTGAACGCGTTTATTTTCACCCTCGAGGGCACAAATCAGTGAAAAAGATTGCTATGTCGCATTGAAAAAAAAAAAAAATGACTTTGTTTGCATTCTTTTTTGCGTATTTGTCGAGGAACCGGATGTAAATTATCATTAACGTTTATGAACTTTTGAAAACCAATGTTTAAGGTTCTACATCAATGTTTGACGTAACACGGTGATGTTGCCCCTAAAGTAAGATTGATGTCTCCACTGAAATATAGTTTTCCAAATCGGTGAACATAATCTTACATTTGTATGATCAGTTTCAGAATATCCCGTCGAATCCTTGTACAAGAAATTTGTGCTTCCACCTTTGGCTGATTCGGAATAACGATTTTGGCCATCGCGGTCATGGCTATTTTTGTTGGTAGCATCGTGAAAAGTATTTGGTCCTGATGTGATCTTGATGGATGTCGACGTGTACATTGGACCCTGCTCGGCTGACTCTGATGTATTCGTATTTATTTTTACACAGATCTTCGAAAAATTTCCATTCGCCTAAACTAATCGGGGTTTTGTCGCTCACCACTTCCTGCTTGCACGGGCCGTTCAACGTTGTTGGATTCTTGGGCAGGATGTTGCGCATCTCCGGAAGTCAAATTATTTTCGCAATTTTCATCGGAGGCGTCGGACTGTGAATTTCTCTCGGTTATCGCCGATTCGTCGGTTCGATTGTAATCGGTCGTTTCCAGAGACATCGAGCCTGCGGTGTCGTACAGCAGTTTCAAATATCGCAATCTTGCCATCGCTGAGACGTATTTCGACTCCGTTGCTTCCAGTTGCTTTTCGGCTTCTGCGATAGCGGAGATAGGGCGATTGAGACAAAATTGGAAATCCTATTCGGAAAGTTCGTGAAAGGAAATTAAGGGGGGAAATACGTTTAGGTGAGAAACAAATTTGCTGATTTTTATTATTTTTTTTTTTTTCAAACGAAAGATTTCCTCACCATGTTTGAGACTTGGGGTATTTTTGTTACTACCTTTGACTATTACCTGCTATTAAAAAAAATTAATCTTTAAAAATGGCGGAAGTATGGCCCGGTCTTCTAAACTCCATTTTCAAAACTGGCGTGACGTATTGCTAAAAAACTAATCGATCGATTCAGATAAAATTGGTTATAAATCGTCCTAACCTTATTGTCTAAAAGATGACCGCAAATTTTCTTAAAAATAAAATAAAAAGTATTTTTTGTTTGCAGAATGTAACAATTTTATTCGGAAAATTCAATGTTTTTGTTCCAGAGCGTACCATTTAATCGATTTTCAACATTTCTCACTTTTTCTTGGTTCATATTCTGCGTATGAGTGTTAATGGGAGAAAAATATTCGTTGGTTTTTTTTTCAGATTAATTCTGCCAACGCTACGTGTCACGCCGCAACCCGTTCGAAAGATCATGCAATATCTTCGCCATGTTTACAAATTAAAAAAAAATACCATGTAACAGCCAAAAATAGTAATAAAGCATACCCCAAGTCTCAAACACGAAAAAAAATCTTTCCATAAAAAAAAGTCAGGATAATCAGCAACTTATTCCTCGCCAGAGATATCTCCCCCCTTAAAAAAAACAGACAAGCAAGAGAAGAAAATTAGAAATTATTCGAAAAATGATTAAAGCGCTATAGAAAAATACAGTTAATCGATACGTCGATAAACTAAGGAATCAATTTTTTTTTAACCTGTACAAGTGAACGATCGAAGCAATACGGTGAATTTACTATCGAATTTATTGACGCGCGCAGAGTTACCAAAAATACAAAATGCATTAAATTCGTTCATCTCACAATTATTTCCCACGTTATTGGTAAGTTTTTTCAAAAACCTGTCAAAAATATGGCATCTCGACTCTTGACTGACGGCGGCGAATCTTCGTATCTTTCTTCAAATTGCGCGTACTCGACGGCCGATGATTGCTCGACAAGATCATTTCGAGTGTCCGCATAGCCATCGCTCATCCACGTCCCTTCGCTGCCATTAGTATCCATCGCGACGTTTCACTCGTTGATTTAAAATTCCATATCCATAATCGCTATTTGTTTCTCGGAGAAAATGACAAAGCGCACTGCCATTGACAATTTTGCGTATACGAACGAAAAATATATTCACTGCAACCAAGTGAGATGGAGGAGAAAAAAAAATTTATCGCGACGAAAAATAAACACGAGATAACGAAACCCCACAAAAGTGACAAAGATTAATTGGCAGGTTTCCGGGAAGCAAAGACTGTATGATCGCGATCACATTCTTCGTGTTTTTTTGAGCCTCGTCTGTCATATGAATTTCACATCGAATAGAGAAATATTCAGTTCGGTCAGACGTCACGTTAAAACGTCAACAGTGAAAAAGTCATTTTTGGAGTAAATTTAACGTTGATTATATCGTCAAATCTGTTTATACTCATTGTCAAAAGTTACTTCGTAACTTTTAATTATTCCGAGTAATCGGATTGTCGACTGGACGAAATGTATAATTTTTTAGTAATTCGATTGATAATGGAACAATAAAATAAGATTAAGGAAGGACACCACTGTAACGGGCCAAAAACCGTAATATTTTCCAATTTTTTTTGTCTACTAGACTATTTATTAGGATTTTAAAAAAAGGTATGTTATTAAGCATACATGGAACATCGTGTAAATTTTCATTTGAAAAAATTGAAAACTAACAACGTTATTGGGGTAAGCGAGAGCCTCTGTGAAAAAAAAAGTTGTTCAACTGCCGAATCGATAACTTCGGAATGGTTGGTCCGAAGAATAAAAATATTTTATCATCTATATAATTCTCGCTTACGTAGACGTTTTCCAAAAAAAAATCACAGAATCGCGAGTGGTAAAAAAAGTGAAATTTTCACCCATATTCGGGGGCCTAAAAGGACTAAATTAAAAAAAAAAACTCTGCGTACAATGATAGCTGTTGTAATTACAGAAGTTTGTTTTTTTTTACTGAAAATCGAACAATTATAGCTAATTTCAACTATAGCTCTCACTAAATCGTCTCTAACTTGGCCAATTATCAGTATTCTGACTTGAACATTTTTTCACATATTCTTAAATATGTACACTGTGAGAAAATGCAAAAAAGAAATATTTTTACCCGTCACTGTGGTGTTCCGTCTTAATGTTATTTTCTACAAAATATATGCTGTCAAACTGCGATTACTCCAATAGCTATTCTCAATAAAGTTTCGAACGAGTTATCATTAAAAATCATTTTCAATAATCATTATTTTTATTCCGCGTGATCCAATGATCGAATCCCATGACGAATTGTCGTACAAGCATACTTTAAAGTATCCCACAATCGTACAGTGATGTTTCTTAGCAACGTTTTTTTTTTCTCAACTCAAAGCACTCTGTCAACAATTCATCAAGTTTATCGCTCAAAACAATATCGCCAGTTATGGTACATGCTTCAATATTTATAACGATAATAAAGCGTTAATGATAAATGAGTCGCGAAGACGCAATCGCTTAAAATACATAATGATCGTATTACAAATTTGTAATCCGCGCCGTTTTGAGTTTCATAATATGTCGTTGCCGAGCGCTAGAGTCGCGTTCCCGGACTTATTATTTTAAGAAGGCGTAGGATCGCAGCGTACCTGTGAGTTGCAAATGGTGGACGGCCTGTCACACTTGCATCGTTAACATCAGGTAGGCAATTTTTCTCGTATTCTCGAGTATCGATATCGTAATTAAATTAACGCTCATTGTCAAACGATACCTTCATCGTCCTTCATCGTTGTCGTTTACCCTTCGACCTTGTCGTCGATCATTTTCACATTTTTTTCTTTCGTTACGTAAAAATTATTGCACAAGACAGAAATAGTCACGCTGTTCTATAAATTCGTTCGGTTCCGAGGTGACCTTCGTAAGAATTTCACTTGGCCGGATATTAGCTATGACTGACAATTTCGAATTCTCGACCGTATCTCGTGCTTGACACGGATTAACCTAATTTCTCTCCGGTACATGCCGTATTTGCTTATCGTATAGACGTATATATCAGTGTATACGAATAACGTTGAAATTTTACAAACTCGAGTATCGCGTATGTACGTATAGATGATATTTCGTTTGCCGCAAGTTGCGCAATCTTGGCACAAAATATGTTGATGTATTTTCATGCAGCACACTATTACCTCACTCCGTTACATGAAGAAAAAAAACTATAGCGAATCTCATCAATCTTTAGTGTAATCTTGACATATACTTTGCTGCTCTTTGATTTCCGACCGCATTGACATAATCGAGCGCTTTTATTCCTCATTCATATGTATTCTCGGTAATTTCAATAGTCTGTGATGCAGCCAGACCGTTCGTCTGGCATTGCCGACAAACGAGAAATAAAAATGCAGCTGCGTGAATACGAAATTATTCCAGAGAGTGCCTAGCGACGTGTTGTAGCTTAGCGTTCATCGGGGTCTTAACGTCACATGACTGTCATGTGAACTTGCTTTGAATGTGAATTTCTGAGGCGCTCGGCTGCGGACGTACTTGTGTTTTGTCAGACATTAAAAACGGTGCTTCGTACTAAACACCTTGCGATAATAATAATAATGAGTATGACGGAAGAGTATGCACGATTCGGATGGAGTTCACGACTGTATCTGAGGTTGACCGAGACAATTATTACAATTTTATGTTTTGTTACGAAACTTGGAGACCTTGAAGTTCAAATTTCGTTCATACTCGACCTTTTCAATGTTAACCCAATATCTTCTTGAAGGTGTATTTTTCATTATAGCCGATTAGTAGACTCTGTTTTTTGTAAATTTCCTTTGAGTAAACTTTAACTAAAGTTGAGTAGATACCAGACCCTAGTGCAGGCTCATTGCCGAACAGTGATGACTTTGAGGGGTGCTATCAATGTCAGCTGCACAGAGCCCGGTGGATGGGGTGCAACCTTGATTTTTGAAAGTGCGAATCGGAGCCTCTTCCGCTGCAGTACTGGTTATCGAAGTTACAGTGCATATAATTTTTTTCACAACGTACGGGATACTAAAATTACTGACATTTTATTAGTCTGCGATCTCGGTGATCTGACAAATAACGAAGAAACGATAATGATCCACATCTGAAATTTATGAACATGCTCGCAACCCACTGTTGCAGCTAATATGTCGTTGAAGTTTGCAGAATTGGAGTGCAACGAAAAGATTTTCTATTTTCCTCTCTTCTCCATTTTGTTGTCATCTAAAATCATTCTCCATAGATTTAGCTTTTAGGTCTCTAATGAGAAATAAAAAAAAAAAGTTTTCCGTCGCTTTGTTCTGCCAATGAAACTTGGCAATTGGAACAAAAAATGATTTTCTTTGCGTTCCAAAGATGCACACTTCAATATCAGGAAACAGGCACTTTGATGTGTGTTGTTTTGCTTTGTGATCTGCAATCCACTTGAGTGAAATTTTATTTTTATTACCTGGCATCATGTTTCGTGTGGTGAAAGATACTGTTAGATAAGTATCGATCAATCGCCTTGAACGATTGACAATCATTCAACAGTTGTTGCGTGCAGTGAATTTCAATAAGCTCAAAGTGGAATCAGATCGATGTATATCAAAATATCATATAAAATTTAATTGGGCATATCAGTAGAGCATATTTAAATAAACAAGAATTTACGGGTGAATAACTTGTGGCAATTATGAAATTTGTGTTACGTAATATAAAACCATGTGATAATGACTGCCCAGTTATTTACAAATTACCTAAATGGAAAATTTAATTTAATCACTAAGCACTAGTGTTCTTTCTGAAGATAGACAATCGTTTTCTATTGACAACTTGTTCAAAGGCTGGATCAACATGGAAATGGTTAAAATAATTTGCTAGTGTATTTTTTGTACTTTTTTCACTTAAAATATACCGCTACACCTAAATATAACTGACTATAACTTTTTTCATCTCTGCATATAATATCGATTCCATTAGAAATTAATGTCTGATCGACGAGTCCATACAAGTCCTGGAAAATTATACAAAAATTTATTCCTAATTTGAACGTTGTTGAAGTTTGCATCCTCGGAACGCAAAGAAAATCAATTCGTTTAAATCCTTTGAATTTTTCTGAGCTGTGAAAATCACTCAAACGTTTTATCTTACTGAGGACTCACGACCTCAACTTGCAAAACGCTTTGGATAATCGTAAAAATAAAGATATTCAAAATATCCAAGAAAATTGTTGCATTTCAACGGGGCAAACTTCAACGTCAACTTGATTATAATTGGCGCTGCTCTTTTGCGATTCACTCGAAAGTTTTACTACGTTTGATTTATTGCAAACTCACAAATGTTATGACTGCGAGTTCTTATCTTTTTGATAATAGTTATGATAAATGTCAAGTTGAACCAAAGTCATCGTAAAACAAACTTTGATAACTTCTTTACACACGTTAGTCCTACAATTCTTCTGATGACTCACGTCTGTCTACCTCTAACCAGGTCTAGCCAGATTTACGAGCCAGCGTATCAGGCCTCCTATTGAAACCAAGATTTGTCCCTGATAAGCGAGGTCGTTTCTGACTATGTGCTTTCTCGCTTTGCTTCTAAACTTTTTCATTCGCTGCAATTGTACCAACGGATAAATTTGATTTCGAAACGTGTCGTTTAAAAAATTGGTCACATTTGTTACGCAAATGAATCGCTGCATCTGTCTTTTGTCCTCCGACGATTTCTTGAGTTCGGTGAACTTTCGCGTCTGATTTAAAGTAATTTATAATCGTTGCGAAAACATGTTTGAAATTGGTAGTGAACGTGCGTCGGACGACTCGAGACTGTCGATCGTTAGTTTTTCACTCGAAAAGAAAGCCGACACGATCAGTGATTCCTCAGACAATTGGCTAAACGAGGACGAAACCGGAATTACTTGGCATTTTTCGCGATAAGATTAACCACCGAGATATTCTATCAGCGGACGTATTTCCGAGACGGACTAATCTAAAAAAATGCCTTCGAGTATATTGGCAAACGATTAATGTATGCGACAAATATCGACACTCTCGAAACTTCGCTCTCCCTCTGCAGGAGAGAATGCTTTTTTCAATATATCTTACAACGGAAAAAAAAGTAATCGATCAACGGTCAGATGAAATATTGCGACATTGAATAAGCGAATGTACGAGTGAAATTCGCGTTCTACGTCTCGAAGCTATAGTCATCGTGAACAGACTGTACGTTTAATTTTAAACTCAACAATTGTCTCGTCGCCTCGACAGTCGCGAATTTCATCTCGTGGCTATTGGTACGACGAAATTTCGTCTCTTCGTGAGACGCTAAATACAATCGTGACATTGAAAATTTTCTGTTTCTTTTTTCCAGACCAAAATGTACAGGGCTAGAACGGTATTCAATACCCTGTACCCGTTAACACCACGGGTTTGCGGAAGCGAAAGATTTGCCTCATGGCTGGTGCGGGGCAATCCCTTGACCCGCGCAAATCCGGCCATTAGTGTCGAGTCATTGAAACGCTACACGAGCCGCGCCGCTACCGAGCCCTTCCTCAATGGCAGCTCCAGCTCTTACGTCGAAGAAATGTACAACGCGTGGCTGCAAGATCCGCACAGCGTCCACGTGGTCAGTACGACAGATTTAATCTCGTAACGGAAATTCCTATCGCTTCCTTAACAGTTTAATTTCAGGAGGAGGAGTTTTCATTCGTCGTCAGTACGATATTTTTTCAAACTATACCCCAATAATACTCTGTGTTATATTAAGGGGCTACATCTACCTAGAGGCCCGAAAAAAATTGCCAAATTCAGAATGTTTCTTATGGGAAACGGTTGGTGAAAACAAAACGCATTTTTTTTAACGCAAAGATACATAAATATATTGAGGGCCTTAAGGCCTTAAGGCCACTCTAGAGGCCAAAAAAATTGGCTTTTTGGGGATTTTTTTGTCTTCAGAAAAACTACAAAATAAATCGAGATTACAATAAGGGTGTTTATCATACATATCAGTGACTATACAATAATTTTTTCGAAGCGATTAATTTTAAAATGGTGGCTGTGCAGCGTTTTTGCGATGACGGCTTTTTCAAGGGTCAACGGCCGGACAGACAGCACTTGTAATTTTTGAATTATAATGAGCCGATGAATTTTTTTTTTCGATTATATATAATAACTGCTATAGAAGTACGTAGGATTTTTTCGATTTATTGATTTTTGGCCAAATGGCGCACCTCTAAAGCGGAAAGTGAAAAATTTGCCTAAAAAATCGTCAGATAATTGTTAATAACAACTGAACTATGCAGTATAAAAAAAAATCCTACGTACTTCCATAGACAATGTATTTTTCAAGATATATTCAACATTTCAAGGGAATCGGTTGAAGTTGAATTCTGAGTTATGTTTCCGGCCAACTTATGTTTCCGTCTGAGTTATGTTTATGTCTGAGTTATGTTTCCGGCCAACTTAAAAAATACAGTTCGTAGATAAACGCGTTTGAAGTTTTGAGTAGTGAGCTGCGGACCAGGCGGCCTCGTACTAAAATTCGAAAACCGAGTACTTAGAGATTTTTCCCGGCCACAATCTTTTGGAACATCATTTTTGAGGTCTAGGGGACCATTAAAAAAATCGATTTTTCGCAAATTGTAGAGGCCTAACCCCTTAAAAAAATCATCGTAAAATACAGAAAAACGGCGGTGGACACTCTTCAGCTTTAACGGTCCATACGAAATCTGAAAACCAAACGGGTTATTTAAGTTCACAATAAATACGAGTCGTTGACGATCGTCGATTTTAAAAATAATTTTTTCTAACACCGCGGCGACGAATTGAAACTCGAGCATACCAAATCGATGAAAAAAGTCGTCATTTTTACGTAAATATTAAACCTTACTATTAAAAACATTAAAAATGAAGATCGATTAAAAAAAATGAGATCGTCTACGACTTTTAAACGTTTCTCATCGTGTCTCCTGTAAATTTGGAGACAATCCATCAAGTGGTTCTCGAGATATCATGTCCACCGACTTTGAAAACTGTGTCCGGACGGCTGTTCGAGGCTGTAGCTCATTTTGAGGAATATTTCAATAAAACTTTCAGGGAATATAGCCTGAGCCCCCATAGAAAATGAAACTTTCAGGGAATATAGAATATGGAATATATTCCGCTTTTACTATCGAATAAAAATATTTTTGGAAAATGCAATTTTTTGACTCACCTAGATAGACATAGCCCGTTAATAATCTCTCGATATCCCAAAATTTGACAGAAGCACAGCGATCGCTATTTTGTTTGCAATTTAAATACTTTTTCCAAACCCCAACCCCTAAAGTTGGGGCAAATGTTGAGTAGAATATCCTCGACTAAATACCAAATATTTGTCATGTCCTTATGCTTGAATTTAGAACTTATGCATGAATTTAGAACAAATAAAGACATTTTTCGCTCTGACAATCACGAGACAATAATTGTTTAAAATGTTCACCAACGAATTGATGGAATACATGAGTTTTCGTCGTTTTCTCAGTCATGGGATTCCTTCTTCCGGAATAGCACAGCTGGGGCAGCACCTGGCCTCGCCTATCAGGCGCCTCCGTCTCTCGCACCGAGCTACAATCAGATACCCCTCGGGTCCCTGCTCCCTCACGGTGGCGGATCGCAGCTCAGCCAAATGCCCGTTAACGAGAAAATCATTGACGACCATCTCGCCGTCCAAGCGATAATCCGATCGTATCAGGTACGCGGAGACAAATTATACATTTAACGCGAAAAACAGAACTTCGCTAGTACTTTATTTTTCGTTTGAATAAGAAGGGATGTGTGGGACCGTTTTTGTTTATTATTCGAGTATAAGAGGATAAGAAAGTACGTCATTGTTCCGTATCGAATGACGTTCGGTAGTCAGATGGTATTCTCTCGCGGAAACTTTCTCGTCGTCATGCGTTCGAAAATTGGACGACAAATAAACGAACTACTCAGCACCTCCCAGACGAATGAGTTGGAAGACAAAAAAAACTGCCTCCGCATCACCACTTTAATGCCCCCAATAGTTGTCAGAGAATATCGGGAATTTGCGAGTTTCTGCGTTCCTGGCTGTAGCAAGCATTTGCGTCACAGTTCGTTATATATTGTTACCATTGGAGAAATGTGCTCTCTGTTCACCATACGATCGTATATATTTTTCTGATAGCATGTATCCGGGATTCGTCTCCCAAATTGGTTCGGAAAAGTGAAAGAAAAAAAACATGTTTTATGTTCAGGGGAAATCATGATACGTCGTGTACTGCATGGAACCGATGATAATGCTCTAGGTCGACTTTTGAATTACGATATATATATTTGTAAGAATGGAATTATCCGGGACATTTCGTTCAATTCTTTTTTTTTTTTCGTTAAGTTTCGTTTCTTTCTGGAGCGGTTAATTTTTTTCTCTGAAAATTAACCGCAATATTATAATTGTTTACCGTTTGGGTTAAACGGCAAGATACGCCCTCTTTTTTGACGCGTGAAATGTAGTTTTCTTTATTTCTAGATATGAGATTTTAAGACAAATAACAGATGTTAGAACTCTCGCACTAATGGTAGGTCTTTCGGTGTGGGCCATAGTCTGGCACGAAATTATAACGGCGCACTTTTGGAACGGTTTACGCTTTTTGAGAGAAAAGATGGTTGAGTTTCAAAGCTTATTAAGGGAGGGCACCACTGTGACGGGCCAAAAAAGGTAGTTTTTTTCCGAATTTTTGTTGTCTACTCGATTATTTAGGACTTGAGAAAACGGTACGTTATTACGCATACATTGAACTTGATTCGTGTGAACGCTTATTATCAAAAATTGAAAATTAATTAACGTTACAGAGCATCTGTACAAAAAATTTAGCCGTTTTTTCGAGAAAAGAAATCACAAAATGGCGGGTGTTCAGAAAAAAAAAGTGTAATTTTGGCGAAATTTTGTCTTATATTCGGGCGGTTAAAAAATACTAAATAAGAAAAAATGACTACGTACAACGATATATACGGCAGTTACGGACATTTGGGTTTTTTAAAATTGAAAATTGGATTATTATAGATGATACTGAAGTTTGCATCGTTGGAACACAACGAATATTCCGTAGTCCAACTTTTGTTTTTACAAACTCAGGCCTCCAATATCGCTTGAACATTTTATAGAGTCCTTTTTAGAGATTTTCAGCCTAAATATGTAAGGAATTTTTTTGAATGATAATGAAAACGAGGCATTACAAAATAAAAACAAACTTTCGTTGAATCCCAACGATGCAAACTTCAACATCGTCCATTATAGCTAGAGTTATGATGCCGGCCAGGTCGAGAAAAGTCGTTTCGAAAAAAACTTGATTGAAAGTTTTAGTATACGTAAATCGTTGCGCTACCTACGCTCACTAAACCGTCTTAATCAATTTTTAATATTTTAACTTGACTTTTTTCGTATATTCTTGAATATGTGTACCTTGAGAAAATGCAAAAAAAAATATTTTTTTGCTCGTCACAGTGGTGTCCCGCCTTAAAATTGTTCTTCCCATTTTTATCTCGACCTGAGTAGAAAGTGATGCTAAATATACCATCATTTTGACGCAAGCTCCCGTATAATGCCATTTTTTACGAATATATCCATACGAATACAATAATACTGCAATGTTTCCGGGCTATTGTGCATATCCTTGCAATATCGATGAATTACTAGAGGAGACGATTGTACCGGGAAAAAACGTACTCAACTCGGTGGCCATGCTTATCGTCGGGTTCTTGCATAATAGCCCGGGATTGCGCAAATTATGCTATAGCTATACACCACCATCTGCGCTTCTACCTCAAGCATGTCCGGCAAATCTATACGTTTCTCCGAAAGTTCGAAACAAAAGTGGAAACCACAGTGAAGAAAGATTCTCATATTTACCCCGACGTGATGCAACGAAACAAATCGTTCGTCGTATTCTCGAGTCATGGCTAATTTCGCATTAACACTTGTCACGTCACTATACTGACACTGAGGAAGAAGCAGCAGTTTTTTTTCTGCATTGTTTTGCGGCGTTTCTTATCGATGTGTTTTTCGGCAAATTCAATGGTTACGGTTATGAATTTTATCACCTTCTCCAAGAAAGTCAACAGCCATTCCAGCTGACAATCATCCTAGAAGAAGCATGCCTTTTTTATTTCTCACATTGACACGTTCGGATAAACTGGAATGGCTGTTGACCGGATTTTTTTTTTTTTTCGTCCAAACGGACGATTGTGTCGTCTAATTGATACTTTATATGATGTGTAGTAAATGCTTAGTGAGTTATCGATAAGAGGAATAACGAAGATAAAAAGAAAAGCGGAACGTTGTTTAAACTGTTGGGACTCTGTTGGGACGTTTGTTCATTGGCATCGTAGGCTCGTGGTCACTTGGTCGCTGACCTGGACCCTCTGGGTATCATGCGAAACGACCTGATACACACACATTATGCCGCTCGCAAGGGAGCTCCGGAGCGTGTTCTTCGGCAATACATGCTTGGTAAGGTTCGAAAAGCAACGAGAAAAAAAAAGATCCCAGCACACTCTTCCACTTTGACAGTAGCGCAGTGAGTCGAAATCAAACTTTCCAATGAATCTCCGAAAAAGTCGTACGAGCATGCGTATAATCAGCACTAAAAAATGCATCCTGTAAAACGCTAGAGCCATTGAACTTGTAATTTTTCGTACAATTATTGATTATTGACACATTAGAAAGATTTGATTCTGCTCATCTCTGCGCATAAACCAACTCATCAATACATACCTAACGAGGTCGAACGCTTATTCCATCAGCAAATGTTACATACGATATCAACTATCCGAATCTTCGTTACCATTGACTCGCTAATGAAAAAAAAAGTTTCGTTTCACACTTACACTGATACTGAAAATGCATTTGGGTTGCGAACAAACTTTTCCATTTGCCACTCCATAATCGTGGGTCACTCGATACATGCTCGTTAGACAAACATTTCTTCGACTATGGTTTCCAAGAAAGATTGTAACAAAAGGCGAAAAAAAAGGTCGCTCAATTCCAATTGTAACGTCAATGAATCGTATCCGAAAGGTAAGCTCGTCGTAAATGGTCTCTGCTAGGGCTTTGCACGTTCAATGTCGTTTGCTTGCCTGCGTTACGAAACGTTTAACTACTTTTTTGCTCGCGTTTCAGGCTTGTAGCATGATTTTTTTTTCTTGATATTTTTGGAATGTTCGAACACACGTCCATTTCCTTGAATCCTATCTGCCACGACTTTTGGGAGGTGTGAGCTGGTTGGCGGAATGCCAAAGTGCTATTCTTTTTTTTTTTTTTTAGAGAATGTAAATTGACAGCAATGTTTTTTGCTCTGTCGTCGGCAGTGATCGCGACAATTGAACGATTACGCACGCGAAATGAATTTCTTTTGAGTTATTTTGTCTCTTAACACTCTATGCCCATTCGACACGCCGCCTCAGTGTCTTCCATACCGACTGGAAAGATGTTTACGTTTTTGTTTGTCCCTTATTCTTGTTGCGAAACTCACTGAAGACAATTGTGAAGTTATGTACGAAGGAAATTTAACGCTTCGAGCATATCAATCGAAGCGTTTTTGATTACCGCAACATAAATCATACGGCTGGTATGAACTTTGGGCCATTGCGTTGACAGATTCGTGGTCATCATATCGCTAAATTGGATCCACTTGGCATCAACAGCGCTGATCTTGATGATAGGCATCCTCAAGAATTGCTCTATAATCATTACTCTTTCGGTAAGCTGAAACACACACACACAAAAGCACCACGCGCAATGTAGATATTGCGTTTGTTTTTTTTCACTGCACACATCTTTTATTCGTCCTTTTGAGAACGAAAGTGAATGGAAAACTTGTGACAAGAGACGAAAGAATATTTTCACGACAATGAGAAGTAATTGTCGGAATGCTGTTACGACTACAAAATCAAGGTTTCTAAAACTCTTTTTACAAATGTTTGTTGTTTTTTTTTTGTCTCAAGAAGATTTTCTCTGTGATTTTTTCGTCATATTTTTTCAATTATGCAGTGTCTTTGAGTATATACATTATTTAACTAATTGTAAGATATTTTTTAGCGAAGGTGAGCAATATCAAAGTTGGCCATGGACATCAATCTTGTGTCCAATTGGCGCTGTTGGGAGACACAGTTACAATTGTCGTTCTACAAAAATTTGCATCTATCAATATACCCGTTGGATGATGTATCTTTACAATTATTAACTTGTGATAACAAGAGCGCGCATGCATTCCATTGCTCTCGTTTGATCGAAATAATTTATTAACATGATTGATGATAATCGCCCACTTACCAGACACGTATATGTTGCAACTTGCATTGCTTCCAACAGTACATCAAACAACAGATTAAATTTTGATAATTAATAGAATTTCAATTCAGCCTTTTACGTGCAGCACTGTCCTTAATATAGTATTTAGAGGTGGGGGGGATAATATTCTTCTTGGCCACATTGTTTTAGGGTCAGACAAGGTATTTCTCGTAAAAACTAAATAGATTGCAACATTTTTTTCCACCGTAGCTTTAGGGCATCCGAATGTTAGTTTCACCAAAGTACCTTGCTCTTGTTATACGTATGATTAAAATTCACGCACCTCACGCAATGAAAGACCCATCTTAATATATAAAGTCGTGCATTTAAAATAACGTTATTTGTCATTTGATCAGTTCCGCGTCGGCCAACTATATTGTTCGTCCTCGTTGAATCTTTCAGCGAGAAAAAACCCAAGGCAGCGTTCCTTTTGTCGGTCAATAACGATGCAAAGAAAACTCGATATTAAGTCAGGAAATTCGGAGTATTCGTTTTTTCAGTCTGAGTTTGGTGTCCACAGGGAAGAGACCCCGAACTACTTACTCCCAGGACCTTCAATATCGAGTAGCTGCACTTACGAAACGTATGTAATAATCGTAACAAGAACTTCAATGACAACAAAAATTAATGTATTCGGCTATACTCTCGAGTATTCACTCTCTTTGGGTTCCACTGGTTTGTTACTTTTTTTTTTCGTTACTGGCTTGGAAAAAGTAAACTGAGAATTGGTGTGGAATGGTTGACGTGTCTGCTGCGGCAGCCCGGTATAACATGCACTTGGGTACTCTTTCTCGCACACAAATTGTTCAAGCAAAACATTGTACGGGTCGTAAGATGCGAGGGAACTTATTTATAAAAATTCCATCCACTTTCTCATTTCGCCTCTCGTCTCGGTCCCGTTGCGAACTTAACTTATCCCTTCTTTTTTCTCTATTCGATTTTAGTACTCGATATTGTGTTTTTTTATTTTTCGTTGTTCAAGCCCGTATGCGAAAAACGTTTCTCTTAAGGGGCTACATCTACCTCGAGTCCCAGAGGCACGAAAAATTGCCAAATTCCGATTTTTTAATGGGTAACGATTGGTCAAAAAGAAACGCATTTGTTTTTAACGTGAAAGTACATATATTGAGAGCCTTAAAAGAAATACGAAAAAAAACAACAAAATATGGCTGTCTGCAGGTGACGACATTTTTTTCGCGACGTTTGGCGGTGGACACTCTCCAGCTCAAACGGTCTATCCGAAATCTAAAAACCAAACGAGTTATTTAAGTTAACAATAAAGACGAGTCGTTGACGATCGTTGATTTTTAAAATCATTTTTTTCAACAACGTGGCGACGAATCGAAACTTGGGCATACAAAGTCTATGAAAAAGGTCGTCATGTTTACGTAGCTACTAAAGAATGGAGGTCGATTTTTTTTAAGTGAGATCGTCAACGACCTTTAAATGTTTCTCATCGTATTTCCTGTAAATTTGGAAACAATCCATTAAGCGGTTCTCGAGATATCGTGTCCACCGACTTTGAAAATAGTGTTTCGAGAAAAACGCGTTTAAATTTTGAAGTATCGTGCTGCTACCGCTCGCCCGGCTGACTGTTCAATTTAAGGAATATTTCAATGAAATTTTCTCGGAATATAGCTAAAAGGTGACACTATCGAATGAAAATATTTTTTGGAAAAAGCGATTTTTTAACCCACCTATGTAGATGTAGCCCGTTAAAGAACTGCTATCTTTGTGCAAGCAAGCGTCAAGTGACGACATACTCGAGCTTCCCTTCTGTTGACGTACGTCTGTATCTCCTGAGCTGTCGTGCTGCAAATGACACTTGGCAAGATGAAATGTCAATTAGCATTCCGGTATACGGGTCTCGTCTACGATAAAACGCAATGTCTATTTTGTATGATTATCACAGATGAATATCGTAAACCTTTTCCAGATGCCAACGTGACGTGACGATCCACGAATATCAACGTATTACATGTTGGATATATTTCATTATTGTTTTGTTTTTTCTTCACCTCTTCTATTAACACCCCACCTGTGCATTAATTACTTTCAAAACGAAACAAAAAAATTCATTTGCATGAATGATGAATTGCTTGCGCCTTCAACTTTCTTACCCTTTGTGTTATCCTACACGGTGTGATGTGCCCAGGAATTTTCCTACCTGGTAGAAAAAAAGTAACGCGTTTGCAATTAGGTACTTAAATATGTAACAAACTTTTTTTTCACATAATAAGTCTTTGCGCACACATACAAGTATATCGTAAGCAATGACCCTCTACCTTCGCATTTTCAGTATCAGTTGTAAGACACGCGAATTAGCTATTGGAATTTATGCCATAGACCTATGCATTAGCTGAATTCACCTTCAAGATATGCAATTTTTTTTTTCTGAACGAGTTAATCGTACGCGGTCCTGATATCGACATAACTCAGTGGGTTTTGGTAAATGTTGTATGGAATATGCCTCCATTCGATGATCTCTCGTGTAATGTTGTGAAGAGAATCATTGATTTATCTTCCGGTGAAAAATTTGAAAAACAGAGGACTCCGACATGGATCGTGTATTCAAGTTGCCGTCTACAACGTTCATCGGTGGAAAGGAAAAATCGTTGCCTCTCCGAGAAATTCTGAAACGTCTGGAGAACGCGTATTGCGGGCACATCGGTGTCGAATTCATGTTCATCAATTCGTTGGAACAGTGCAACTGGATTCGTCAGAAGATGGAAACTCCGAACATCATGGACATCCCAAGCGACGAGAAGAGACTTATTCTGGCTAGGCTGACCCGTGCTACCGGGTATAATTACAACAAAACAACTAAACCCTAACTTTTTTGTATCTCTAAGTTTACAAGGTTTCGAATTCTTTGAAATTATAACTTTGCAGCTTCGAGGCGTTCCTTGCTCGCAAATGGTCGTCCGAGAAGCGCTTCGGTCTTGAAGGATGCGAGATCCTTATCCCGGCGATGAAACAAGTTATCGATAAATCGACGGAACTCGGCGTTGAGTCGATCGTTATGGGAATGCCTCATCGTGGTCGCCTCAATGTCCTTGCTAACGTTTGTCGTAAACCTCTTAGCCAAATATTCACTCAGTTTGCTGCTCTCGAAGCCGCGGATGACGTGAGTCTTTCCTCTATCAAGCCTTGCTGAAAAACTGTAACAATCTGGTCGATTCTGACGTACCCGTACCCGGTGCACATTAACAATATTCTATGCACTTTTCCAGGGTTCCGGTGACGTGAAATACCATCTTGGAACGTACATCGAGCGTTTGAACCGAGTTACGAACAAGAACATTCGTTTGGCCGTTGTCGCCAATCCATCGCACTTGGAGGCCGTTGATCCGGTTGTCCAAGGAAAAACGCGCGCCGAGCAGTTCTACCGCGGGGACGGAGAAGGCAAAAAAGTGAGTTGCCTCGTTTTCTACGTTTCTTCGATAAAATTTGACATTTCAACATGTCAACGTTATCTGCTAATTAGGTCATGTCCATACTTCTGCACGGTGACGCTGCTTTCTGCGGACAAGGAATCGTTTTCGAGACGATGCATTTGTCAGATTTGCCGGATTATACGACGCACGGTACTATCCATATCGTCGCGAACAACCAAATTGGCTTTACCACCGACCCTAGGCACTCTCGGTCATCGCCGTACTGCACAGGTATCTTTCAACCCCCAAAATGACACAGAAAATGGACAGTCTCCGTTCTGTGGTGTGACAAGCCATTTGGGAGCCGTGTACAAGCTTTGCCTTTTTTTTTTTAACAGACGTCGCTCGAGTCGTAAACGCCCCAATTTTCCACGTAAACTCCGACGACCCCGAGGCGGTGATGCACGTTTGCAAAGTTGCCGCTGAATGGCGAGCGACTTTCCACAAGGACGTCGTAATCGACATAGTGTCGTACAGACGCAACGGTCACAACGAAATCGACGAGCCAATGTTCACGCAACCGCTGATGTATCGCAAGATCAAGAAAACACCACCGGGCCTCGACCTCTACGCGACCAAGCTCATCTCCGATGGGGTCGTCACCCAGGAAGAAGTCAAAGACGTCAAGGACAAGTATGAGAAGATTTGCGAAGAGGCTTACACCAACGCCCGACAGGAGACTCACATCAAGTACAAGGATTGGCTCGATTCACCGTGGTCCGGTTTCTTCGAGGGTAAAGATCCTCTCAAATCATCGCCTACCGGTGTCAAGGAGGATACTCTAGTTCACATTGGAAAGAAGTTCTCGTCGCCTCCTCCCAATGCTGCAGAATTTGTCATTCACAAAGGTTTGCCATCATCTTGAATTATGGATATCAGTATTTATACTGAACAAAAAAAAAACAATTCCCACTCCGATAAACTGCGATTTAAATCTTCCTCAAGCATAACTTGAGATGTTGGCTGGCTAAAATATTCAACCCTCTCTCTGCCAAAAGTTTGTAAAATTGAAAAGTATGTCAAGCAGATCTCGAGTAAAAATTCAGAACACTCAAATTAGCGTTAAAAATGATTAACAATGGAACGATAAATTCATTCGTTTAAAAACGAAACCACATTCTGTATCGTTCTTTTGTACTGCTGTTTGGTTGAGAACATGCTGGCGTACAGGGAAAAAAATGAAATTTAGAAACTCAGAAGTTTTTCGTGTCCTACAGCCAAAAGTATGAATTCTTCAAAAAACGTTTATCAATATTTTCTTTAATATCCACATCAATCTAACTAAATGATTCGAGTGCCCTTGGTATATTTTAATATTCTTCCATATCGCATCGCAACGAAACGAAATAGAATTACATATAAGAAACTTGATGTCGGAAATGGTTTTCAAGTTTGCATGATTAGGAGGCAACGAAATATTTTTTTTTCGTATTTTTTATCTGTCGCATTCACGTTACGAAAATCACTGAAACATTTTTTATGGTTCCTTTCAGAGTTCCATAACCTAAACTTAGAATAAGAGTATTTGGATAGTAAAAAAATTGAACAAATTAAGAAATGAAGAAGAATTTTCGTTGCATTCGAACGATGCAAAATTCAACACCATTGTCGGAAAGCCTTTTTGAGGAATTTTTATTCTTTATTTTATTTAAATGTTACGCGCCTTATTATTATAGGTATCGAGCGTATATTGAAGTCGCGAATGGAGATGATCGAGGCGCGTGAGATCGATTGGGCACTCGGGGAGGCAATGGCATTTGGTTCCTTGCTGAAGGAGGGTATTCACGTGAGACTTTCGGGTCAGGACGTTGAGAGAGGAACATTCTCGCATCGTCACCATGTGCTCCATCACCAGACCGTGGACAAAGCCACTTATAGACCTCTGTGTTACTTGTACCCTGACCAAGCGCCATACACCGTATGCAATAGTTCACTTTCGGAGTTTGGAGTACTCGGTACATGCAACGATTGGTTTATCAGATTGGTTTGCACCATTAGTCTCGTTTTATGTAATGTAGTGTCTAATCGTGTTGTTTCCTCTCTTTTATTTTTGCGCTTTATCGTTCCACACCTAAAGGCTTCGAGTTGGGTTACTCGATGACGAATCCCAATGCCCTTGTTATCTGGGAGGCCCAATTTGGGGATTTCAACAACACGGCTCAGTGTATTATCGATCAGTTCATCAGCAGCGGCCAGGCGAAATGGGTCCGTCAGTCGGGGCTAGTTATGCTTCAGCCTCACGGTCTTGAGGGAATGGTCCGCATCAACATTTGTATCTTCTTAAGGCTGTGTGAAACTCCTCGTTGAATCTTTCCTCTTCGCTTAACCAACATTTCCCATTCAGTCTCTTCAAAGGTCTGTTGAAATGTCGTGGAAGAATCGACAAGTCTTTCGAATAACGGGTTAGCAATCTCGTTGCTCTCGAGACTACGCTTTTCTTTCGAAATCTCAACACACGTCTGAAGAATGTAACTCACACTCTTTCTAATTCGCCTCAAGTGTTTCACATAACCTTAAAAAAAAAAACGTCCTCTGAGTGTTGATTTTTCGTTCACGTCCGCGCGTTGTCGAATCGTATATTTTCAGGGCCCTGAACACTCGAGCGCTCGTCTCGAACGTTTCCTCCAGATGAGCGCCGACGATCCCGACTACTTCCCGCCCGAGAGCGAGGAGTTTGCCGTCCGTCAGCTTCACGACATCAATTGGATCGTCGCGAATTGCAGCACACCCGCGAATCTGTTCCACATACTTCGTCGACAAATCGCTTTGCCCTTCCGCAAACCTCTTATAATAATGACCCCGAAATCCCTGCTCCGTCATCCCGAGGCACGTTCCAGCTTTGACCTCATGACCGAGGATACGCAGTTCCTCAGAATAATACCCGAGGAGGGTGTCGCCGCCCAGAATCCGAACAGCGTCAAGAGGATCGTCTTTTGCTCGGGCAAAGTATACTACGACCTCAAAAAGTCTCGAAGCGAAAGAACCATGGACGATAAAGTGGCGATCGCCAGGATGGAGCAGGTATGTTGCAGCGTTTTTTGAAAATTAATGTTATCGGTTGAGTTTCTGCTTCCGCGTAGATTGGACGGATGGGAGATGGATGCAAATACATTAAAAATTCTTCCAACAAGACAAAATAATTGAAAAAAGTCTTAAGCGCGATTAAATTAAATTTTATCAATCGACAAACGCTCGGAAACGAGAAAACGAAAAGACCATTCGTCACTAACAATTGGCAGAATTTTATTTTATCGTCGTCCAGAAAAGCTCCGACTTAATTTACTCGACGTTCCAGATCTCGCCATTCCCTTACGACCTCGTGAAGAAGGAAGTGGCCAAGTATCCGAACGCCGAAATAATCTGGACCCAGGAGGAACACAAGAATCAGGGCGCCTGGACATACGTGCAGCCTCGTTTCTCCACGGCTCTCAACGGAACGCGGGACGTATCGTAAGTAGCGATTATAGGTCGTTGAAGCGTTTTTTCATCCCTTACACTCCTATGCACCTGTCCTCTTAATGTTTCGTCCTTTCATTCGCAAACGGATTTTATCGTGAATACGCGTTCGTGAAAATAGCACTTCATTCGAAATTCCGACCACTTTACTGTTTACATGGCCCACGTTATCAGCTTTAGCAAATAGTTTATCTCCATAGCTTTTCTCGCCATAGCTCACAAATTCGTACGAAACACGCGATAAATGTCGCTTTACGAGTACGACATTCAAATTTTCGTGTTTCCTTTTCGTTTTTTATTTTTTTCATTTAATTTGAAATTACATAAGTGAAGTTGAAAACGTTGGGCCATGTTGCAGTAGCGGAGGTTCATCACGTGCGAGTGAGAGTAGTAGCGGTTGGTTCAGCGGCTTGTTTTCGTCGTCAAATTCGAAGGAAACGAAAGTCGTGCCCGAGACACAATCGGGAGAAACATCAAAACCAGAGCCAAGATTAGTGAGGTAATGATCGTCGGTTACCCTCGTGGAGTTGGCTGAACTATCCAATCGGTGGCTTAGATAGAGAGGATCGTGAGACTATCGATCTAAAAGTTTCTATTGCAGGGAAATTGTATAGAATTTCATAATTACGTTCCTGTGCCGACATTTCACATCGCAGTTGTTCATCGTCCAACGAAGCTTTTTCGCGTCTTTTCAGCCATACTGTATTTTGAATAATGTGTAGTATAAAGCTTGTTCGCGTCTTTTCAGCCCGCACTGTATTTTGAATAATATGTGGTATATTTTTTACGTCGTATAATTAAATTGTGCGATTTCGTTCAACCGGTTGAACTGGTCAGCCCATCTCATTTGGAGAAGTTTATCAATCGAAATTCTTACCGTAGCTTATCCTCCGAATCGTCACCCAGGCTACAATAAAAAAAAAAATGATATCCGTTTTACAGATACGTTGGTCGGCCGACGGGAGCATCCCCAGCAACGGGCAGCAAAATGCAACATCTCAAAGAACTCAAACAGCTATTGGACGACACTTTCAACATTTAAACTCCCCCCATCTCTCTCTCATAGCACTGTGTAGAAAGTCAATTTTATTTATTCTTCTCTATCGTAATTGTTAAAACTATGGCTCGGCTCCTCATACGAATATTATTCGGAGATCACCTCCGATCCTCGTTTAAAATATGTCCACTATTTTTTTTTTTTTTTTGCTTCTGTGAGCCAGGCTGGCGGAACCCGGCTTTGTATCACGAGAGAAAGAACAATGAGGGTAGCGCAAGTTGTACTTTTTGCCGGCTACATCACGTTGAGTTGTAGATAGTAATTTAAAAATCCTCGAGCGAGGATTGTATCATAAATCTCATTAACGAAAAGAAAGAAAAAGTAAATTAATAGATCCTTGTATAAAACTCATGTTTTAAGGGCGGGGCTCTTTATTTTATTATTTCGAGCGGGTGATCGACAAATAAGAGCAAAGACTCGTCATATGTTGAGAGAGGTACTGTGTTTCGAGTGCAAAAAATCCAGTCTCACTGGATGACTTATTTATATTTACCGGATTAAATGCGGAAGCTTGTGGTGGTGCAGTGCGCTGTGGAAACGAGAAGGAACAAAGGGCAAAAAAGGATGTATCACGCTCATTAACGAAAAAAAAGAATAGAAAAAGAAACTGGAAAAGTATCGTATATTCACTTTAATTGCAGAGCAGTCTTTATTTGAATGCTTACCGACACTTTAGAGCAGTTGAACGCCAATGAGGCTGCAGGCTTTTGTAAAACCAACATTTTTGCCCTAGACCGGAGTTATCATGTGCAAATACCACACCGGTGAATCTTATCGTAATATGCCTAGCGTATAAAAGTAAAGTTTATCGTGGATGAGCGAGCAAGTATTATTTTCAACCTGTGCTGTTGTTTTGCTGAACGAAAGGGTGGCGAGATACATGCGTCATCATAAGCTCCACTGCGACGAGTCTTAGACGAAACGTTTCACGTCATACGTATGAGTATAGTATTTATCTACGATATACAATAGTATAAAAGATAAATTATATTTTCATTGAATTTATGTTTATTATTCTTTATAGCCGGGAACGAAAAAAGTTTGCCAATCCCTTGAGCGTTTTATTGTTGCAGTTTTTTTTTTTTTTTGTAAGAAATTTTATGAACGGATCGTGTGATATTACAGAGATATGATCAACGGGTAATTATTAACGAGGAAGAAAATCACTGCGAGGCTGCAATCGCAAAGGCCATTTTTGAGGCCTAAGCTCTGAGGGTAGGATACAATATCAACGTTACAGCGAACATATAATGACTTTAAAAAAAATAAATAAGACTCGAAAGGTGAAATGTGAATCTTTCTATATTGTAATGGAAAATTTGGGAGGCTATAAAGTCATCCCTAAACGTCTTTTACGATCAAATCGTAACAAGTCCGTGAAGGCGACACTATCGCGTCTATATTATCTAGGAAAAGTATCATTTGGGCTATTTGACTTTTACCGTTTACATCTTTCCTCCGCAAACTACAGTTTCTTTCTACGTATGTCAGTATTTCGGACTATCCGGTGCTCTATCGCCTCTAGTGAGAATGTCTGAGCAACCATTTTGTTCGTTTCCCCATTCGACCGCTAGATGTCGCATTTGCAATCTCTTTCGCGAGCATCACTCTGTGATTATAAATGTAGCGTGAAGCATTTTCAATGTGATACCTTCGTGCCGGTTGGAAACGTGAGAGTCACGGGGGTCTTTAGATCATATTCATTGTCGTAACATCGCGCAGTATTTTTTATTATCTCTCGACGGCGATGTTCCCACTTGTATGTAACAACCCGATGTTTGAACTGAACGAATTGTAACGTGTCTCGTGGCGATAGATCAAAAGAAAACAATGTAACTTTTCGATACACCTTGACTGTCTGCAACGCCCACGCGCTTTTTTTCCTTGCCGGCTTATTCGGCGATAGTAATTCATAATACTGCGAGAAATAGATGGGAGTCAACGAGACGTGGTTCAACAACAAATGGAATACATTTTTTCGATCACTTCTCATTGTTACGTAGAGTGAATTGATAACACTCATGACAAGGATAAATGACGAGAAGCAAATAATGAAAATAAAAAGTGTAACGTCACATTGAAAGTATCATAGACAATGATAAACATTTATTTTTACGTTTACGGTTTTGAGGCCCAACAAACGACCTTTCGACTTTTGTAGTACCTGCGATGGAATTAAAGTTTACCTTGCACATCGTTCTCTCTGACCGCGACGAATTAAAGTTCCTCTCCTGAAAACTCATTTCTATCGTAGAATTGTGCCACAATTTGTAATATTAGTAGTCCTTATTTCTTTATACCCTTTAAGAGTGTTATTTCTTACAAATTATGTACATGTGTTTACGTTTTCGTAACATTTTTTACACTGGTATTTCCTTCTCGCGCTACCTGTTTTGTGAATACCTCGAATTATTTTGCATACGCGCAAAGAAAGCTCTTTCCCGGGCTTATTCTTCGCCAGTTCGTCCAATTTTTACAAGGAACATCCCTCAGGTGATACTCTTCGATTTTGTTGAAATTTGGATACGTTATAAAGCACCGAAAAGTAAGCGATACGTATTGTTTTTTATCGGCGGAAAAACGGTTTCAAGGGGTGAAACCACCCCTTAATATAGGGGTGGTTCACCCCTTAATTTTTTTCGCAATGTCCCATTTCGCAATTTTTTTCCCAAAGGATGTCACCTGAGGATGTTCCTTGTTAGTTCCTCCCTCTTTGTATTCAATTTGTTTTTTTTTTGTTATATGGAAAGTTTTCTTCTTCGTTTGTAATCTTAAATATTGTACTCGTTGAATGCGATCGAAGAGTATACCCCCTTTATCGTTGACGGAGTCTACACACAAGAGTATAAAAAAAAACACTTTAAACGTTGAAAATATATTTTATTTCATAAATAAAGTAGCATATAAATTACGCGTCCTTGAATGTCCTGACTCGCCTTCTTTTCACTCGTTGTTTCGTGCAACAATACAATAAAGAGAGTATGATTTATTAATCGTAAAATAAAATGTTTTAAGCTTAGAGTCGGGAGGGTGGAAGATACGTGTCGTTGGGCACTTCAGTAATCGGTTTGACCGAGCACACTGTACATGATCCTTTTGAAGCTGCCACTCTGATGAATTTTTTCACCTTCTTCCTCAAGGCAGCCGACCTGAAATTTATTCAAAATTGAATTTCACGTCGCATCGGACACTGTGAAAAGCTCCTCGGACATGCGATAAACGATATTCACGAGTAACGTGTAAAAATATTATTTGCAGATAAGTGGACGATAAGTTCAACGTACAATCGTGAGAAAATTTAGTAGCCGTTGACGCGATCCTTTACGAAAGGGAGAGGAAAGGGACGATACATTCCACCCTTAATCAGACAAACGTCGAACTTCTATTAATTTATCATGCTCTGCATTCAGGTTCTACCTACGTAAATCCTGCCAATTCTACTGACCAACGTCAGACGCTCGTTTAATCACAATATCTAATCGTGCGTGTGCAATTGCTCGGCGAATTCAATGCAATGTCATGCACGAGGGAATTTTGACAAATTTCAGAAACTTGAAAGTAGATCATTTGTACTCACGTAAGATGCAGCGGGACTATGCTGTGGTCGATGATACATCTGCAAATATTTTTGTCGAATTATTCGTGAGTTAATTTTTAACGCGTCCAAAGGTGCACAACGTGAGAATTTCATTGATTACTGTTCACAGTGAAAGAAAAAATCACTGTACGGGGATTATACGTATAATTTGTGAATCGCAACTTAAAAAATTTTTTTTTTGCACAATCCATATGTTTCATTGCACATTCGTAAACGCAGAATTAGTTTGGAGAAGAATTTTTTCTTTCGGTGCGTAATAATTTTGAACAAAAATTGGACCAATTATTTATAAATAATTTTCACGCATAAAAATCTGGGTAAGAGTGTAGGTTTTTTATTTTATTTTTTAAGATTCACACCGTTTTGGCTCATGCTTGCCCTCCGAAAATACATGTCTAAAAAGTTACTTTGATTAATTAGAATCTTGATCGCACTACTCATTGAACCAACCAGATTTTGAAAAATCGACATTTTAAGATTTTTTTTTCGTTTTTGGGGCAGTACGAAAAACCGCAAGCCTCCAATTGAGTTGATTTTTTGTACAAATCTTCTCGCCACAAAAAAAAACTAAGGGTTTTCGCTTTTCAAATTTCGAACTGTTTTTCTTTCATACTTTCTCTTTGAGTTAGGCCAGTCATTAAATTTTTATTTGAGCGTAAGCCGCACAGGGCTTCGGACATTCATCTTCATACGATCAATCGACCGTGTGCGAAGTTTCTTCTTCCAATCAAAGTGTCCTTTCCTCCTCTTTTCAAAAATCCCGAAAATATAGTTATTTTCCGAGACAGTGCCCGAAGTATTACGTTTTCGTTGACAATGTGCTCGACCTTTTTTATAGGACTTTGCAAACGCGTCATTTTTCGTCTAAAGCATTATTTTCCAAAATCAATATTTTCGAAGATACGACAGAAAAACAGTTTCAACTTTAAGGAGTGGGATTTGCGTTTTTCGAGATAAGAAGCTTTGTATAAAAAATTCAGGCCAACCGGAGAGGTTGCACTTTCCGGTACGTTATCCCTCATTTGACAATGAGTGTTGCTGACCTTGATATGATTTGCCTTCTGTGGCGCGAAGACAGCGCCGCGCGCCGGCTGCTTAACTTCCTGTACGTGGTCCATTGCCTCCTCCTGCAGTGCTTTGTACGCCTCACTCTTGCTTGGGTCGTATTTCATCGGTCCCTTGTTGCTACATCATTCGTACACGAATTTTTGCTTTTTCTCAATCACGAAATCTCTTCACGCAACCATAGTTTGTTTTTAGGAGTAAATTACAGTCAACGCACGCGAAATATTTTCACGAACCTTGTGAGTCTCGACGCACAAGAAAAGCAGCACAATCACGTTCGTAAGTACAAGAAGAAGAAGAAGAAGAAGAAAAAAAGTCGTGCAGATGTTAACATCCGGGCAATATTTTTCGAAAACGAAGAAAAAAAAATCAACATTCGCCGCGAAGATAATCTTAGTCCCGGAATCGTCGTTCTTAGGTCTTGCAGATCGCGAAAAATTAGTCAGAATGAAAATCGTCACGCACTTGATTATCGCACATTCAATATTTCTCTACTCACGGTCAATTCTATACATGCACTATTATTATTCTCGACTATACATCGATGTTTTTTTCACATTTCTTTCGTGTTTAAACTCTCCTGGCTCGTTTTGTTTTTTTCCTTCCTGTCGTCACAAAACGATTGGACATTCTCGCGAGCGCACATCTGAGGTGCATTTGCGAAGCTACATTCTGGGTTTAGCTAGAACGGATGAAAAATCGAAGCGAAGCATGATTCGAGGATGGTGAACAGCCACTTTGTCGTTACTCGACAATTTTCACGAAAATTCCGACATTTTGATTTTTTCGGTCGGTAAACATCCGACGTATTGCCTGAAACTCTCGTAAGCGGTTGGGGTATGGTACGGTTTATGACTAAAATTCGTGTCACACGTGGTGGTGGGCAGAGGGCCGGATCCTTTTTTTGCATGCGCGTATTTATGAATTCTCTAATATATAACTATATCGGCTTATTGAATTGGGGCCACGGATTCTTCGAAGATCCCTTGGCCGCAGCCTCTTTCATCAATCTCGCTTGTTCTTGAATATCTCTTCTATGCTTTACGAAGGATAAATCTACGAAAATGCTGGAAAAACGAAACGACATTGTCAGAATAAACGAAAATACGAATGTAATCGAATATCTTCCAGTTTTCGCGTGACAGCCATTTGGGGTGGGGGACGGGTCTTGCGTACCATCCTGTCCAGAAAAATACTCATACTAAATTCGTTCCTCTCCAATGGTGTACTGTTTTATGTGATTTACAAGTATGTGACATTGCACTCATTTTTTTTTGTATTCAATAGCCATTGTTTTTGTGAAAAAGTGAAGACAAATGTCAATTTAAATGCTGACTTGTCTACTCAATATTAAAAAAATCAAACCATTGATTGAAGTTAATGTAAAATAATTAATTAAATGTAAACTAATTTACTTGAACTTAATCAATTTAACTTAAACTCATTTACTGATACTCATTGAATTTTATGTAAACTAATATACTTAAATTTGATTAATTTGATTTTTACTGATTTACGGAAATTCAATTAATTTTTTTTTTTAATTACTTCAATTTGATTAGTTTAGTTTGAACTATTCGATAAAAAATTCTTTCATCGTGAAAAAGTGAAGACAATTGTGAATTTTGATGCTGACTTTTCGACTTAATATTCAAAAAACCACACCACAATGTAAACTAATAAATTGACTGATACCCATTGAATTTAATGTAAACTAATTTAATTGAATTCAATGAATTTAATGTAAACTAATTTAATTCAATCAATGAATTTAATGTAAACTAATATACTTAAATTTAATACATTTTATTTAAATTGATTTACTTCAGTTTGATTAGTTAACTTTGAACTATTCGATAAAAAAAATTCTTTCACCATGAAAAAGTAAAGACAAATGTCAATTTAGATGCTAGCTTCTCTGCTCAATATTTGAAAAATCACACCATTGATTGGATTTAATGTAAACTAATTAAATTAAATTAAATTAATTTAGTGTAAAATAATCGACTGAAACTCAATTAATTTGAGTAAAAATAATTTATTTTAACTTAATTACTTTAATTTAAACTATTCGATAAAAAATGGACAAATAATTTTTGTTGAACAATGGATATTCCAGATACAAAATTAAGACATAATCTATTCATGTTTGCCGAAATGAAACAATGCAATTTATTGCGTTACCAATAGTGAAAAACTTGCTCCAATATGCCATTGAAATAGCATAATTTGAGCACTATATAAAGTGCCGATCAGTCGCGTTCAACTATATAATTGTCGGTTCAAAAAAGAAAACTATCCCCTCAACCTGATTTTTCGGATTTCGTAGACAAAAATTATTCGAAGTATTCTTTGGACATCCTGGACGCGATCGAGGCAGAGAGAGATTTCACGAGGTTTCTTTTTTTTTCATTCTCCATTTAAGCGATTAAGTTTCAAGCATTTGATTAATTGAATGGTGGATGCATGTAGCTGATTCCGTATTATTAATAAAGCTATGGTACACCTAGAATAATTTATGTTGCAAGCTTTACTAGCGTTCAGCCATTTCTCTAAGGAGTGCTGATTAGCATGTTAAAGAAGCCGTATACGTATTTTCATTTCAATGAACCAGATGGTCTCTGTTATTTGTTCATAATGCCTAGAAATGTCTTTTTCCTTTTTTTACTTACGGAATTGCCGCCGCCTGACATTTAATAGTGTCAGCAATATTTTGGTCGGAGTAGAGTCCAATTGGAGTATTGAATTGCTGTTGGACAACCTGTCGAAACAAAATTAATTCATACGTGGAGTAATGTTTGGACATCGGATGAATCGAGCGGTTAATACTCATCAATAAAAGTAACATTACCTGCGTCATAACATCAACGATTCTCTCGTTAATTCTTTCTTTTTTTTTCCTTCTCTTCCAACAATCGATAATTCGATTTTTCCATGGATATTTTTTGGTTACAATGATATTATTTTCGTGCCAAGGGTGTGATGGGTACACGAGTCTCAGAGATACTCATTGATAATTAACGCAATTCTTGTTTTATGTTTATTTTTTTTTATTGTCAAGATTTATTAGTAATTTTATTTCAATAGCTCAGAACACACAGCAGCGGAGTAGCAGTTTGTGGGTCATATTGCAGTGAGTCCCTTGCAGCTTTTTTTCTTACTTTTCATATGTCAATAAATAATATAATGATTACATAACAATAATGGAAAAAGTGTCGCTCGCAGATTCGTATAAACATTGAGATTATTGCAATGTGAATACATGCGTGAAATTTTTGCATAGATTTGCCCATTAGCGTTTCCTTTTGGGTTGTTCGACCGTTGTCGTTGTTTTGGGGGTATTTTTAAATGCGATAAGCCATAGAATAAATCAACAGACACAACGTCAAGTGTGCGTGTGATCTGTGCGAATGATAAGAAAATGCAGAAAAAATCTCATTGCCCGTGAACTTGAAAACTCAAACTGGAAAAATCCGTAGCTGGATTTTAAAAAATGCGAAAAACCATTTCAATTCTTGCTCCTTTTTATGCACGTGTTACGAGAAAAAAAACTTTGTAGTTGGCTCGTTTATTTGTTTCGTCCGAAGCAATAAAAGCAGTTCATAGAAATAATGTTGCAAACCTTTGGAACTTCGTTCGGTCCCAAGACACGCTGCAGAACTGATTCCGCAACCTGGACGTTTTATGAAATACTTTAGTCGAAATTTTCCTCTTTTTCTCCTTTCAAAATTGGTCATTTTAAATGTGACAGGCACGATTAGAAGATGGGCGAATACGATGAGGGATTATCGTACGAGCGATGAACACGAGACGTCGATTGATGACAATTTTCGTTAAATTGTTGCGAACAATTTGTCTTTTTCGTTGCGCGTTTTCGCGTAAATTCGTATTTAGGATCGTTTGTAATTCGTTTGCAGGCGTGACTTTTGTTTCGTCTTGCTATTTGCACGCCTTCTTGGCAACGCTGGGATTTATCATGACCGTGAATGAAACGTACATGTGATGCTGATTGTAGTGTACACTGTATCTACGTACTTTTTGTTTCATAGCAACCTCGGGATTAGCGATCTCGTAATGATGCGGCGAAGCCCTGATCATTGGATTCGGATGATGACGGAGGTAGCATTCTCCAAGTGGCGCATCCTTCTTGACCTTTGCACCAGGCAAGACCAGAGGAGTCGTGCGATACGGCTGAAACGAAACAAACAAACAAAAAACTTTTATCCTATTCTTTCATTATTTACACATGATCTATGCGGAAGTTGATAGTTTCGAGCATCAAAGGATGTTCGAAATTTCGAGCATCAAAGGATGTTCGAAAAATCGAATTTTAAGGGGCTATCCCATTGTGACACTTTAAAAAAATCGGTTTTTTTGCCTTTTCGATAGTTTATACTTTCCAAAATATCCTGTAAAAATTTCAAGGCCGTATCTCTAATCATTTTATCTTGCAAAAATCGATAGTTAAATCTTTAAACGCGTTTTTCTCGAAATGAGATTTTTCAAATTTGCTGACATTGTAACTCAAAGAGCAATTATCCGATTGACTTGAAATTTGAACTGAGTACTCTTGAATATATTTACTCTACAATGACGTAGGATATTTTTGATTGGATGAAAATTGACGATTTGGCATAAAAAAAAACGACTATTTTACAGGCAAGAAAACAGACTTTTTTTCATAACCACGCCATTTTGTTAGATTTTGATATTTTTCGAAAATCCTACGTCATTGTACGGGACATTTTAATTTTAAGGAAACAGTTTAACGACATTTTTTCCTTTTTCGGTTTCAGCTACTCAATCGGCCGGAATCATGTCAGCAGTGGAGGAACTTTTGTTTTTTGCGCCTCCGAAGGCAGAAATATCCAGCGCATAAGTCGCTTGGATCTCAATATTTTTCTATGAAAAAAAATATGTAATATAGGTCAAATATAGCCAAATATATTCTTAATTTTCCAAAACATTTAATTGAGTACTTTTCTTCGAAAAAAATTCCCGAAAATCACCCAAATGTTCAGCATTCACACTGATACAGCCCCTTAAACCGTTTCAAGGCGTTTATCCGATGAGACATTTTCCGTCGATTACGAATATCACGAAGTTTTTTATCCGAAGCTCGAAATTACGCCGAGAGAAGGCGAAAGACGACTTTCTATACAGGGTGTCAGGAAGGTCGATGCAAAGCCTTAAGGGGGTGATAGACCACCTCGTTAGGAATATTTCTAGTCCAGGTCACCTTAGTCCAAAGTCTAAGGATTTCGAGGTATCATCCCGAGTAAAAATGATTGTATATACTTAGATACAATTATATAAAAATGATATACAATCATATATATTTATATATAGGTTTATATATAATTGTATATAACTCTATACATTCGTATATATAATCCGATATAAATGTACTTCCATCAAATTTAATGTGATAAAATTATATATAGTTCTGTATATAATGATATATGGAGATACTATTTTGATACGGAGTTTATATAATTAGATATAATATCATATACAGTTATATATAATTCAATATAGTGTTGTATATAATTATATATATACGTGAAACTTTTATTTACGGTTTATATAATTAGATATAATATTATATACAGTTATATATAATTCAATATAGTGTTGTATATAATTGTATATATACGTGAAAATTTTATTCACGGTATATAAAACTGTATATGACTGTATATGACCCGAGTAAAAATGATTGTATATACTTGGATACAATTATATATGACTCTATACATTCGTATATATAATCCGATATAAATGTACTTCCATCAAATTTGATTTGATAAAATTATACATATTTCTGTATATAATGATATATGGAGATACTACCCGAGTAAAAATGAATATATAGAATCATATATAATTGTATATTAATTGATCATATACAATTGTATACAAAAATTGGCCCGATAGAATTGTATATATTTGTATATAAACGTATACGTTTATATACAAATTTATACAATTCTATCGGGCCAATTTTTGTATACAATTGTATATGATCAATTAATATACAATTATATATGATTATATATATTCATTTTTACTCGGGATAATAAGTATGATTTTTGGAAAATTTTCCAAAATTAGGTGCCAACTCGTTCATAATGTTCAAACAGACAATAATTGGTACCCAAACACTTATTTGCGTCTTAGCTCAATGTGTATTTAATCGATAAACACCAATACAATCATATATACCCACACAACTAACTAAATGGGACGTGTTGAATGATTAAAAACTTGTCAACAAATAAAAATATCTCTTATGTTGATGCTATTTTAAAAAAAATAGCGTTAAGATAAGAGGTTAATGAGTTAGTAACTAATTTTGGGAAATTTTCCAAAAATCATACCACGATAACTCGAAATCCGTAGGCTTGGGATTAAGGTAACCTAGGTTAGATATATTCCTAACGAGGTGACCTATCACCCCCTTAAGGCTTTGCATCGACCTTCCTAACACCCTGTATACTTTATTCACTTTGTAATGAAAATTGAAAATTTTGGACAATATTAATGGTGACTGCGTATTTAGGCGATAAAAGTACATCGCTAGGGACTTATAAGGACACAATGAAAAAATCCTTCAAAAATGCCCATCTCGACCAAAAATACGTGGCTTCACTAAATCGTTGATAATTCATTTTCGGTTTGGATTTGGAAGTCCATTTTGCGCGCATTCTCTTCGTAATCGTTTTCTCTCCATAATGCCATTTGGTTCATCGAGCCCCGATAATTTTTCGATTTTTGGCTGAATTTCAAAGTCGGACCATCGATTTTCGCTATTTTTTTTTTTATACGTACGCAGCAAGCAGTCGACAAATTTCAGTGTACGGAAATCGGTGGATCGCTTGCGGGTTAAACTGCAAAATTAACCCTTGGCATGCTTCACGTTAAGGGGGTTAAGATACCTTAAGACGAGGGAAAAATTGCTGGTTTTCATGATTTTTTTTAAAAGAAAGATTTTTTCGCAATTTTTGAGATCTAGGGTATGTTTTATCACTACTTTCGGCCGTTACACGGTATTTTTTTCTTCATTAATCTTTAAAAGTAGCGGAAGTATGGCACGGTCTTCTAAACAGTATGCAGCGAATGTTGTCAGACGGCGTGACACGTAGCGTCGGCGGAATGAATCCGAAAAAAAACGAACGAAGATTTTTATTTTATTAACACTCATACGCAGAATATGAACCAAGAAAATATGAGAAATGTTGAAAATCGATGAAATGGTACGCTTTGAAACAAAAAGATCGAAATTTCCGAGAAAAAATGGTTTCATTTTGCAAAAAAAAAATACTTTTTTATATTTTCAAAAACGTATAGGTTCGAATTTCAGACAATAAGGTTAAAAAGATTTATACCAAATTTCGTCAGAATCGGTTGGTTAGTTTTTTAGCTATGCGTCACGCCAGTTTTGAAAATGCAGCATTAACAGACAAAAGTAGTAATAAAACATCCCCTAAGTCTTAAAAAATGATGGAGAATTATTTTCTTAAAAAAAAAAAAAAAATCGGCAAATTTTGTTCTCGCCCAAAGGTATCTCCCCCCTTAAGCCGTGGGTTTACCTCTTGAAACATTTTTTTCGCCGACAAAAAAGTATCTAATGGTTTTTAATGCTCTACCATATACATGAGTTTTATCACAATCATCGGTGAACACCAAAATTATGTTCCTTGTTAGAAAAACGTATAATGACTTTCCTTCATGATTTTAAATTTAATTAACGATATTTTCATATCGTCCATATTTTTTTCCATTCCAGTCAAATTACGAAATTTCCTTTCTGCACTTGGAGAGCATTTTGAGCGTTAAAGACTGAATACATTTTTTTCCATCTCGCTGAGTCGACGGTCTGGACAGCAGCCAAAGACTGGCTGAGAGTCTAAAAGACTGCCGATGAATTTCGTAAATATATTTAGATATAGCGTTTTGCCCGATGAAAATTGTATTCTCGTTTCATTCGGTTGGATGACCCGCAAAAAAGAACGGAACGTAAAACGTGCAAGCAGATTTAAATATTTTCCTCGTTAGTCTCGTTAGCCTCCGGAATGTTAATTTTCGCCAATTTGTCTCCAATTATTCGAAGAAAGCAAAAAAAAATCTTAAATCAACATAGGAGATTGAACGTAGTAGATCGTCAATTAATTTCGAGGCGATGCCTCGTGGCGTTATAATGAAGCGGAGCGTGCGCCCACGCCTTTTCGCGTCGATGAGGTACAAAAATAAAATATATCGATAGGCCGAGAAGAAGACCTTGCGAGAATCCTGCGTCTTGCCTCGGCAGATCAATTTGGTCCCGAAATCGAAAGAAAAAACATTTCTCATAAGAAAACATTGTCAACCATCCTCGTAATTTGGACAAAAAATTTTTTTTGTCCGAAATAATAACCAATTTTGTTCGAAATAATAACCAATTTTTGTCCGAAATAATAATAACCCATTTTTGTCCGAAATAATAATAACCAAATAACTTTTTTTGTCCGAAATAACTTTCGTCTGTCGAAAAAGAGTTTTTAATAATTGAATTACGTTTTTCAGATCTTAAGGGGTCTTCTCACTTTAGGCGCCACAAAAAGTTATTTTTATGATTTTTTTTGATACATTTATATTATAGACATTGATATAAAAGTTGTTACACTTAATAAATACACGAAATACATTAAATTAACTTCGAATTAAAATTAAACTTACTTCTAATTAAATTACTTACTAATTAAATTAAATTCGAATTAAAAATAAACATTCGAAATACATTTAAAAAAAAATATTTATTTATGTCACTACTTATAGGCGAAAATGGTAGTTAAAAAAATGTCCTAAAAAATTGTAGCTCTGCGCTGTTGATGAAATCTCGGAGATGGATCACCCGAAACAAAAAAATCCAACGGTTTTAGATTCAGTAAGTTAATGGCTCTAGCGCATACCATACGATTTTTTATACATGCAAAAATAACAAAATGGCGAACATTTTTCGAAAAAAAAAAATGTTTTTCACGTTTTGGCAAAAAAATAGTAAATATTAAAATTTTAAAAAGTCTTTGATCTACGCTATTGCTATAATTGTAAAGCAACCTTTTTTAGCGTCTAAAGTGAGAAGCCCCCTCAAATATTTCAAGAACCAACAACACCGACATCAGCGATTTCTCAATACCGGAAATTCACATTTCTTCTCAATTTTTGGCTCGAATACGTTGCATTATTCGTTCAACTACCGCGGAATAATAAAATTACATAACGGTCGCAAACGGGCGATTCGTACAATAAAGTTTGGCACAGGAAGCTCGTTGACGTTATGTCACGAGACCAGCGAGAATTTTCTTCGTGCGACCGTTACGAAATTTTCGCGAAAGTGACGGATTTGCATCCGAACGCTCCAATAAATTTGCAATTTGTCGTACGTACGAAATTTCAAGGTCATCAGAATTAGCCCTTTTTTCTTCTCATTTTAACGTTATATTGCGACTTTTGATAGTCATATTATATCGTCGCGGTCGTAAAAAAAAGCGCGCTTGGTGTTTGGCGTCAAGTGCTTTCGAAATTTCGTGAATTCGCTGGCTGTAGTTGTGCCTATTGTTAGATGTATGGAGTGGAAGAAAAAAAAAGGCTTGCCACCGACGAGAAACGTTTCGACGACGCGTTAACGCGCGTTAGACGTCATGTCGGACTCGCGGACTCTTGGACAGGAAGTTATATTTGAAGGGTCGTGACATTGGCGTTCCGACAATCGTGACAAGCCACCAAGGGCACATTACCCAATAATAGATATTTTCCCATGAAGTTACATCAGTATATGCAAAATAATAAATCAAAAACAATGATAATAGAATTTTCGTACATTTCCATTTTTTATGACGAGAAAATCGACATTTTTTACATTAAATTGTTCGATGAATTGTTGCTAGGAATATTTTTGCAGTAGTTTGAAAAGGATTTTTCGAAATCACATTTGTGCGTATGCTTTCCGAAATTATTATAGACTTGAACAAATATATGTATATACACATGGGTACTTGCATATGTACACTACCGGTCAAAAGTTTTCGGACGTTTTAGTTCATTGCAAAACTTTCGATCACTTTGAATAATTGCAAAACTATATTAGAATAATATAATTCATTGTATAGAGCTATATCTTTGTAAAATAATAAATCAAATGAATTATATTATTCTAACATTATTTGGCAATTATCCAGTGATCGAAAGTTTTGCAATTATCCGAAGTGGCCGAAAACTTTCGACCGATAGTGTATATTTCCTTGGTGGGCATTCGCTTGGATATGCATCGTGGTATGCATTAATGCCTTCGATTTCATACGACATGACGATTATACGAATTTTTCATCATAAATGGGTCAGAAAATGATATTCGTTACACAGGAGTCTACACAATATACAGTGAACGTTGATTCTCGAAATAGACGAAGGCCCAACCGAGCTGGCAAAAATACCGCGGACTTTTGATATATTAGTGTGTACGTGTGCGTCTCTCTCTGTCTGTCGTCGTGTATTGCCACATCGCGAGATATTCAATAAATTTTACGCGACATTTTTTTCTCAACTCCAGAAGCACGAAACGTGAAATTCTTTGGAATTTTCCATTTTTTTTTCTGTCGCTGGCGTCAAAGCGATTTTTGCGGTTGATGCTCGTGTGAGAAAGTCATTGCGATTTAAACGATATGTATATTGAGGGAGAAGTTTGCGGTGGGAAAGAGAAGATACAGGGAAAATTTGGATGCTCGGTCGACAAAACGATTGCCAACTCAACGTTGAGCTTTTGGCTGACACTTGTTTCGGTCGTACTTTCAAATGCCCCATTTGATGGAAAATATTTCTCTAGCTGATATTTATTATACAATAAATTAATGTAATACTTATAAAAGCAAAAAATTGGGAAAATTGGATCGAAACATTTTTTGAAAAATTTAAGAAGGTACGTTCGTACCCATCAGTGCATTTTTTATAAAAGGGATAGCCACATCCATTAGCGACGTATATTATTTATTTATTATTTCGTCGCTCCACTTTCGAATTATTTCGAATAATATTTCAAAACAATTGTTTTTATAATCTATTTCCCTTGAGGTAATTTAGTTATATTAATTTTATGGATTATAATTTTTCATTTACGTTTAAGAAAAATGTATAATAATTGTTATAAATAAAAGTAATGATTCCAATCAAAATAAAATCCATCGTTACTCCACATAATATTTCAATAATAATAGTAAACTATCGGCGGCTTCGCGTCTTAAAATCTTGCGATAATGTTGGCAAAGTTTATATCCATTTGTGGCCATTCATCATTTTCTTTATGCTGAGCATCGAACGACAATTAGTGTAGTTTTGTGTATGACAGCTGATGAAATCGAATTTTAACAACTCCAGACCTGCAAAGTCAAACAGACAATAAGGAGAGCCGAAAAAAATATTATCTTACAGGCAGGTCGATTTAGCAGAAAAAGCCCTCTATATTTTGAACCAATTTCAATTATAACTTTCCCATCCGATAAGCTAATGGATGTGAACTTTATGACCTAAAGGATGAAAAAAGTTATAAATTGCCCATATATAACGAACAAACGTGTGCGCGTCTTTGATGATTCGCCATAACGAAATTTTACTCGCGCTTTCGTCTGTGATATGCTGGCGATTTATCAAGAGCCAAATGCATTTCGGCCGATGCAAGATGTGCACCTCTCTGCCCCTATCTCAGTTTTTCGCGCTCATTCTCTCGCCCTCCCTTCGTCGTAACGCAAACAAATTCGAACAGCTGTTCCGCCTCTCGGTACTATACGCCTCGTGAACGCCGAGGTGTTGGGGCTTCGAAGTTTCTCAAACGAGTATAACGACGATTATTGCCTAGCTAGAAATATCGAGTCTACGAACTGACCTATTCCGAAAAATATTGCTCTCGAATACGCCCGAATGAAATCACGACCTTTTTTAATTTAAAAGAAAAATGCATCGAAAAATATTAAAAAAATAGAAACGATAATTGTATTCGCGAGTTTTCTCTTTATTATTCTTCAAACAGGCATTTCATTAAGGGGGGAGATATGTTTGGGCGAGGAAAAAATTTCAGATTTTCATGATTTTTTTCTAAAGAAAAGGGTTCTTTAGCATTTTTTAGACTGAGGATATGTTTTATTACTATATTTGGCTGTTACATGGTATTTTTTGTCATTGATCATTATAAATGGCGGAGGCATGGTACGGTCTTCTGAACGGGTTGCGGCGGATGTTGTCAGACGGCGTGACACGTAGCGTCGACGGGATTAATCCGAAAAACAACCAACGAAGATTTTTCTTCTATTAACACTCATACGCAGAATATGAACCAAGAAAAAGTGAAAAATGTTAAAAATCGATGAAATGGTACGCTTTTGAGCAAAAAGATGCAATTTTCCGGAAAAAGTGGCTACATTTTACAATAAAAAATACTTTTTTTTATTTTCAAAAATATTTAGGATAATGTTTTAGACAATAAGATTAGAAAGATTTATACCAAATTTCATCAGAATCGGTCGATTAGTTTTTTGGCTATCCGTCATGCTAGTTGTGAAAATGCACTTTAGAGGACCGTGCCATAACTCCGGCATTTTTGAAGATTAATTTTTAAACATACCATGTAACAGCCAAAAGTAGTAATAAAACATACCCTAAGTCTCAAAAACAGTAAAAAAATATTTCCTTTAAAAAAAATCCTGAAGATCAGCGAATTTTTTCCTCGCCTAACGGTGTTTCCCCCCTTAAAAAATTCTTTTCAATTTTATTTAATCAACATTCCACCATTATACATGCAAAAAAATAATTTTCATCATTTTCGGACTATCCATATTGTGCAAAGGGATTTTTTAAAAATTGTGATGAAAACTGCGTTTTTTGAAGGAACTTGTTTTGAACGTGATATTTATTATATATCACAGAACAAAAATATGAGTGTCCTGTGATAATTCTACGTGTGATTTTTACCTTATACGTATGTTGGCGAGCGATTTAAATTATGCCAGGACGACAAAAATTAATTAAGAACGTGTTTTTCAATGTAACCAAAACTATGCACAATTCTTCGTTATTGAAAATATAGAATTAAATATCTTACGAGGAACATCACTTTGGTGTCCTCCGATTTTGTTGAAACTTTTTTATGTGGAAGATTATCAAAAACTAAGAGGCACGTATTTTTTTTGGTCAGCGGAAAAACGGTTTTAAGGGGTGAAACGCACCCTCGAAAATAGGGGTGTTTTGCGTTTTTCGTCGATAACGTTATCGTTCTCATCTCCAATGTATAGTACACAAAAAAGTAAACATTGTTGCAATTTGATTTTGTTTATATCTCGTACCGTTAAAACTTTATCGACGATAAACATCCCCAGTTTTGAGGGTGCGTTTGACCCTTTAAGGGGTGACCCCCACTTGCAAAATGGATTTTTTTTATTGCATTTTTTTGAAGTATCAGTATTTGAGAATATGTCCTGAAAATTTCAAGTCGATCCGAACAAAATTGACTGAGATATGAGCGTTTAAAGAGAAGAATCCGTTGTGTAAACGACCGGCTAATTGAAACTTTAAGGGGTAAGGCCACTGTAAATTTTTTGAAAAATCGATTGTTTTTTATTGGCTTAAAAAATAGTTTAAACCCTCTAGTTTAAAAATAGTTTAAATCCTTTTAACTTCTTTTTTAAATTTTTTCCAATAAAAAACTATTCGCAAAACTTTAAACGCGTTTTTCTCGAAACATGGTTTTTCAAAATGGCACGCAGCATAACTCGAACAATTTTCATTTTTTTTACTTGAAATTTTAACCAGATGTGAACATTTACATTATCTTGAGAATGTCGATCGGAATTTTGAAGAACTTTATTTATTGATTTTTTATTAACAAAAAACTTGCCATTTTTTTCGTCAAAAATCAATTTTTTTTTTCAAACGCACGCCAAATCCACAAAAATTGATACTTTTTAAAATCCGATCGACATTCTCTAGCTATAGCCCTCTAGATTAATGGTTTTTTTTTTGTTCTAGATTCAAAAGTGCACCAGTGGTGCTGCGTGCCGCGGAGCCCTGGAAGCAAAACATGTCCCGGGAAGATAGCTGTGGAACCGCCATTTTGTTTTTTTTTACTGTAAAAAAATTTTATAATAAAGTTTAATGTATGCCCGATAACACCATTAAAAGTTTTTTTCCAAATACCTTCAATTTCGGGAGCAAAAAATTAGTGAAAAAACCTTTTTTTTTGGGCCGTTACAGTGGCCTTACTCCTTAAACGCGTTTTTCTCAAAATGGCATTTCTGAAGTCGGTGACCAAGATTACTCGAACACTAATGAACCGATCTTCTTGAAATTTTGCAGGCTTATTCAATACATTAAAATGTAGTCTTTAATCGTTCGATTTTTTTTTTCGAAAAAAATGGCCGTTTTGTAGCCAAAAACGGCCGTTTTTTTCGTTAAAATCGAACCATTAACTTTGACTGTCCGCCATTTTGTAAAAAATGAATATTTTTTAAAATCCTTCGATTAAAGACTAGTTTATACTTATATTTGACTAAATCCATCCGCATTTTTTTTTCGGATGATCCACTTCGCTGCAATGTTGGTCACCGCAAACCGTGTATATAAAAATATTATTTCATTGACGGCCATTTGCCACTGAACAATGTAATATTTTTCAGTAAAAAAATTACTGAAAGTTCTTCAAGATGTGTTCTTCAAGATGTTATATTGATCGCTTAAAAAAGTTTTGTAGTTTTCTTTAAAAAAAAATCATGAAAAAAGCCTTTTTTTGCGCTACAAGTGGGGGTAACGCCTTAAAATCGTTTTTCCACCGATAAAAAAGTTTCAACAAAATCGGAGCAGGTCACCAAAGTGATGTTCCTTGTTAGTTGCAACACCGTTTTCAATATTCAAAACTGTACGGATTTTACTCAAAAGTACACTGTATTACTCGAAGATAAGAAAAAAAAAACGAAAAAAACTTTACACATCGTTAAAAACTGCTCGTCGTTAACGTACGTGCAAAAAGGCCTCCCGGGTGTTTTAGTAACCCAGTTTTGCAAACGAAAATAGCGTATCGAAATGATGAAACACAGAGACGGCTTCGAAAAGCACGGGCTCCCGAGTTTTATTGCAACATTATGATTTTCAGATGCCCATGAGAGTGGCCCTTTTATAACGCCCGAAATATTTCAACCTCTCGCTTCGATTTCTATAATAATTCATTCTCGGAAAAGCGAATCAGTAAAAGCTCAAAAATTCAGCATAGAAGCAATCGTGTTCAATCGTAATTATAATAGCCCCATAATTTCTAGGTTGGTTATCGAGAGCGCGGGAAAATTGTGTCAAGGTTCTTGCCGCTTGGAGGAATCCCTCTTTCACTCGTATTTATAATTACTCTCCCTTACGCTCGTTCGCGGTGCGTAGCAATTCTACATTCCAACCGACAAAAAATGTATCACCAAATTCGTGCCCTTTGAGGTCCTAAAATTTCGCAGACTTTTTTTTATTTGCTCCACTTAAATCTTTGCACTTGGCCACCTGCCTCGGGAGAAATTCGATACGGTGACAGAAAGTATAGACGCTCATGCGGCGCTACGACGAAGAGGCTCCAAAAATAGAAATATAGGTATACAATATTGTATAACGGCAAGACGAATAAGTTTTTTTTAAACAGTTTATAAATTTCTTTGAATGTAAAATTACAATTTTTGGGTACTACTGTTTCTTTCATTTTTCACATCACTGCAAAAAGCATTTTTTTTTTATTTTATTTTTTTTTCGTACCCAGTAAGACGCTGATTCTTCGTCCTTGGGGTGTCTCTCGATGGTGTAACAGTACCTCGTTGAATAGCCCGGCATTTTGGTTAATTTTTTTTACGACACGCTTTGAAAATCGAGTCTTCGTTAGAAACGGTCGTGATACTTCTATCGTTTGAAAGACCGGGCGATTCGAATTTCGGGATTCAATTTTATTGCTTTGACTGAATTGTCGAGTTTTCGGAAGGACTCACTTTGGATAAAGTTCTCGTATAACGCTCTGGCTCGATGCGCAGGCGGCTACTAACTCTGGCTTTTACAGCGAAGTGGTGACTCCCTCCACGACTTCTTGTTCCCGCGTGCTATTAACCATTACACACACGCACACGCAGCCCTCCAAATTTTCAATATTCCTTCGCTCGACTCCTACGTTACTCGTCTCGGATATATGTGTCGTGGATATTGCGCGATTCGTGACGTAGACGAAGATGCGCATCCGCGAAATTCAGATGTTCGTTATTTCACCCACTTTTGTTTTTGTCCCCCCTGTATTCGTTGTAATCTTCCACTTTGCCTCCACCTTCGCGATCTTCGTCTCCAACAGACATTTCATTTCCATATTCGTTTTTATCGAGGATATCTTCTTTTCCATTTTCGTCTTTATCGCCACGTCCATCAACATTCTCATCTTCACATTTCTTTTCCATGAATGTTTTTCTTCTTTTCCACTTTCATCTCGCACATCCAACATCGCTTATGGCCGTTTTGAATTGTGTTCTCTTTGTAATTCCATGTTCGTTGTAATCTTCCACTTTGCCTTTGTCGTCTCCGTCTTCATCAGAGATGTCTTCTTTTCCATTTTCGTCTTTATCGGAGATATCTTCTTTTCCATTTTCGTCTTTATCGGAAATATCTTCTTTTCCATTTTCGTCTTTATCGGAGATATCTTCTTTTTCATTTTCGTTTTTATCAGAGATATCTTCTCTTCCATTTCCGTCCTTATCGGAGATAATTTCTTTACCATTTTCGACTTCATCAAAGATATCTTCTTTTCCATTTTCGTCTTTATCGGAGATAATTTCTTTGCCATTTTCGTTTTTATCAGAGATAATGTCTTTATCAGAAATATCTTCTTTTTCATTTTCGTTTTTATCGGAGATATCTTCTTTTCCATGTTCGTCTTTATCAGGAATATTTTCTTCGTTGTAATCTTCCACTTTGTCTTCACCTTTGCCATCGTCGTCTTCAACCGAAATTTCTTTTCCATTTTCGTCTTGATGAGCGATATCTTCTTTTCCATTTTCGTCTTCATCAGAGATATCTACTTTTCCATTTTCGTCTTTATCAGAGATAATTTCTTTTCCATTTTCGTTTTCATCAGAGATAATTTCTTCGCCATTTTCGCCTTCATCAGAGATATGTTTTTTTTCATTTTCGTCTTTATCAGAGATAATTTCTTTTCCATTTTCGTTTTTATCAGAGATAATTTCTTTGCCATTTTCGTCTTCATCAGAGATATGTTCTTTTCCATTTTCGTCTTTATCAGAGATAATTTATTTTCCATTTTCGTCTTCATCAGAGATATTTTTTTTCCTTTTTCGTCTTTATCAGAGATATCTTCTTTTCTAGGTTTGTCTTTATCAGGAATATCTTCTTCGTTGCAATCTTCCACTTTGCCTTCATCTTTGCCATCGTCGTCTTCATCCGAAATTTCTTTGTCATTTTCGTCTTCATCAGAGATATCTTCTTTTCCATTTTTGGCCTTATCAGAGATAATTCCTTTTCCATTTTCGTCTTCATCAGAGATAATTTCTTTTCCATTTTCGTTTTTATCAGAGATATCTTCTTTCCCATTTTCGTCTTTATCGGAGATATCTTCTTTTTCATTTTCGTCTTCATCAGAGATATCTTCTTTTCCATGTTCGTTTTCATCAGAAGTACTTTCTTTTCCATTTTCGTCTTCATCGCTACCTCCATCAACATTCTCAAGTTGACCTTTCTCTTCCATTTCAATGTTTTTCTTCTGTTCCACTTTCATCTCGCTCATCCAAAATCGTTCATAGCCATTCCAAATTGTGTGTTGACTGGTCGTTACACACTTAACGATAACTGTCGTCCCGCTCGCATTCGTCAATTCTGTAATCCTCGTTAAGTCTAATATTTTTTTCTATTCTCCTCATATTGCTGAGAAAAATGTCTTTGCCGACAAAGTGCCCTGTTTAAAAAAAAATGTAATCCTCTTCACTTTATTTAATTTAATTATTTAATTGCGCAATCATCCCGATCGTTTTCTGCTATCCAAGATTAATTTCCCCCCCGATACACCTAATCGAAGAAAATCGCACAAGGAATAGGGCTCCGTCGTTCGGCTAGTCAAAGCGAGGGCGTTCGACGATTTTTTCCCTCTCGATGCAAAACCGATATTTATAGAACCGCGGATTCGCCTCCCGTCGAACTTTCCGGCTTCGAGAAGGTCCACCGAGTGCGCACACGTATTTGCTGCTTCGCACTCGATCCCGATTGTTTATGCGGGGTCGTTCCAAGAACAATCTTGATTTGGTGCACTTTTTGCCTTTCGTGAATCAGCTTTCGGTGGATTTATAATTACGAACGTCCCGTTGATGCGTAGCGACTCGGAAAAGCTCTTGAAGTATACGAGAATAATTCGCGAGGCCAATTATCGCAAGCCAGCCGCGTGAAAAAAATAACGACTAGCCCTCGGTCTTCCGAAAAAACTCGCAATATAATTCTCTGTTATAAGCGAGAAGATTTTCGGGACGATATTCGCGGGTCATAAAGTTTTCTCGGCAAACGATTGTCGGGAAAAGCCGATATACTGGTTTGAACACTTGTACTCGCACTATATATGCGCGATATATATATAGGTAGAGTGTACACAAAACAGTTTTGTTTTCGGCATCTCTCGAATCAACGCACCAGATACACACGCACACACGTACACGCGTGTGCCTACACGCGACCACACTCGGTTCGGTTGAAATAGCGTTTCGACTTGATCCTATATTTAGCTCCCCGAGGCGTACCCTTGCATAATTTTTGTTAAAACGTCTGGTTGTCAATTGGTCCGTCTGGTGGCGTCCACATTGATGGCTGTTCGTCAAGATTTAGAAAGACATCGTTTCAACAAAAAATACTCATTCACCCTTAAGGTTCCGTCATTGATTCGACTATTTTCACATCTGCTAATTTTCGTATTCGTGATAAATTTGTTTGAGCGTATTCAGAAGCTTTCGAGTTGTTTTCTACCTTATTCGTATTTGGGCGCTTGACTATGACTCGAAAAATGATGATTAAATGAGGATCGTTAAATATTGAGACCGACCGATCAGCGACGTCGCCGATGCGACCGAACATGAAAATGATCGTTATTGTGATCGTCTCAGCTGCTGAGCTTTGCGGAGGTTGATTAATGACGTCCGGCTCCCGTCCTCGTCTTTCATCGAGACAAGCGTGGCACTATAAAACGCCACTTGCAATTTCATTTTACTTTTTGACACCGGACGAATCGTTGTTTCGACTCTCGAGAAAGAGATAAAAATCTGTTGTGTTATCGTGCATCAGCCTATAAATATGCACTCTGATTTAAAGGAGAGATTAGTCGAAGGAGGCTGCAAGAGTCTGGCGAATATACTAGGGAGAAAAAGCCAGTGAAAAGTATTTTACGGTCTTGTTTATCGATGCGCCGAGTTTAAGGGGTCTTTTCACTTTAGACGCTAATAAAAGGCTGTTTTCATGAATTTTTTAATAGGTTTATATTATAGATATTGATATAAAAGTTGGTAAACTTCATAAATACACTTTCGAAATACATTTTTTTTAAATTTTGTTTATTTAAGTCACTATTTATAGACAAAAATTGTATACCATTTTTTGTTCATTTTGTTAACTATAATTACTATTATAGTTAACTAATTTTTAGTATTATAAAAATATATTTTTAACTTAACTTATATATTTTAAAAATTAGTTAACTATATTTTTAAAAATATAGTTAAATAATTTTTATTTAACTATATTTTTGGAAATTTTGTTAACTATAGTTAACAAAATGTCCAAAAAAAATTGTAGGTTTGCGCTGTCGATGAAATCTCGGAGATGGATCATCCGAACGAAAAAAATCAAACGGTTTTAGATTCTTGATTTTTGATATATGCAAAAATATCAAAATGGCGGACATTCTTCGAAAAAAAACGTGCTTTTTTCAGCGTTTTTGGCAAAAAATAGTAACTATGAAATTTTAAATATTCTTGATATGCGATATACCTATAGTTGTGAAGAATATTTGGTTAAAATTTCATAAGGATCGGTTCAGTAGTTTCGTAATTTCGAGAAAAACGCGTTTGAAGTTTTTTTTGTGTTACATAAATACATTAAAAACATTTTTCAATGTATTTCGAATGTATATTTATTAAGCGTAACAACTTTTATATCAATATCTATAATATAAAATTATAGAAAAAAAATCATGAAAATAGGCTTTTTTAGCGTCTAAAGTGAGAAGCCCCCTTAATCGCGATTGCGTAAAGACTTTCAATATTTTGAAGCTACAAAGTTCCGAAATTCACAAATTCGTATTACGAGGCAGTAGGTTGAATTTTCCGTTGATTTACCTGCGACAAGTAATATCTCTCCTCGCGAACCTCATCGAGATGCTCATGGGGTGGATCGAAGCGATCGGGAGAATAAGGCCGGTAGTCCTCGACGTGCGGTGGAATCGGGCTTTTCGGCAGTACTTTTTGATGCTGAGACTTTGGCCTGTTTAAAATAATAGCGAGAGAAATGGACCATGTCATTATTTGTCTCGAAGCAAGTAGATGATGTACACGATCGTTGAAAGAGCTGGAGCCTTGGGAAAACTCTATTAGAGATTCTGATTTTTTTTTTGCGCGTTCGGATTGGCAGTTTCAGAACATCTTGGGTACGCGGTGACTTCAATATTTGTGCGAAGTCTGCCGCATCGAATTCGCGCCACAAAATCTATTACGGATTGACCGGACGTGCCGAGTCGTCCCAGACGTTTTGCATTAGCGCGACCACCCGCAGAGTTCGTCTCAGCCCCCCCCCCCCCCCCCCCCCCTCCACCGAACGCACAAAATTGCATCATAGTCCAGTCGAAATAGGATTTCACCTGGAATTAATTCCGGGCTTCGATTTTCTTTTTTTGTACTTAGGGAGGGGGGGGGGGGTGGTTGGTAGCGTAAATCTCGATTTTCGGGAAAATCCCCCTGGTGCGTTTGCCGCCATCTTGATTCGAAAAGGGATTTTTTTTTGTTTTTCGAATACCTCGCTTATTTTCAACCTTAGAGTGAAAATGATTGTATTCAAAGTTGTGGGAAATGTAATTCTCCACAAGTTTGGTGATTATAATTTTTACCCTAGGATCGATATTTATAGAGTTGGACTGCTAAAAGGGGTAAAAAACGTTTTTTTAAAACTTATCTCGTTTATTATCAAGTTTATTGCAAATATGGCAATAAATAATCACATAGGAAATTTTATTTCCTCCAACTTTGGTTATTAGCATTTTTACCCTCGGATCAATATTTTCGGACTTATACTTAATTTAGGGGTGAACTTTTTTTTATGTTCAGTTATTTCGTTGATTATCAAGTTTATCGTAAAAATGTTATGGAGTAATGGGGTAGGAAATTTTATTTTCTACAACTTTGGTCAGTACCATTTTAGTACTGATACTTAATTTAGGGGTGAACTTTTTACCACTATTTGCAGTGTAACTCTATAAATATCGATCCTAGGGTAAAAACTATAATCACCAAACTTGTGGGGAATTACATTTCCCACAACTTTTCATATGATCATTTTCACTCTAAGGTTGAAATTAAGCGAGTTATTCGAAAAACAAAAAATCCCTCTTCAAATCAAAATGGCGGCAAACGCATCAGGGGGATTTTCCCGAAAATCAAGATTTACAATACCAACAACCCCCCCCCCCCCCCCCAAGTATAAAAAAAGAAAATCGAAGCCCGGAATTAATTCCAGGTTAATCGAATTTTAGACCTATCTCCACTGGACTATCAATCTCTTTTCAATGTCGTGAGATAAAATCCCAGATGATGGAAAATAAATTAAAAGATTGCAACAACATCGACAAGGCGAGGTATCTGAAAGAATTTTTTTTTTTTCTAGATATATGCGAAAGCTGCGAGGGTGAATGAGCTTTTATCAAAAAGCTTCATTAGCAAAGTTACGTGTTATCCTCATGCTCTACTTCGTTATTCCCTTGGTCTAGCGAGCATCGTTCGATCGCAGTGCAAAGAGGCGGTTAGAGGCACTTTCGTCAGCCAGAAACTATTGGACAGAAAGATTGTATAAGCTAATGCGGAAAAGCGGTTTTTTTTTCTCGCAGGCTGCGAGAAATAGAAATTTTCGTGATTATTGAGCGAAGCGTGGTGATTATCGTAGGTATTATTGAGAGATAGAAAAAATAGAATGGTAACGCCTCTGACAGACTAAACAACGAGGCTGCCCCGTTGCTGCTGGCGATCGACTCGATTATCGAAGATTGAGGAGTGTGATTGCGCGATGGTCGATCGCAGGACGGCTCAGACCTTTCGACGACCAGTTTTACAGACTCTGAATTTTGGAGGAGATACTGGGCGTCCACGTGCCTCACGTCGCGCCCGTCGTAATCGTCGATTTTCTTGATCACGTCACCCTTCCGGAGCGCCTCGTTCTCCGACTGTTATCAACAAAAAAAAACAATGCGGTGAAAAACCATTATTTTTATGACCCTTCTTAAATTTGCAGCCACGGGGGAAAAAACAGCTGCAACCGAGAGATTCACAATCCTTTGTAATTTGGCTTGCGATCAATTTATTTTTTAATTTTTTTTCTTCTTTTGCGCAGTTAACATTTCTACCGCTGCTTATGTCGTCGTGGAGGGTGAAAAAATCGACTTGCTCAATACGAAAAAATCGATCGAAAAGTAAAAAAACGTTTATCCGCCGAATACTCTCAAAAAAGCAGATATTCGTGCCCTGCGTTTTTTATTCGGAATTGTTGAATAATAATTCAGCAGGCCTTTGCAATTCTCGTTCAAAAAGTTGCAAAAAAAGTGTACGGTGTTCAAATTTAGAATCCTAAAGATGAATCCACTGGGGAAGAAGTTTGCATCTTTGGAATGCAACGAAAATGTTTTTTTTTCTTCTGTTGGCTATTCTTTTTCTGCTCATTTTAGGCTACGGAAATAAGTGAAACATTTTTCGAAATTCTTATTAGAGAAAAATTCTTATTAACCTGCACCTGCAAAAAAAAGAGTTTCGATAATGGTGAAAATAATTAAAATAAATAATGCAAAGGATTTCCATTCCATTTTTTTTAACGTATTCCTTTTAGTCAGCAAAACAATATGCATAATTTACAAGCGCAGGTCGAGGCTAAAAATATTTTTATCGCCAGTCACAAATGACCACTGAAAAATGAATAAAAATATCATCCAGTTGCTTCATCATAGGCAAATAGTCATTGACACTTTTCATCGAAGGTGCACTGGTTTTTCCCTCTCTGGGTCAAGGTCAACAAGTTATCAGGTTCATCATCCTCATAATCCCAAAACGATCGAACACCTACAACGGTCTCGTGAATAACAGGATTGATTTATCCTCTCGATAATTGAATCGATATGCATGCGTCTATTGTATCCTGTAACTCACACGGGTGATGATGATCGGAATGCCCAAGTCCGCACCCCCGGCGATACGGATGCCCCAAGGACGATTACGATCTCTCCGTAGCTTCACAACCACCGTATGTTTTTTCGTCATACTTTCAATTATCACAATTCCCGATGATCCGAGAATGAACTTCTCAAAATTGTCTCCCACAAATCAAAGTATCGTTTATCTTTTTTTTATTTATTTAAATATCAATGACGATTATTCCCTCCAAATGCTCTTTAGTCTTTACATTTGTTTGGATTTGCTTTTGCTTCTGGAATTCTTCGATATATCCAGCGCGAGAACGTACAATGTGGCTGACAGACGGAGCAGCGAGATTTAGGAACAAAGCGATCACGGAGAGAGAACAAGTGGTCACGGTCGTGCGGGACCGACTGAGCTTTCGAAATTGCAAAGAACGAGGCGCACCGATTTTACGAATTTTCGACTACTGGGGTACTGTTTTGCTCGACGCGTTCTCCGTCTCCCTCTCTCTGTCTCGGTCTCACTCCGTGGGTATGTGCCGAGAGAATACCTCAGCTCGCACTGTCAACTATGCTACGGTTTGGGATCTCTCGATGCTCCAACGGACTTGCACTTTGACAGGGCTTTAGCCCCGCTTTCGCTCCGAGCGTGCGCGTCCTCGCTATATGGTGCAATATTGCCAAATGCATATAACTGAGGCGGGGGGGGGGGGGGGGTAATGCGTTTCCACTGTTCATACTACTGGCCTCATTTCGAATTGGCATACGTCGAGTTCGTCGTCAACGAGCTCTTTTCTATGGCCGGTAAGCTATTGTTTCTTCGCTACGACCTGCGCTCGATTGTCCGGTATTTATGTGTAAGCTCTGCGCGGATTGCATATCGTATAGCATATGCATAGATTATTCGTATCGCGTGTCTCAGGAGTCTCGGCGTCAATGGTGCACTGACAGAAAAATTCTATTCGTATTAACCAGCGCGTTTGTTTGATTTTTCAAAATTTGAATTAACTATAATTTTTTGTGAAATCAAATTTTTACTATTGCATCCCATTATTGGAATTATTTATTTTACGTATGTTTATTTAGGCAAATCAAAATCCATTTAATATCGTCCAATAACGAAATATTTTATTTAATCCTAATGGATCTGTGATTCGGTTTCATCTGTTCAAAAAACAATCTAGTTGATCCACTACTTGTATCTGCGTGATTTTTTAAAATTTATTTTCAATAAAATTTTCGTGGAGTCAACCATTTTTCTATTTGAGGGAACTAATGGTCTGTCTTTATTGCAACACACATATCAAAGGGGAGTGGGGGTAAAAAGGATGGAGAGAGAGGAATTTTATATATATATATATATATATATATATATATATTAGGGTGGCCCTTGATATGGGTAAAAAAAAAAATTGATCGCGCCGCCCTCCAAAACGGTTCCGAATAATAAAGAAAAAATCTACGCGAAGCCCCAGCTATGTCCGTTAAGAGGAAGGCGTGCCTGTAAGCATGAACTTAAATTTAAATATCAATTTTTCTTCATGATTGGAGAAAATTCGATTTTTTAAATCTAGTTTATTTGTCAATTTTTCACCACGATATTTCTGTGGTTTAAATAAATAAATTCGTATTGAACGAACTATTATCGATATCTTATGTGTTTGTTTGTCTGTCAATTTCTAGTTTGTTTGTCAATTTTTTTTAACTTTCCGAAGCTATTGTATATTGGTATTCAATATACAGATCAAATAATAGGATCCTCCATACTAGATTTGACGAGCGTTCAGTTTTACCATCATATTATTTTGGAACAATAGTTCGATTTAGCTGCTGTCGAACGTTTTTAATCACATCAAAATCCAACTTTACATTTGCATCTTGCCAGAAAAATCTATTAAGTACGAAGGATATAAATTCACGATAAACCACTCACATCGAACTTCCGGATTGGCCAGAATTGTTTTTTTTTATTTTTATTTTGTTAGAAATATTCCTTGCGTGCTGAGATACAAACATATTAATATTTCACTGAGATCAGACTTCCAGTGCTGTGGATAAAAAATGTATTTGAAAATTACTTTCGCAAAAATGCATAGGGACATTTCAAACTTGGCAGGATTTTAAACTTGGCGAGCTTGTTCGTTTTATTGCAAACAAAGAAATTATTTATTCGCACAAGTCATCCAGTTGGTCGGAAAAAATATAATATTTAAAAAATGTACACATAAGATATCGATACTAGTTCGTTCAGTACGAATTTATTTATTTAAACCACAGAAATATCGTGTTGAAAAATTGACAAATAAACTAGATTTAAAAGATCGAAATTTCTCCAATCATGAAGAAAAATTGATATTTAAATTTAAGTTCATGCTTGAACAAAGTATACCGTCTAAATCGCGAAAATTACCTTTTTATATTTTCATTTTTAGTGAAAGGAGTTAATTTCCCTTGATTCGGCCATTTTAATTGTTTACAAAATGTAATCATTTTACTTGCGTTCCGAATAATTTAAAATTGATAGATACGCATCCGGTTAAATTGATACTAATATATATACATTTTTAAAACATAATCTATACACACACACACACGCACACGCGCGCATACACACACACACACACACACACACACACACACACACACACACACACACACACATGTACATGTCATGTTGGAAAAATCTATAGCATGTTATTCGATAAACCTATCTAATTATCACAATTTCGTTAACTAATTGATATAGTTTATGTGATACAACAAATAAGTATAGGATTTTTTTTTGGTCTCTTATGCCATATCTGTGACCAAGATGTTACAAGCACTCTGTAGTATATGGGCAGCATGGCTAGTTATGAGTAGAGGTAGTTTCTAAGTTCGATTTCAAATAGGTGAAATATTTCCTTTGAAAAAAAATCATTTCAGAAGACCAGGGAATGGCGAATTACAATACAAAATCATTGTGGTAAAACTTTCAATTTAGTATTTCATTTCATTTTGGATTTATGAAATATTTTGTGCATATAGTACACTTAGATCTATAATGTACATTATAAGAATATAAAGATTTATTTGAATCGAATCTTCATTTATTCAATTTCAATATATTTAATATTTGAAAAGAATAGCTGAAGCAAATACAGAAATGTCTTTCAAACAAACAAGATCGTAATAGGCCGTGAGACAAGGAAAAAACCTATTTGATTTGAATAGATCCTATTTAAATTACATTTCTTTGCCAGTCTGGAAAGTCAATTTTGGTTGACGTACGTAGAGTATGCTTGAATTTTTTAATGTGATTCTTTTATTGTGTGGTTAACACAATAAAAAAGATTAAGATCCCAGTTGATCCTGGGATCTTAAGGGGGAGATACCTTAAGGCGAGGAAAACATTTACTGATTTTCATGTTTTGTTTATAAAAGGAATAATTTCTTCACCATTTTTGAGACTTAGGGTACGTTTTATTAGTACTTTTGGCTATTACATGGTTTTTTTAAAATGAATCTTTAAAAATAGCGGAGGTATGGCACAGTCTTCTAAACTGCATTTTCAAAACTGGCGTTACGTATAGCTAACAAATTAATCGACTGATTCTGATTAAATTTGGTACAAATCTCTCTAACCTTATTGTCTAAAACATGTCCCTAAACGTTTTTGCAATTTTTTTCTTGCATAATGTGGCCATTTTTCGGAAAATCCAATCCTTTTCTTTCAAAGCGTACCATTTTAACGATTTTCAGCATTTCTCCTTTTTTCTTGGTTCATATTCCGCGTATGAGTATTAATGAAAGAAAAATCTTCGTTAGTCTTTTTTCAGTTTAATTCCGCCGACGCTACGTGTCACGCCGTCTAACAACATCTGCCGCAACCCGTTTAGAAGACCGTACACCTCAGCCATTTTCAAAGATTAATACAAAAGATCACGTAACAGCCAAAAGTAGTAATAAAATATATCCCAAGTCTAAAAATGGTAAAAAAATCTTTCGTTTTAACCCTTCGTTGACACACTTATATTTGGCCGCGAGCTTGACACATTAGGTTAATTTAACCTGGTGAGTACTTCATCCACCTGCCATTAACAACCCTTCGGACAGTTTTTATCGAAAACAATCAAAAATGCAGTTCAAACATTTCTTAATATGTGTGGATAATTGAATGCCGGAAAGGATGGGATTAAATTGTTGTAAAAAAATTATTTAAAACTTTCAATTTTGAGAAAGTAGGCATTTTATTTCATATTCGTCCGGGTCAAAATGACCCAGTGTGTCAACGTAGTGTTGAAAAAAATCATAAAAATCAGCAATTTTTCCCTCGTCTAAAGGTATCTCTCCTCTTGAGGAGTTGAGCCACTGTGAAAATGGCGAACACGCGTTCGTCGGTGAGACAACAAGAATTGAAGAGAAAAGACCTGCATATGACGCAGGAATCGCAAATTGAAGGTAAGCTTATGATTACAAGGAACTGCTTGTAAAACTTTGAACGTGTTTTGTTCGAAACTTATGTTTTTCAAAATGGTGTACACCATTTCTTGATTTCTATCGTACTGATTTACCTAAAATTTGGTATACTTATTCAGTGTAATAATAGTTCATAATAAACATTTTTTTTAAGTTATTAACAATAATTAGGTGATTTTACCTCGAAAAATGAAAAAAAATAAAAACCATTTTTTTGACGATTAAAACACGATTCCGAAAAAAGCTCAGTCAACCTCGAAAAATGGAAAAAAATTCACCCATTTAAAAAAAAATTAAAACACGATTCCGAAAAAAAGCTCGGTCAAGTCTTAGCCAACATTACCTATCTTCAGAAAAACACGATTTTTTTGTTTCGGTTCAACCGAGTGGCCACAATCGAGTTCACCGTTTAGCCCCTCACGTTCAAAAGTATTTCATGAGATTATTTACAATTTCTGTAATTATGAATATTTTTCAACGAAATTTGGCACACAACTTTGTTAATGTACATACAAATAAATGTCCAAACGATTTTTCAATAATCTTATTTATTCCTCAAAAATTGTTATTTTTTAAATAAACCTCATTTTCATGTCGTCACAGTGGCCTAACCCCGTAACTTTAATTTGCAATAAAAATGTTGCAATAAATTCGAAAAATTGACCGTGCCATCGTGACTTTTGTGGAGAGTCAGATCGCCCACTGCGCTACGGCGAAGGCTACCTTACCCTTTTGTCGTTTGCTGTTTTTCGTGAAACTGTTTTATAAAACGGTGCAGGTCGTATCTCAAAAACTATTCGTCCAATTCACTTCGAATTCGGACGAAGCATAGCTCATAACGTGTTCTATCATTTGACCGGATTACTTTCTGATTTGTTCGTCTATTTGGTAATAACAAATCATCAAAGTTGATTGTTTTTACCGAGTATCGAACTTTTTTCTACAGCGATCTATTTTCGTGATTTTCAAAATTTAAAAATTTCAAGACAGTTTTATTGTTATCCTAAAAGCACATTTTATTATTTTTTATTTCAAGTCGCCCTAATTGCCAGAACCATCTACACCGACTTGTCATGCAGTAGATCTGTTCACTTTGTTTAAATAATAAAAACTTCATTACTTATGAATATTTTTTAATAGAAAAATTCAAATTCGGCGAGACCATATATTCATGGTGCTTAAAATCCATACCTTGACATCCAAATGCTCTTATCAGAAAAGAGTATTGAACATCTACCTGTTTTTTAATGCCCCCTGCCGTCTACTGAGCCGAATGCAACGAAACTTTGCTCCAAATGTAATTAAAGTTCCTTAAGGTGCTATAAAACGGATATGGGTGCGAGAAAGATGACCTTAGAGGCACTGACGACATATCATACACCTTAAGGCCCTACGAAAGATATTCTCGCGCTAATTTTTGTTTCACATCGCCCCAAGACGATGTGAAACTTGCTCGGTCGGCAACAAATCCGCAATCAAGAATTTCCAAAGGTGTTTCGACTTCAGAGCAAAAGCTTATTTATCCCGAAAAATACATCCCCTTCCGAAAACAGTTACATCTAAAATTTGGGGTCTTAGATCCAACTATTTGGAATTAGATTTGGGCTCAAAAGCAAATAAAAGTTTCAGCAAACGTTCGTCCCATTTTTATTCTCCTACACCCCATCGTTACTACCTCACATTGTAGGAAAAGTAAGTGCCCATGTATGACAATCCATTTCACTAGCATTTATCACAGCACAGACTCCAATGACAAGTACAATCCGTAGTAGGTCAATGAAGAAAAGTCGATGGACATGGCCGACAGCAATGAATTTTTTCTACTGGTTTGAAACTTTGCTAAAAAAATCCGAAATTAAATGCTTGATTAGAAGTCGTAAGAAGTTGGATCACTCGTACAGGGGCGTTCTGCAAAAAGCGCGACCTGAATACCTCACTGCTCCGCAATTCGAGGACCAAGAGCTTCGATTTATAATTAAACTGAGGCACTTCGACGATCCCATTTTTAAGGAAGAATATAGTCACAGGTTCTGCGGAGTCCGAAAAAAAAAACGACTCATATTACCTGTCACTTTTTCTATAATGCAGAAGAGGTGCTCTTGGTTCACTCTTGGCAGTCGAAATCTATTGTCAAACTATTTCTCGTTCTATAAGGATTATGAGGATGTGACACCTGCCATAAGAAACCTGATATGTTGTTCTTTGATTTCGATACCGGAAATACTTACATAAGTCTCGTAATAATTTCCCAAGGAGAACTTGAGGGCCATCTTCGTGTTCTCCCGGTCTCTGGATCGGCGATGAGAAGCCTCTTCAACGTATTTTCCGTGGATCGAGCTGAGGCACCAGGAGCCGAAAAACAAAGTATTACTCACAACCGCTTAGTCCAGTCCTCGATCGATCCAATTACTCTGGCGGATCTCCGATAAGTGATTTGAAATAGCGGGAGAAAGATTTATTGTGACACGCGAAGAGAGGAAGTCCCCGAAGAGAGAGAGAGAGAGAGAGAGAGAGAGAGAGAGAGAGAGAGAGAGAGAGAGAGAGCCTCTAAGTGAGAGTACAGGGGAAATAGGGGTGTGAACGTTTCGACACTTAAATTAGCCACCTATAGCGCTAAAGGTTAATCAATCATGGGCTCGTCTCAGCTAACTGTTCTAGTGACTCATTTAATCTCGGTATATATTTATTTACCGTCATCACCGGAAAAACTCTGGCTATCCTGACGTTACATTTGACAGTGATATTGTGCAGTATCGAGGGATGATCGATGATACAATCATTTAAGAACGCACTTACTCTGTATTGGCATGTCGATGAGCGATATTCTATTATTACGGTTCGAGACGTGCGGGTCGTGAGCTCGATAAAGATCAACGAGTGCTAATTAATTTATTTTTAGATATGTACCAGAATAATAATGGAACATTAGTTCGCGGATAAAATTGTGAAATGCCCTATGTATAGTTTATTAAATCCCCTAGGTATAGTTTATTCATTCGACACTATTGAGGGCGTAAATATGAGGCGTTATTGTGGATACTTGATTTTTTGAGGGCTTGAGTTGGAATTTAAGGGAATTCAAGTTTATTTAAGGGCTTAAGTTGGAAGGGCTCTAGGTCGAATTTTTGAAAATGTTTTTTCGATGGAGACTCAAAATATATTTTAAAAATATTTTCTTAAAATTTGTAGACGTTTTGTCGAAAATTTACGGACTTATGGGCGTTTATAGGTAGATTTTGCGAACCGGCGTACTTGAAAGCGTTTTCCTAAAAATTACTTTTTCAAGATCTGCGATGGCGATATCTCAAAAATGCACCGATCAAACTTCGAAATTTATAAGTTTCATTTACAATTCGAAAAGTAGTGGTTGAACGAGGGATTTTTTTTTCGATGCATCGTTTTTTCTTTCACCATCGAAATTAGAGGGTTTTTTTTTCACCGAAAATCGATACTTTCACTATGGACTGCGGCCATTTTTTCAAAAATCAATATTTTATTAAACTCCTTCGGCCAAGCACTTTTCATGGGAAAACTTAAATGCGTTTGATTTTTTATGTCGGATAAATGGTTTCCGAGCAGCAGTGATCTATTCTAATAAAACTATTCTATGTATCACATTTATAAATAATTGTCCGTAAAAAAATTGTAAAAGATACTTGAAATTGTACTCTTGAATGTAAAATAAAAACTGTACACCTACACACGTTTTCCCATAAAATATTCGCGAAACTTACCTTTTTACATTATCATTTTTAGTGAAAGGAGTTAATTTCCCTTGATTCTGCCATTTTAATTGTTTACAAAATGTAATCATTTTACTTGAGTTCCGAATAATTTTATTTTCTCTAGTCGTCCCGATCACCGCTACCATTTTCGAGTCCCGAAATTGGCTTTCATATTTTTACTTACCACTTTTCACATTTTTAACATTCTCTGTGCATTTTACGACGTGTTGAAAAATCCTGAATTTTCCATAAAATCCATAAAGATCGCGGAATAAAAATGGTCACCAACAAAGATGTCTACGATGGAAGATTGAGCATCGATCGGTAGAGGCTTTTTTGTATTTATTCGGCGGACGATCTAGACAACTGCAAATCGCAGCGCGGAAAGGGGCTTCGGGAAATGCAACCCTTAAAGGGTCTTCTCACTTTAGACGCCAAAAAGGCTATTTTCATGAATGTTTTTGATAGGTTTATATTATCAATATTGATATAAAAGTTGTTACACTTAATAAATACACTTTCAAAATAACTGATTTTTTTAAATTTATTTATTTAAGTCACTATTTATAGACGAAAATGGTTATTAAAAAAAATGTCCTGAAAATATAGTAGGTCTGCGCTGGTCTATAAAAATAAAGTGGGTCTGCGCTGTTGATAAAATCTCGGAGATGGATTATCCGAAAAAAAGATCAAACGGTTTTAGTTTCAGTATGTTAATGGCTATAGAGCATATCATATGAATTTTATATATGCAAAAATAACAAAATGGCGGACATTTTTCGAAAATCAAAACAAAAAAACGGGTTTTCTTTGGCAAAAAAAAGGGAATATGAAAATTTGAAAAATTCTTCATATGCGCTATAGTTATAGTTGTAACGAATATGTGGTTAAAATTTCATAAGGATCGGTTCAGTAGTTTCGAAGATTTTATCAACAAGCCGTCGAAAAACGTTGATTCGAGAAAAAAAAACGCGTTTAAAGTTTGTTTGGGTTACATAATACACAACATTAAAAAAAAATGTATTTCGAAAGTGTATTTATTAAGTGTAACAACTTTTATATCAATATCTATAATATAAACTTATCGAGAAAATTCTTGAAAATAACTTTTTTTAGCGTCCAAAGTGAGAAGACCCCTTAAGGGCGGGGTAAAGTTAATTCGGCGAAAAAAGGCATGTTTTTAAGATTTTTTTTTGGCGTAACGAATAGTGTTCGTTTATTGAAAAATTTACATATAATAAAGTAACATTTGAACAACATTCTCCTAAATTTGCATTGCAAAATATTCAAAATTGAGCGAGTGAAAATTAAACCGCGGAGGCGCCTCGAAAAAAAAGTTGGTTTGCGGTGTGCATCATAACTCGCAACAGAATTATCTGAAACAAAAAAATCAAAATGCATTTGTTAAAGGAGATGTTTCTCGAGGTAATGACGGGAGGATTTTTTTTTTTTCGATTTTTCGTAGCACTTGGCAGCCAAAAACCCGATTTTTGCTAAAAAAATCGGCTAATTTGTTGTTGAAAAATTAGTAATTATTAAAAAGAAAAACAAAAAAGCTCTCGACAATACCTGGTGAATTATGTGAAGAAGTACTGTGCAAAATTTCAAAGCGATTGGTCCAGTAGATTTTGAGTTATCGTGCACACGGACTTCAAATATGACAAGTCTCAGAAAAACGGTTTGAAAAACGCAGAAGAGTTTGGTCGCTTAGCGCTCATTGCACATAAGTTTGAGAACACTTCTCGATTGCATAAAAATTTTAACACAATATTCTTGATATATTATGCATTCGTTTATAAATTTAAAAAAATGAAAAAAAAGTTTTAATACTTTACCCCGCCCTTAAGGGGTAAGGCCACTGTAACGGCCCAAAAAAAAGGTTTTTTCACTAATTTTTTGCTCCCGAAATTGAAGGTATTTGAAAAAAAACTTTTAATGGTGTTATCGGGCATACATTAAACTTTATTATAAAATTTTTTTACAGTAAAAAAAAACAAAATGGCGGTTCCACAGCTATCTTCCCGGGACATGTTTTGCTTCCAGGGCTCCGCGGCACGCAGCACCACTGGTGCACTTTTGAATCTAGAACAAAAAAAAAAACCATTAATCTAGAGGGCTATAGCTAGAGAATGTCGATCGGATTTTAAAAAGTATCAATTTTTGTGGATTTGGCGTGCGGTTGAAAAAAAAAATTGATTTTTGACGAAAAAAACGGCAAGTTTTTTGTTAATAAAAAATCAATAAATAAAGTTCTTGAAAATTCCGATCGACATTCTCAAGATAATGTAAATGTTCACATCTGGTTAAAATTTCAAGTAAAAAAAATGAAAATTGTTCGAGTTATGCTGCGTGCCATTTTGAAAAACCATGTTTCGAGAAAAACGCGTTTAAAGTTTTGCGAATATTTTTTTATTGGAAAAAATTTAAAAAAGAAGTCAACAGGACCTTTTTTTTCTTATTCTAGAGGGTTTAAACTATTTTTTAAGCCAATGAAAAAAAATCGATTTTTCAAAAAATTTACAGTGGCCTTACCCCTTAATCAACCGGATTATTAAACGCCCCAAACGGGTGCTTCGAAACTCGAGATCTGGCTTAATCGCTCTCTTGCATGTGAAAATCTAAAGATCGCCTCAATGCATCGTAACGCTCACATCCGTTTTCAATACAAAATGGATATACACTTTTGGCTCGTTTAATAATAAAGGGTAGGATAGGATGTCACTCGGCTTGGGATTATTTTTTAACATTATATGCTCGTTGAATACGGAATACACGACAAATTTTCAAAATGAAGAAGCATTTATTTACACAATATGAAACAAATATATATATATATATATATATATATATATATATATATATGGTTGATTTAGAACATTGCGCCCTTATCCAATAGCACTGTACACCGGTTTAGGAATATTGTTCCGCAATAGCCCTGCCTATCACCATTCTTCGTATTTCGCTTGTTCCTGCCCCGATTTCGTAGACCTTCGCGTCCCTCAAGAGACGCCCGGTTGGATAATCGTTGATGTATCCATTACCGCCTTAAAAAAAAAACGTTATGTGAAGAAAAAAAAACATGACCCGCCAAGCGGGGTGAACATATCGAGTTATTACCCAAAATCTGTAGGGCGTCGAGTGCAACTCTCGTCGCGCTTTCCGCGCTGTACAGAATAGCCGCAGCGCAATCCTTGCGATTTCCGTGGCCTGCGTCGCAAGCTCGCGCAACCGAATACACATAATTTCGAGATGTCGTCAGACTCGTATACATATCGGCAATTTTACCCTGTACAATGGAAGGCTGGTTAGTCCTTCGAGAATACCTTCAATCAATTATGCTATTTTAACATATTTTTTATATTTTGTATGCACTTTACCTGTTGAAAAAATCTGAACTATCCATGAAATTCACAAAAATCGCTAAACAAAATTGTTTACCAACAAAGATGTTTACGCGGAAACAAAAATAGAAGTTGGTAGATTTATTGAAGCGCGCTCTATTCATAGCAGCCAAACGAAGCCATTACCAACCTATCCCTGACGTTATAATCGAATGTACGGACACCGTGCCCCCGTTCGGTAGTGCAATATAGTACGTGGTAACTTTCTGTACTGAATATTAAGGGGTCTTCTCACTTTAAACACTAAAAAAAGGCTATTTTGGAGATGGATCATCCGAAACGAAAAAAAATCAAACGGTTTTAGATTCAGTATGTGAATGGCTATAGTGCATATCATACGATTTTTTATGTATGCAAAAATAACAAAATGGCGGACATTTTTCAAACAAAAAATAACAAAATGGCGGATATTTTTCGAAAAAAAAAAACATGTTTTTTCACCGTTATTTGTAAAAAAAAATAGTAAATATCAAAATTAAAAAAAAAATCCTTGATATGCACTATAGCTACAGTCATAAAAAAATATGTGGTTAAAATTTCGTGAGGATCGGTTCAGTAGTTTCGAAGATTTTATCAACGAGCCGTCGAAAGACGTTTCAAGAAAAACGAGTTCAAAGTTTGTTTGGGTTACACAAATACATAAAAAAAATTCTTTAGAACATTTTTCAACTAGCATTATCGTTTATAAATAGTGACTTAAATAAATAATATTTCAAATATTATTTATTTCGAAAGCGTATTTATTAAGTGTAACAACTTTTATATCAATATCTATAATACAAAGCTATGAAAAAAATTCATGAAAATAGCCTTTTTTAGCGTCTAAAGTGAGAAGACCCCTTAAGTGACAATTTTTGTTTTCACGCGCTGCTAACGCAAAATCCAATTATCATTACGTTTAAGATTGTACCTGAATCAATTGGAAGTCCGCTATTCGTTTGCCGAATTGCTTCCTCGTATGAGCGTACTCGAAAGCAACATCGCAACATGCTTGGATGATTCTGCAATACGAAAAAGTAAGTAGTTCCACAGGCTCAACATTTAATGGAAAAGAAAAGCGGATAACCGCAAGAGTAGGTTTACCCGAGAGGACCAGCGGATAATACGATCCGTTCCAAGTCCAAACCACTGAATAACACGTAAATTCCCTTGTTGAGTTCACCCAAGACGTTGCCAGCTGCACGAGCGAATGGACATTATCAAAATTTGTCGGAACATCGTACCATACAATTATTCACATTTATACTTGAAATTTGCATTTTTGGTACATTCAATAAAAGAGACGGAATATTTGATTGAATTGTGAATGTTAACATAAATAAAAGTAAAATATGGTCGCCAATATCGACCCATGTGTTTTTATAGTGATAGTTAAGGGAGCTTTCCAGTGTGAAATTTTCAAAAAATCGATTTTTTTTTGCTTTATCGAATAGTATACACTCTTCCCATCGCTTCTTTGGCATCGCTGATTGACCGTAAGTAAACTATTTACCTAAAATTTCCTCACTTGAAACTTTGAACGCGTTTTTCTCGAAACAGCATTTTTCAAAACGGTGTCCAACTTGGAGGGCAGAGTTTTAAAGCTATCGAGTTGAATTTTTTACACAATATTCTTAACGTCATTGTTTATCGTGCTATGGAAGCTTTTTTTTTTGACATCTTCCTATTTTTTTGTAAAAAAAACTGCCAAAAAAAAATGCTAAAATCGATACTTTTTGTTCAAACCGGCGCCATTTTTGCAAAAAAAAAAAAAAGCCTCCATAGCACGAAAGCCAATTATATACCGATCAATAATCTTTTTGTGTTTTTTGTTTCAGATCAAAATTGTGACCCCCAACGTGGACACCACATCCAAGTGCATTTTCTGCAACAATTGTTTCATCATTTTTATAGATATTAATTAATAAATAAATCGATCTTTAAAAAATTGTTTTGTATTCTTCAATACCCAATTAATATACAAAAAAAAACCAGACCGATTAGATTATTTTTTCTTTAAAAAAAAAAATCGCGAAAAACAGCGATTTTTCGGGCTGTCAGACTGGAAAGCTCCCTTAAAGTGAAAGGGTTGTGTCTCAGAAGCAAGGAAGGTATACAAAGGAACATTAAGGTAATCCTATCGCTTCACACTAGTCATGCCACTGATCGTACTTGAGACTTGGACATTTTATATTTTTAACATATGCAAAAAAAAATAATTTGCAATCAGTAATATTTTCCATGCGTAAACTGTTCAATGAATGTTCACATTTAATTAGAAAGATGAAAAAATAGTTATTCCAACGATTCGCGCAGTATTTATAGGTTTAATATTTGGCAACATTGGTTCGATCTCCGTCTCTTTTTACTCAACCAGGCGAGTTTAACATCCACGCTTTTCAACGTCGATCTGTCAAAACAATGTCAGCCAGCTGTTGCCCTGCCGTGACGTCGTTTTATCGTAACAAGTGGTAATAAATACAAGACCGGAAGTTCAAATTAAACTTGATATTGCATGAAAATTAGGTCAATTAGCGTAAATTTTTCTCAGAGCATTTAATTACTACAAGTCTTATGTATGTAAATCTGATTATTTTTAAGAGTCTGTCGGATTCCCACTATTATATTATATACACGTTTTTAGCGACCGGAAATTGGGTTTTTGTATGTCGTCTCGGAATTTCTTCACGAAAATACGCAATACTAATATTTTTTATCTGTAATTACGCCGATAACCAACCCCGAAATTGTAGAGAGACAATTTTTAATATATTCAGTTAAGCTCAAAAAAATGAATATCTTATGAATTGAAGCCTGGCGATAGGATTACCTCAAAAAACTCGGCCAAATGCGTGTCAGGCCTCGCTCTATTAGGGTTTCGAACATATGACCGAATAATTTATTTTTAACTAGATATTTAATTAGGTAATACTTTTTTTCTGTCTTTGTTCTGAGGTAGTACTAAACTGAAAGCATATGGGGTGATGATAGCTAAAGAAAGTATACTCCTGCTGTAAGTTTATAATGAAAATATATAAAATTATTATTATTTAAATATTTGCAATACCAAATGACTTATTTTTGGAGTTAGTACCAACCAATTGCCAATATTGTCACATTTTTCACAGAAGAGGAGGCAAAGAAAATAAATGAAATATACGATCTACAGTCTTTTTTAATTTGCAAACTCGTTTCTTCCGTGACGTCAATCTTTCCTTCTTGGCCTAACAACGACTCCAAAAATAAGTCTTTTGGTATTGTAAATATTTCAATTACAATAATTTATATATTTTCATCATAAATTTATTGTATTATGTAAACAATAAACCATTATATATACGACATTATAGATCGGCATTTGTATTATCTATACATTAAATCATTATATATACACTGAGAAAAGAAAATCGTTGAATGTGCAAAATGCATTTTGTTGTCTCGAAATTTTGTTTTTTTAACAGTTGCCCAGACATGCTAAATAAGCTACAGCTCACAATACTAAAACTATCAGTTGGATTGACAAAACGTGCCAATCAAAAATCAACTTGAACGTATTTAAAGATACATTTTGTTAAACCAACTGAATTTTGGATAGATGAACGAATTTTTTTTTCAGTGTACTACAATATGAATCGGCTTTTTCAGTATTTGTTGTTTAAATACAATATATGGTATATAATATATAGAAATTCCAAATTCCTAACTAGTTTAGTTTTTGAGACAGACCCCGTGACAAAAATTGTCTAAAACTGACAATATTAACGGCCCTCATTTCTTTATTTTTGAAGATAAAAGAGAAAGAAAAAACATATTTCCACTCTACTCAATGAGCTTTAAAAAATTACACTCCACATACAGGGGTAAGAAAAAAATCTGCTCCTTTTTCATTTATGGGACCGCCATGAAAAATAATTTAATTAAATTTCTAATGAAATATTCGTGACTTTGGGTACGGAACCCTAAAAAAGGAAAATTTGGCACGTCTGTATTCAAAATGTTGGGAATCATAATTTCCATCGGAATCATAGTTTATCGGACGTAAGACTCACCAGGAACTTTGCAGTTCTCAAATACCAATTCTCCTGTATTGGAACCTCGCATGCCAAGTTTATCAAGTTTTTGCGCTGTGCTGAAACCTTCCATATCCCTTTCAACGATAAAAGCCGTGATACCGTGCTGTGGCTTCGAGGTGTTAGGATCGGTGCGCGCATAAACGATCAATACATCGGCATCGGGCCCGTTCGTGATCCAAAATTTATTGCCGTTCAGCAGATAATAGTCTCCGTGTTTTTCAGCGCGAAGTTTCATCGAAACGACGTCGGAACCGGAGCCAGTTTCCGACATTGCCAATGCTCCAACGTGTTCCCCGTTGCACAACTTGGTTCAAATCAATTTTCGGTTACATCGTTCGATAGCGTATTATTATTTATTTTACGGGATATTGAAAATACCAAAGTCGTAAACTCCACTCGTCAAATCACCTTTGGAAGATACTTGAGCTTTTGCTGTTCCGTTCCATTCCTGTGTAACTGATTGAGGCACAGATTCGAGTGGGCACCATAGCTCAGACCTATCGCTGCCGAAGCACGGCTGATTTCTTCCATCACGATAACATGATCCAAGTACGAGCCACCGGTACCACCGTACTCGGGCTTTGCCGTAATCCCGAGAAGACCCAAGCCACCCAATTGCTTCCAGAATTTCTGACACCGGACACACACGAATCGACAAAAGTTCTCAGTTATAGCCTCCATTTGTTTGTGTACTTTGCGAAATTCTTTTTATTGAAAAAGTCTTTTGATTCTTTGTTGAGCACAAAAAATATTGATACTGTCTACACAGCTCTGGGACATGATTGATTGCAGGTTCAATTTACGTGTCGTGTTTTCAAGCACGAAAGATGACTTTGAAGGCTTGTATGACTGAGAGTCATTGGAGAAAAGTGGGCATTATAATTATGTCTATGTATGAAGAAAATAAATTTGTTATCAGTTTTAAGGTATTTTTCGTGATTTGTTCATATTCATATTCGTAAAGAATATGTGGTTAAAAATTCATAAGGATTGGTTCAGTAGTTTCGAAGATTTTATCAACAAGCCGTCAAAAAACGTTGTTTCGAGAAAAACGCGTTTAAAGTTTGTTCGGGTTGCATAAATACATTTAAAAACAAATTTAATATACTTCGAAAGTGTATTTATTAAGTGTAACAACATTTATATCAATATCTATAATATTAACCTATCAAAAAAATCATGAAAATAGTCTTTTTAGCATCTAAATTGAGAAGACCCCTTAATTCGTTTTGGACTACACATCAAACGAATTGCGTACTCCGAAGTATATATCGCTACATATGAAGCCTGTATTAGTTTTATGCGGTAACTCACCCGTAGATCGTCGAACTCATTCTTTTTGTCAATGTCCGCCGCTTTCGGCGCCAATTCCTTTTGCGCAAAATTGAATACCAGAGAGCGGAGCTGCAGAACGCAAAATACATCAATAGTTAAAACGCAATCGATAGGAATTAATAGTGGAGTAAAATGTTCATTATATATAAATTTATTTATTTCCTGAGTTCAAAATACACTTGCGGGTTTTCACATATTACCTGCCAGAGTCGTCTTAAGTTACACTATACAGCATTTGCCGAGGGCACGGAGAAACTGTGGAAAACCCGTATCGGTATAGGCGGCCTCATATTCTTTTGATTCTCTGGTGCACAGACTTTTCACTCAAATATCTCCACCAAGGAGATAAACTTCCGAAAAGCGGAAACCGAATTTCGACCTGAAATCTGGCATACCCGAGTAAAAATGAATATATATAATTATATATAATTGTATATTAATTGATCATATACAATTGTATACAAAAATTGGCCCGATAGAATTGTATATATTTGTATATAAACGTATACAATTGTATAGGTTTATATACAAATATATACAATTCTATCGGGCCAATTTTTGTATACAATTGTATATGATCAATTAATATACAATTATATATGATTATATATATTCATTTTTACTCGGGTAGTATCTCCATATATCATTATATACAGAAATATGTATAATTTTATCAAATCAAATTTGATGGAAGTACATTTATATCGGATTATATATACGAATGTATAGAGTCATATATAATTGTATCCAAGTATATACAATCATTTTTACTCGGGTCATATACAATCATATACAATTTTATATACCGTGAATAAAATTTTCACGTATATATACAATTATATACAACACTATATTGAATTATATATAACTGTATATAATATTATATCTAATTATATAAACCGTACATAAAAGTTTCACGTATATATATAATTATATACAACACTATATTGAATTATATATAACTGTATATAATATTATATCTAATTATATAAACTCCGTATCAAAATAGTATCTCCATACATCATTATATACAGAACTATATATAATTTTATCAAATCAAATTTGATGGAAGTACATTTATATCGGATTATAGATACGAATGTATAGAGTTATATACAATTATATATAAACCTATATATAAATATATATGATTGTATATCATTTTTATATAATTGTATCTAAGTATATACAATCATTTTTACTCGGGTAGACCTTCCTGTTAATATTTTACGAGATCCCCTAAAAGGATTTTTGGCGACGCGCCATAGTTTTCGAGATACCGAATTTTGAAAGTTATTTTTTTACCGCGCTCCTACTATATCTATAGCTGACGGGCTCAGCTCTAGCTATGCCTATATATGTTATCGCACTCTGCGTTTTATGCGACTAGTGGGGTCCGCGGAACACTGGTATGGGCGCAGGGCACCTCAGATGTGCATGTGGAATGGTGGGGTGCGTAGAACACTGGTGTGTAATAGATTTATCGGCTTCATTTATTAACTTTAAATCGTTTTGAGATTAAAAAAGAATGATTTGCTCCTCTAGCTTCTGTTTTTTGTGTTTTTGCCAGTCTTTCATTTTTGGGATTTTGTATGGTTTTTTAATTTTCTTTCGGATTTTGTATCGTTTTCATTTTTCTTTGGATTTTACATCCTTATAATGCTTGGTAACCGGTCGCATGCAGCAATGGAAGGAAGGTTTCTACCGCCCAAAGTTTACGAAGATCCACACAAGACGGAGAGCCCGATAACGTATACCCAGAGCTGAGCCCGTCAGCTATAAACATAGTAGGAGGGAGGTAAAAAAATTACTTTGAAAAATCGATATCTCAAAAACTATGGCGGGTTGCCAAATCCTTTTAGGGAATCTCTTAAAATATTATAAGGAAGGTGCATGGCAAATTTCAGATCGAAATTCGGTTTCCGCTTTTCGGAAGTTTAGCCACAAATGTATTCGGTAGTATCACCTTTTAGCTTTGAAAACATTGATTTCAAAGTCGGTGGACATAATATCTCGAGAACCATTTGATAGATTGTTTCCAAATTTACAGGAAATGCGACAAGAAACATTTAAAGGTCGCTGACGATCTCACTTTTTCAAAATTGATCTTAATTTTTGTAATGGTCACGTGAAAATGACGTTTCTTTTCATAGTTTTTGTATGCTCAAGTTTGAATTCATCGCGACGTTGTTAAAAAAAACTATTTCAAAAATCGACGATCGTCAACGACTTGTATTTATTGTTAACTTGAATAACCCGTTTGGTTTGTAGACCTCAGATCGACCGTTTAAGCTGGAGAGTGTCCACCGCCAGACATCGTAAAAAAAATGTTCATCATCTGCCGGCGGCCATGTTTTTGTTGTTTTCCTGTACTTTTTAGTGATTTTTTTAAAAGGCTTATGTGTACCTGTACCGTATAAAGAAATATATGTACATTTTGTGTTAAAAGAGTTTTTCCTTCACCAACCGTTTCCCAGAAGAAAAATCGTTGTTTTCCAGTGTCTATGCACTATACACGGATATGAAAGTGTGTCAATTCTTACATATATTCCGTATGGAACACGCGCTATAGTCTCACTTAACGTGCCACTTACTAACCTCCTTCTGTTGATCAGTCAGACCGAAGATGTGCTCATCTATAGGATAATATTGAGACAAGGTCCTCACGTTACTGCTATACTTGGTACTATTCTTCCCAAACAGTCCGAGGATTCTCCAGGGTATTCGATTCATGCTGCAACTCATTGCGCTATTTAGTCGCTGAAGTTTCGTACAGACTGATCAACAATCGAAATAAACGAATACGTGTTCGAACGAACTCTTCATTATACGCGATAAGAGGTCACACTCCACGATCTCATTCATTCCTTATCATCGCCTTCAAAGCATTGCGATTGGCCTATAGAATTCGACGGACCAATCGTCGGGCCGAAAGTTCGTGTCGTCTCGAGGCTCAAGTTCATCACACGTAAAAAAAGGAGAGGGAAAAGCGAGCGTAGATAAGAGATCAGCCCGGGAAGATTTCCGAAGTGAAAGTGGCAATGTGGAGGGGATAACGGTTGTCGGCGCGGGACTCGCGGAGAGTGGTGTGGGGTTTATTTTCCTTCAAGCACGCACTATAAGGTGCTCATCCCATCTCATTTTCATTTATTATTAAATTTTTATATAAAAAAAAAAACAATCTAGTTGGACATACGTACATTTATAACTTAAACTAAGGCTCGACTCTTATTATTTATAACACTGTAGGGCTAACTTTTGTAGTGTGTTGTACTTGAGGATTAATGCAATGAAATGTGGTATTGGATGGATCATCCAATACGGAATTCATTAGAATCGTATAAAAATAGGCTCATTGCATTCTTTGTCTATCCAACAAGGATAGAAGTCGGTCTCCTGATACTTTGCCCGTATCTTCGGTATCTCGTCGCCCATGAGAACTTTTGCCTTACTTTCTCTTTTTAACCTTTATTTTCACAAAGGGCTTCTCGAGCGCTGAAATCAAATAGGTAACATGATCCTTTTCCATTTTAATTATATGAAACGAATGAATTAGAGAATTCATATAGAGCCCGATATACCTGCTCTCTCCGCCAAAAGTTCCTTCCGCCGTTCTCGCAACTGGAGTGACAAATTTTCGACCATTTGCTCTATAAAATTGTCCAGAACAATCGATCTGTTGACAGATACTATTCCAGCTCTGCAGACGGGGCAATCCCGTTTTTTCTTCATCCATGTTATAATACAGTGATGACAAAAAGAGTGAGTACAATTGAGCGTGACGGACTTTATGAATATCTCGGAGCAAATGCTACAGGTCAATTGCTCGTCCATTATGTCACCGACTTTCGTAATAACCCCGTTATCACGAGTGGCCGACGAACACTGGCTGTCTACCGTCAGGTCTATGGTTTCCAAAACTTCCATTTGCCCGGTGGTACCGTCATCCAATAACTGCACCAATATACAATCTGGCACGGCGTCGTTCGAAATCTCCATGTTCGCAACTGCAAAACGAAGACGCAAATACGAGGGAGTTGGTATTGCGATTTAGGCAAATGCTGTATTGATTTTCTAAACTCATTTCCGCTCCTTCATAAAAGTTCGCAACATTTTAAGAGCTTTGTCAGATGAATAATCTGTATTGTAACAAAAATAATTGCTGTTTGCTGCTTAGTCAGAATCTTGAAATAAAAACTATAGCTATTGAACAATCGTCAACAATATTTATATTCAAATAAATTTTGTCAAATACTGTGCGATTTTTGAAAACCTATTTGACTAATTGTACGACTCATTACAGGTATACGAAGCATTGAATTAGTAGAAAAGTACCATTTTCTGCGGTGGACTGAAGTTGTTCAGTAATAGCGGCTTGTTCCTTGAGAGCATTCTCGGTTTCCTTTAACTTTTGTTCCAGCAGTGTCTTTTCATTGAGAAGCCTCTCTTGAGCGCTTTTCTCCTGTTTCACCAAATTCTCCATAACAAGCGTCCATTCGGCTTGCTGCTGTTCCCTCCATTTATCCATCTGTTCTCTCATATCCTTTTCCACATTTTCCTTCTCCTGCTTGCTTGTATCAAGAGCTATTTGCCATTTTTTCCTCTCGTCGTTGAGGCGTTCCTCGAACTTCTTTCGTTCCGCTTCCAGGGTGGACAGCAAATCGTTGTACGATCGTTGAAGATTCAATTCGGCGTCGTTGCCGGCTTTTATCTGTTTCTGTAGATCCAGTATTTCCTTATTGAGATCATGAGTTTTGTCCTGCGCCAATTCTTGATTTTTCAGGAGTACATCCAGCTGTGCTTTGAGCTCGATCTGCTCGCTTTGTTTGCTCTGCAGTCTCTCCTCCAATTCTTTTCTCTTAACTTCCTGTGTCTCGGCAAAAGTTTTTTGCTGCGTCAGAACTGTTTCCATGAGGCACCTGTCGAGTCTTTGTCTTTTTCGGGTACGTTGGGATTTTGGACACAACCTGAAGACGTATCTGAATTCTTCGGAGGCGCTGAACTGTATAATGTCCCCGGGGCAAAGTACTTTGGGCTCTTTGAGTTCCAGCGGCACATCGTTCAACAGCGTTACCGTGGAACTCAAGTGCGTTATCGTCCAATCGCCATCTTCTTCGCACCGGAGAACCGCGTGGTTGCGGGATATGAGTACATTTGCAATGACCTCGTCGTTGCTCTTAGCTCTGCCTATTTTGAACTGAAAATTGTACAATTAGTATCGCGGTATCGAAATTTTTCAACCCTAAGAACGTACTTAATTTATTAATCCGAAACAAAGCATATGCCCGTAGAAGCGAAATTCTACGCTCTTCGAGTATCAGAGCAGAACGACGTTTTGAATGCGTCTTATTTTGTACGTTTGTGAATCGAAACGCGACAATCATTCGGATACGTACCTCGCTCTTGTCAACGTGTATATCGGGAAATGGTGAATTTTCTTTATCGAGTTTAACAAGCATGGGCTGGTTATCGTCGCTCATTGATCGCTTGAGACATTCCATGCTGAGCATTCGTTATCTTGTGTTTAATATATCGCGAGTGCACTTAACCATAAAAACTTTTTCAACAACGCCTACGGTGCTTTTTGCCCTTGGCAATTTATCGTAGCGCGTGCAGCCACTTGTCACGTAAATAAACATCCATTATGTACGTAACACGTGAACGCGTCAATTTTTAGTGTTTTATATGTTAATTCTTCTAACACTGAATCTTTGTGTTGTGATCGCGAACAAAAACGTTGTTTTCGTTTGGACTGCCTTCAAATTTCAACATTACAGGTTGCGACATCTAGTGTTGCAACGAAACCTAAACTTCTACATCTTTCACTGTCAGAGGTCGCGAGTTGTGACTTTTGACGAGACGCTAGAATTTTCTGTGGAAACTTTCCATCAATGGCACTACGAGGTACATACTTAAATGCGTTTATTTTTATTTTTAAATTCTTTTTCAGTTTTGGAAACTGGAAGATGAATTTTTAGCTATCAGTCTCGTTTGTTTCATTGCTGCTCGGTCGGTAATTGACTTCACCTTAAGGTAACTCTACTGATCGTCGGTCGGTAAGTAGAGTCTAGAGACCCTGAATTCAGGGGACCATCCATCTGGTAACTTTTCCTATCCCGATCGGTCTCCTTCCCCGTAGTTCCTAATCTCGCCATATAGGTCTCAGTCCCTCTCGATCTACCCCACGCGTTGATGCTATCTTTTTTCAATTCTTTTTTTTCGTCTGCGCAGCAATTGGATGTCACAATAATAAGAGATAAACGCGATACGAATCGATCGTCCAATTTACACCGGTACTAAAATAAAAACAATGTGAATGAATCTGCAAACGTCGAGAGCAACAATACGGCAGAATGTTTCGATATAGAACAAAGACTTTACGACCAACTTCATGAGGTTTTCGGATAAATTTATACAGTAGCATAAAACGTATCGGAGTATCTTCTGTTTTCGTGTATATGGAAAAGAAACCTCGGCTAGTGGTGAGAGGAAGTATGTGCGTTGAAACGTGAACGCAAGATGTCATCGGAATGGTCGAGGGGACGAAGAGAATAACCGTTACAGCCCGTTAAACATTTCGCACGTACCACATACACTCATGGTTTATATACACCACCGAAGCGTCAATTAGTCCGCAACATCCTATTATAATAATGCCAGGGTAAGTGACCACGAAACCACTGAAAGTGCACTTTTCGCTGCTCTCTCAAACTCGTCTTTGTAGTTGATCGTTGTTTTTCGACTTTACAAGTACACTGTGTAGCACGATAATAGACAAATTATACCGTTTCGTTTGATCTTTCGTACATGAATAACTACAGTGATCTTGCTTCGACTCTATCCTCGCTGGCCTTTTAAATCGTGACAGTTTCGTCAATGGTGACATTCTTGATACAATGTCACGATGTACATAATCATCATATTAATATCAAGAGTAAAGAGTTCCACGATTGAAACTAGATTTTATCAACTCAACACTAGTTTTTGCAATTTGAAGAATTGCGTTAGGATCGGAGTGCAAAGAGACATTTGCCATTTTTTATCTGATAGTTAATCAACGATTTTCCGATCTCTTCCATCATTTTGAAGTTGTGCTTCATCCCGTCTATCTGCTTACCTTTTCAGATGTCGAATTACAGTAGAAACGTTCATACTCAAAGGCAGACGGTGATAGACTATGACCGACAATTTCAAGAGGACCTCGAGAGAGCTCAAGCTCTCAGCTTGGAGAGTCTTGCCCTAGAGAAATTCAAATTGCAAAAACAACAATTGGAATGTAGGAGTCAGACGCACGTACCCTATGGCCGGCCGCAGCAAGACAACGGCCCCTGCGGCAGCAATGTTTCCGAGACCGACTGTGTAGTCGAGGCTGGCGATAAGTATGTGAAAAAAAGCCGAGTTAAAAGTGTCGCAGCTTGCTTTGACACCTTGTTCAATTTAAGATTTCAGCTTCGAAGTCGTCCGAGGCCGGGTGCGAGTCAACAAAAAAATATGGCCATGATAGCACCGCCACCGCCGATACCGTGCAGACGAAATTCTACAACCTCCAGCGGAGCGAACCTAGCTGTACCTGGAACGGATCTTATTAATTTTACCAGCCCTATTAAGCAGGATAATCATCTAGATGATTATTGTACAACGGCACCACCGCCACCGCCGCCGTAATTTTCTTTTTAACTCTTTATTGCAATTGTCTGAGAGAAGTTTTGAGGAAAATGTTTCTGCTGAAGCGATTATGATCAACAATGTCCGACTGCTTGACTGAGCTTTCTAAACGTGGAATATTCTTATCGCAATTCGATAACCTTTAGGAAAGCTCCCATAGAGCCCAAATGGGAAAACCATCCGTCATTGCTCAGACGAACGTCGAGGGTATCGCGAAGCAACAGTTCCGCTGCTGCGTATCAGTCACGCGACTTTAGATACCATTCATTGTCACCGGGACCGAGGGCGTCCACGGCGCCATGCACACCTGGAACACCCGGAATAAGTCCCGTATTATCAAGGGCAAGCAGTGTAAGCAGCAACATACCCGACGGAATCCCACAGGCACGTCGAATTCTCTCCTTTATGACGTTCTCGCTCAAACTTCGTATCTCAACTATCAATAGCTTTGATCTTTGAGAGGTTCTCAAAGATCTATTAATCTTTTATTATAGTTTATTAAAGTTTTATATTAAGATTCTAATAATCTATTAATATAAAACTATTAATCTTTGAACCATTTTTTTACTTTCCAGCCGGCCTGGAATATTTTTACTTTTAGTCAGTATTTCTTCGCGCAGGTACCTTGAATAAAACAAACGAAAGCAAACATCACTTAGGAAAGACTTGGGTAATATGACCATGTCGGGTGGCAAAATCCTTGAGAATTGCTGGTCAATCGTTTTTAATACACTTTTGATAAACAGTGAAATGGTCCTGAACATATTTGCAGCAATTTGCAAGATGGTTTAGCTTAAGAACCAATTTTTTGAGATTGCACCGCGGATACATTAATATCTATTCGTGTACTCAAGAAATTTAACCATATTTCTCATAATCGATATTTCGATATTATTAGCTCTTGAGAACGCATTGTGAATTTTGTTCCTCTGAAATTCGAGTCTTCATACTATTTTTTCGTCGTTCTTTATGTTGTCAAAAAATTTATTGGTAAATGTCGATGTTAAAACTGTGAAATTATATGAAGAATGTGGTGAATGAGGCATCAGGGACGATCAAAAGAACAACTTGTCTCAAGGGCCAGTATAACTTTACGTTGAAATAAGGCCATATCAACAGCAAACTTATTAACATTCTGTATAATTAACCTAAAACCATTACGTCTATTGACGTAATCGCTTTAGGTTAATTATACAGAATATTAATAAGTTTGCTTTATTTATATAATATTTTAAACGGAATAATTCTTCAACAAAGAACTGATCGTCGATCGTAAAAAGAACTGGTCATATTTCTCCAGTCTTCCTCTTCCATTTGTATTCATCGAAAATTCATACATCAAGGTAGCTCCACATTCCGATGGTCAAAATAGTGGTCTTTTTTTTTAATCCCCGATAGCAATCGCAGAATAATCAACTCTGTTCACGATTTCCATTGTCCCAAATTACTCGTAGACTTTCACTGCAAATACAAGTGCACAATTCAGCTGTTGTCCGTGTTGGTTGAGAAAAAAATTGCACTTATTTGGCTGACGGTGGAGGTGCGTAGCTACATCACCCGATCGAATCGTCATCACTGTTTACTCTCGTAGGAACATATGCTTGATTAGCCACGCAACGCTCGCTAGCGGCCATATTAGCCCATTCCCTATCGCCTCATACATTGAAAGCTTGAAAATTCGTGAACGCTTGATTTATCGAGTACATTTGTTACAGATACCACCGCTCCCGTTGAATTATAGGCCCGGCGTGAATCCACCCGCGTCCGGAGTCAACTCGGCAAAGCCTGCTTATCCGATAGACGACGGGCAGCTCAACGTTTTGAAAGTCATAGAGAAGAAGCCAAATAGTAATCTTATAGATCTGAGCGTTTACGAGAATACCGAGGACAAGTCGAACGTGAGGGTTAGCGTTTTAGAGGCGTTCGACCCACTGCTCGTCAAGACTGAGGACATTGCCGTCAATCTTATGGAGTCGAAGGACGGTAATGTCACCTTCGATTAAAACGTGATTTGTATAGTTGTCAAAAAAGTGGCTTCTACATTCTTATCTTATCGCGTCAGTGTTGTTCCATATATTTTTTTTCTTTTTGCGAACATAGATTGCTTCTTCCTATTGCGTAATTTCTTATCCAGCAGATACCGAATCCCAGGTTAGCGGATCCGTCTACGATCCGTTCGATCCATTCGATTACATGTATAGCACAAATGAGAGCGTTAACTCTGATCCGGTGTACGTCGCGGTCGAGAAAACGGCAAAATCGCCGGCAGTTTCGCCCGCCGCGCCACCCCCGCTGCCACCGAGAAATTCATCAGCCTGGAACACTATAGAAAGGCGGAAAACGTCGCTTGACCGACGAGTGAGTACCCAAAAAACTCCAAGCCATCAGTATACACCATACACGTTTATTTTTGTTGACGGAGCCATATTAAGGTAAAAATCTGAAGACCTTGAAGTAATTTTTGAAAGCTCGAAAAGTCTTTTTTTTTTCAATTCTCTGGACTAGCGTTAAGGGAGTAAGCAACAATTCCAGGAGTGTCTTTTTAAAATTGCAAATTTGCGCTGTTAACATTTACTCTTCTGCTTTCAAGTTATATATATATATATATATATATATATATATATATATATATATATATATGGATCTCGGACGCATTTACAAAATTTGTTCACCATAACTTATTACCATCTTTCCTAGCAACTTTCGAATAAAACGAAACTTTCGCTTATTACAGCAAAAAAGACAAACGCGTCTTTATGAGAATGTGACGGTGGTTAAAGCTCGTGCCTCATTGCACGACTGTGATCTCAAAGCGTTTCACAAAATGATTAAGTCCGTTCGAGGTAGGAACGAACTATTTTAAAAGCGAGAGAATTCGTATTAATTTGAAATCGAAGAATATTGAGCGTAACTTTATCTGCTTAGGTGAATTTCCGTTCAACGATCCTAGTACAAATATCGGTCATATAATAAGTCCTATGATGGAAAGTTTGTATCCCGATGGCACTAGCATCAAACTAGTCGTTTATCCGAAACTTCCGGGTAACAGTGACCCGATGCCGTCCATAACGTTCACTTGCGATGGTGAGTCTTATATTATTGTCTCCGATGCGGGATCGATCGAGCCGTCGGATAATCTACAATTATTCTTTTCTTTTACGTGCAGTAAATTGTAGCGTCGAGCATGTTATTCTCAACGTTGCCTGTTCCCTCGAAGACGAAGACACAGTTAACGTGGACAAATATTGCCTGCGCGTCTGGGGACTGGCTGAATATCTCGCACCCAATACGACTCTCGCGCAATACGAGTACATACACCAGTGCATAAAATTGGAAAAAGATATCGAGCTTGCTATAATGACCAAAGGACAAATGAAAAGATCTATAGCACGGACGGTAAGACGAAAATAGAAAACGGCAAGTTTTCGATGTCTCTACTATTTTTATATACATTTTTTGATAAAAGTTACGAAATACTGTTCGTTAAGGGGCTACTTCTACTAGGTCCTACCTAGAGGTCCGAGAAAATGGCCAAGTTTTGATTTTTTTTGGAAAATTGGATTTCTTCTGGAACTGGTCGGTGACAAAGAAACGCATTTTTTTAAACACAAAGGTACATATATTGTGACCTTTTAAAAAAAATCAGCAAAAAATACTGAAAAACAACAAAAACATGGCTGCCGGCAAATGATGAAACTTTTTTTGCAACGTTTGGCGGTGGATATTCTAACCTAAACGGTCCATCTGAGATCTAAAATTCAAACGGGTTATTCAAATCAACAAAAAATACAAGTCGTAGACGATCGTCGATTTTTAAAATGATTTTTAACCACGTGGCAGCCAATTGAAACTCGAGCTAAAAAAATCTATGAAAAAAGTCGTCATTTTCACGTAAATATTGAAAAGTGAAGATCGATTTTCAAAAAGTGAGATCGTCAACAATGTTTGTCATCGTAGCTCCTGTAAATTTGTAAATAATCCATCAAATGGTTCTCGAGTTTAAAACGTTTAGGGTTTGAAGTAAGGTGCTGCTACCCCTCGCCGGGCCGACTGTTAGAAGCTGTACTTCATTGAATTTTCAGAATATTTCAATAGTTTTTCAACTCTCAGGGAATACAGCTAAAAGGTGATACTATCGAAAAAAAAAATTTTGGAAAATGCTATTTTTCGGTCCACCTGGGTAGATGTAGCCCGTTAAGCCTCGTAAAGTATCGATTTTATTTATCCAATATTTATTTTTTCGTTCCCTTTTATTCTGCAAGACGTACGAAGTCTAAAGAGACGAAAACAGATAATGTGCCGAGCATAAATAGGGTGGACTTTTCCAGTATATATAGGAAGACTTTCCCAGTGACATTGTCCAAGCCCTACGTATAATGTATCTGCATTATGAAACAGGTTCAGGATGACAATCGCGATCAGTCGCTCACGTTAGAAGAAATCTTGCCGAACGAGCCGAGACAGCCGATTTCATACGATGCGTTGGTTATTCTGCTCGGTACGTTTTCATCCAAATCGCTACTTTTCTTGCGATAATTTCAATTTTTCACAATTAAGCGCACAAATTTCCATTCATCCCCATTATTAATTCAAATAAAGTATTTGTAATTGGCATTCTGCAGAAACCGTTGAGAAAGAAATGGAGCGTGTCGAGACCGCAGCTCTACAATTGGCAACAACGAATCATAGTGCCAGTCTCTTACCGCAATTGCAACCCCGCGGTGTAGTTCAAGCCGTCAAAGCCGTATGCGCATTGATGGGAAACATCGAGACTTGCGAAATTACCGAAGCTGTGGACAATTTTGTAAATGCCTGCTGTCAATTTTTGCCCCAAGTTCACACGACGCACATCGAATGCAAGAAACCCGAGGTTTTGCACGAGGATGGCGATTACTCGGTCGTCACTCTCAGAACCAAATTCCCCGATGTCATAGCATCGCACTGTCACAAAATTCGCGACGCCGTTCAAGATCTCGTCGAAACGTATTGTCACGCTTTCAGAGTCGATTTTCAGTTGAACACCCGCGGCGAATTCCCAACGAGTAAGTTGCAATTGGAATTTAAAAAAAAAAGTGCTCGCGTTCGTTTCGTTCGATTGTGTTTTCTTTCACGATACATTCAATTGTAGACACGATGGTCTCGTCCGAAGTTTTGGATACGGTTCTCGTGAGAGTTGGCGCTGTACACAGACTCCCGGCTGCCTGGAAACACGATGATTACATTGTGGCCGCTCAAATATTTCACGGTACTAGGCCAGTGGGCAATCCCGTGCTCTCGGATCCCATGACACTCGGTTCGAATTTTCATCCGCGTATTTTGTTTAACACTTGGTAAGATCCATTGCGTACGTTGTGTGCCTTCATGAAAGAATGGCTCTCATTTCTTTTGTTTGTATAAACGAAGCACCATTATTATTTTAAAAAAAACATTCACTCTTCACTTGCCACTATTTTTATAGCAGTCTCAATGAATACAAAATTAACTCCTTGATATAGAAAATTAACACAAAATTTGATCGCTCCAGGCTGGAGTTCCGCGGCATAAGCGTATGCCAAGTGCCGAGGGAAGCCAGATTGGTTTTGGTTGTTTATGGACGAACTTTGCAACCTTCGGAACACGAAGCGAACACGTCGAGCGAAGGTTCCATGCAAAAGGAGGAGCTTGGGTGGGGAGCTATACAATTTTTCGATTACGATGGGTATGTACTAGCATGTTACTTCTGTCGTTTCTTCATAATTTCGACGACTCATTAAACGAACCTTATCTCTGTCGCAGAACTTAAGCAACCCGACTGTCACCAATTATTCAGACTATTCAAATAATTGTTTGTCCATTACTTCATGTTCAGAGCTACTAGTTTATTCGTATTTCCGAATTATCATTCAAACGTTTTACGAGTATTTGTATAATCTCGAAACTGATGAGGAACCAAGATGCAGATTTCCATTTTCTATCGTTACGCATGAGCCCTGATTTTTCTTCCAGGGTAATGAGCCAAGGGAGTTTTTTTCTTTCGCTGTGGCCAGCGATAGCGGACAAAAGGTTAGGTCCTGCCCCAGCTCCGGGCATTCATCCCCACGGTGACATAAATCCTATTATCGGAATCGAGTTGCCCGATTACGGTGGCCGAGTATTATTCCCGAGGGAACTACGGGATCACGATGTCGAGTCCTTGGACATAAATTCTCTCGATCAAAATACGAAGGAGTTGCTGATCGACATAACGCAGCAAGATACTTTTTCCCGACCGCCGATCGAAGAGAGAGAAATATTATGGGAGAAACGGCATTATTTGCACGATAGGCCGGAAGCATTGCCGAAAGTATTGTTGGCCGCGCACAGTTGGGATTGGGCGTGCCTGCCGGATCTCCACGCGTCTCTCAGGATATGGAGTCCTCTCCCACCAGTTCAAGCATTGCAGTTGTTACTGCCCTGGTAATTAGTGTTCCTATCGATAAGAAGAAGTTTTCCATCAACTCTACATCCGTATCCTCCCACGTGTTTGCAGTTTTCCCGATTTGAGAGTTCGCGAAATGGCAATAGGATGGATCCGCGAGTTGAACAACGACGAGCTCGTCGACTATTTGCCCCAACTACTTCAAGCACTGAAGCACGAGACGTACGAGGCATCGCCGTTGGCGAGGTTTTTACTCGAGCGAGCTTTGGTCTCGCCGCGGGTTGCTCATCACATTTATTGGTTGCTGACGCAGGCGCTGCCGGGACAAAGTCCCCAGGTACAGGTCGGGTTCTCATTATCAACAACTCATCTAACGTGTTTTCTGTCCCAATCACGCCATCGAGGATCGCATCGATTTGTTCCGTAATGAACGTCGCCGCCGATGCAGCATTTCTCGATTGCTCATTGTAATCTTTTCTCAATTTAGAATTCACCCGAAGCCTCACCCGAAGACGACAAAAGCATCAGCTTAGCGCGTTATCAGAGAAGACTGCAACTGATGCTTCGTGCGTTGCTCGCTGTCGTTGGCGAGGCACTGAGGAATAGTTTTCTCACCCAACAATTGTTAGTCAAGGTATGGCGCCTGCGCGAAGCTCGAAGACGAGATTCATCGCTAGCATGCTTGGAAAAATAGACAAATCCCGATCTGATCGTGTTTCGTTTCGACAGAGCCTTCACGAAGTTGCGGAAAACATTAAGATCACGAAAGACTCGTTGCGCATGGAATCTCTGAAACTAGGCTTGCAAAACATTCATTGTCAGCTTATGGAAGACGAAGGTACTTGTTTACCGCTCGCACCGAGCCGGGAAGCATACGGCATTAACGTACAGACGTGCTCCTACTTTCCTTCGTTCACGCTGCCGCTGAAAATTAATTTTATCGGCTGTGACAACGTGATAAGTCCGGCTATATTCAAGGTAAAATGTTTGCCGGACGGCTGTTAAAAGTGAAACAATAAAACGTTTTATTCACCGGCTAATTTTTCGTTCGCGGTTTTCGTTCAGGTCGGTGACGATTTGCAGCAGGACATGTTGACCCTTCAGATGGTGCGCATTATGGATAAACTCTGGTTGAAGGAGGGCCTCGATTTGAAAATGGTGACATTCGCGTGTGTACCAACGGGAAATAAACGCGGTATAATCGAGATGGTGACGAACGCGGAAACATTGCGAAAAATTCAAGTTGAATTTGGTCTTACGGGATCGTTCAAAGATCGCCCAATAGCCGAGTGGTTGGCGAAGCATAATCCATCGGAGCTCGAGTACGAGAGAGCCGTCGAAAATTTCACTGCCTCGTGCGCCGGTTACAGCGTCGCGACTTATATACTCGGAATATGCGATCGCCACAACGACAATATTATGCTGAAAACTTCCGGTCATTTGTTTCACATCGATTTTGGCAAGTTCCTCGGCGACGCTCAGATGTTTGGCAATTTCAAGCGGTGAGATTATTGTTCGAAACTCAACAATGTCTTGTTCGTCGAAAGTATCGGAGGCATTTTGTAATTATTCCGAACAATCGAACGAAATATCCACACTTATCGATGTCCCATTGCAGGGATCGAACACCTTTCGTACTAACATCCGATATGGCGTACGTGATAAACGGCGGTGACAAGCCATCCGCAAAATTTCATCATTTCGTCGATTTGTGCTGTCAGGCGTTCAATGTCGTACGAAAACATGGAAATCTGATTCTCCATTTGTTCGGACTGGTGAGTTGTGTTTATCTTATTGCGGGAAAGAAATGTGATCACGAGTTGTAGAAAATGTTGAGAAAGGCTGTGGTCAATAACGAAAGTTGGCGTGTATAGCTGCGGTTGTGGAACCGTTAGCTTCGAAATATTATGTTTCACGAGAGAAGCAAGAGATTTATATCGTATCATACATTCGAGAGCGTGAGTTTATCGCACGACCGACCGTGACTGCTCGGCCAAAGTATTGTTGTGAGAAAGAAGAAGAAAAAAAAATGAAAACCACAGCGGATGGAGTCATCCTGTCGCGTTATCGTAACCCCAGCCATTCCTATCGCTCTGCAAGCCCTTTACCGAGATCTCGTTAATTAGTGCGCATTTATGGCCGCGCGTCGGGCACGATAGCCACGACAATTGTGCCTCAGTTGCCGCTTAAATATCCGCGAGAGTATAACACGCTTGCGAGCCGTAAAAATCGAGCGAAAAATAAATGAACATGGAAGGCGTGATTGTAACGAGATATTCGCGATCTTGGACAAAAATTCGCACCCTCGATTCTGAAAAAAACGGAAAGATTGGCGACATCGAGGTGCGAGAAAATTTGAACAAATCGAAGATGAACGATTATACGAATCCACAGATGACTTCGTCCGGAATACCCGGCGTCACGATGGATGCCGTTAGTTACGTGCAGAAAGCATTATTGCCGGGACAAACGAATCCCGAAGCTGCAGCGACCTTTGCACGAATGATCGAGAGCTCGCTCAAAAGTTGGTTCACCCAGTTCAATTTCTTCCTTCACAATCTCGCACAGTTGAGATTCAGCGGTGAACACAACGACGGAGAACTCTTGTCGTTTATTCCTCGCACGTACACGTGAGTCTCGACATTCGTAGGGAACAGTCGTTCATCGGAATCTAGACGTTGGAAAAAATATGACTACGGAGTGCTTGTTTTTTTTTTTTTCCCTCGCAGAATGCAACAAGAGGGACAACTGACGAGTGTGCAAGTTCATGGATATCAGAAGCGCTACGATCCGGAGAAGTATTACATGTACATATTGAGGATACAGAGAAAAGGGCAGCCCGATCCTACGTATCTCTTTCGATCGTACAAGGAGTTTTGTGAATTTTATCAGAAACTATGCATTCACTTTCCTCTCGCTAAGGTGGCCAGGTAAGCGAACGGTATAATTTTATTACGTTTGAACCCGTCGAATCCATTTGTCGTACAAACCGAAGAAACATTACGTCAAGTTCCTTGTCACAATGTTTTCCCCCCTTGTAAAACTGGCTCCGGATGTAAGCATCTCAAGGCCTGAGTATGATCACGGGAAATGACTTTGGAAGTAAGCTCGGAAATGCTCAATTTATCAGACATTTCTGAATTGTTTTATTGAGAGATTTTGTTTCCCTTGTATAATAAATTAATCATTTTCATTTTTTTTCTTCGTTTCGTTTGTCGGGACACGGTTGAATTGTAATTATTAACTGCAAAGGGGTTCTAGTGTTTACTAAAATTAAACATCATAACAATATTCCTCAAAAGCTTCTATGTACTTTTATACAATTCAACGGTGAATATTCTGGCCTCTATCTTATTTATAAAAAATATTAAAAACGGATAGCGTACATTTTGCACAATTTGAAGCGTTACAAAACGTATAAATTATATGAAACCCGAAAATTTAAATTCATTCTCGTGTCATCGAACAGTGGTACATTTTGGTGCACTATTAAAATCGATTCAAAATTAATTTCGATCCGTGAAACGCGCTCGAAATTTTTGGAGAAATAGAAATTGTTAACCAATCACGGGCGTTCTCTTATTACACTTATTTAAAGTTCGATAATTGAAAATTTCTTCGAGTTTGGCTTTCGGCATCTGAGGTCGACATCTCGATGGCGGGGTCAATTTTCAACGAAATCGGCATTGATGAAAAGTGATATATACCACTTGCCAATATTTTCTTCTTGCAACTTTATCCCACATTGGCTCTTAATTTTCTATAATCGCGACAATTTAAGTCTGAAGGAATAACCAAATGATCAAATTTCAATCTCACTGGCATCCGATCGTCTGGCTTTTCCAAACGTGACGAATCGTTCACCAGCCTCGGCACTGCTGCTCGTCATTTTCGGGGTCGGAGCTCGTGCCTTTTTCCTCTTAAAATCGATTCTTCGCGATCTCGATCCTATTCGATGAAACGTGCTCTCAGCGCTACCATCGCGCGTGAGGTCTATCGATTCTCTAGGTAAATGTCTCGAACCATCAGCATCGGGAGATTCGAGTTCTTCGTTCGCTTTACTCTCCTCGTCGTTGCGCATTTCCAACTGTTCTCGCGGTCTCGAGACGATGTCTCTTGGAACCTCGGACGTTTCGATTTTTTGATTGTTCAAACCTGCCATTGGATTATGGGCGATTATTTCGGGTGACGTTGGCACCGAATGTAGATCCCGAGTGGGACGCGTTTCTTGTGAAAACGAGGATTGGGACGGTTGTACGTTCGTATCGAATTGCGACATTGATCGGTAAAATCCTGCGCCGCTTGTTATGTTTGTACTCTTCTTGCGATTTTGATTGATCGTGAGACGTGCCCGAAACCATTTTAAGCCCATGATCAAAGCGGCTCCTACAGATCGTCGAGGATCTTGCCCAAACGAATGAACTACCGATTTATCAGATTTTCAAATCCATCTGAAAAAACGCCTGCTTTTATTGGGATGTCATAGTAAGGAAGATTGAAATTATACGGGTTCTCGAAGCCGGCAGTTCCTTGCCAAAAATAGATTGTGATTTTTCAGAAAACACTTCACTTTTCTCTCGAGAAACGTAAACGAAACATTCACATTCTTTTCCGTCAAAAAACGTCACTACTGACGAAGTCATTGCCTTCCTCATCTCTTGGCATTCCAGAATTGTTTAAAAAAATGTCGTAAGATGTTTGCCACATGTTGACTGAGACCACCATGGATAACAGCAGGGGACTTTTTTTTTATAGCTGTCAACCGAATTTTACTTGCTTTCAGTTAGTTTTCGATTAACTTTAAATCCATCGTTAAAGATTGCTTAAAATTCTTATTTTCAAGTAGTTTTGTTCGTCGAATCCGTGGAGGAGAACATACGCGAGCAAAGAAATTCAAAAGTGTTATTATATATTATGATTAAAATAAAAGCAGTTCGGTGATTGTTTGATTTGAACTCACCTCGCATTCCTCGTTAGATGTTACCTCCTGATCGTTGTGTCCACGAATGAGCCGCTCTTCCGACAAAGTCGATAAGTGTCGATGTATATCTTTTTCGTTATCTGAGGGCTATCATACCCCGTTCCGTGAAACTTCACGAAAGGTGTGTCCGTTCATAAAATACACCGCAACGAATTTCAATCGCAAACGTTCATCGCTCGAGAAACAATTCTCAATTCGCAGACTCACGTGTCCAACGAGTAGAAATTTAACAAAATAAAATCTAAAAAACCCCTTCGTGGAACCACGAAAGTAAGCCTTTCGACAACGTTATCTTCCCATCGCAACGTAATCGCAAAATCGCTGATTTATATCGCGAAATGAAGCCGAAATTGCGCGATATCGAGTGGTGTATTGCACGCGCAAATCGTCCAGTCAGTATCTAAGAATGCATCAACACCCAGCAATAATGAATTTTATTGAGACCCAGCCGAGACAAGTCATCGGGTGAAAATGTTCGTCTCTCAGCGGGAAAGACACGGTATTGCCGGTCTTATCGTTCCCTGATATTATTGAACTTTATCAAAAGATCAATTGACTGATAATTTTCCGATTAACGATGTCACCGTTTTCAAGCCCACACATAAATAGACTTTTGTGTGTTTCAAAATGAACATTCGAAGGATTAAATCAACAAAATGTTTTCAGTCTACCGAGCGGCATGAGCGTTGGAAGATCGAATATCAAACAGGTGGCGGATAAAAGACGAGCCGACATAGAGAAATTTTTGTTGAGTCTGTTCAAAATGGCTCCCGAAATATCTCAGAGTGATTTGGTATATACATTTTTTCATCCTCTACTCCGTGATCAACAAAATGCCGATATACACTTGCGAAAAGTCAAAGGTAATGCGCTTAATTATCACTGATGCAGATATTGTCACGTTTGATCTCCTCACCGTCTTATACTCGTGAGGTTTCGTTTGCTTTCCGTTTTTTTTTTGTCGTAACAATCTCACAACAAGTTTTAATTATTTTGAAAATCCTGTATCGATCTTATTTTCTGAATTATCTCGCGCAGTTGGTAATTGGTGGGCTGAGAAAAGAATTCGCGACAATGTTCAAAGTGGACAAATTAAATTGTCTCTCCATTATACGCGTGGAACATTGTCGGTGATGATCCATCACGCGCGAGGTCTACCGAAAGTGGCCAATGCTCAAGAGCCCAATACCTACGTCAAGGTGTATCTGAAGCCCGATCCAACCAAGGCGACCAAACGAAAGACCAAAGTAGTGAAAAAAAATTGTCACCCCTCGTTCATGGAAATGGTAAACAACAAATTTATTCTCATAGTCATTCCCGGCTTATTTTTGTAAATATATATATATAGATTTTTTTACGTAGTCTCCTTTATTTTTGTACGTAATTGCAAATTATTGTATTTCTCTCCAGCTGGAGTACAGAATGCCTTTGGACGTTATAAAAGACCGAACGCTCGAGGCGACTATTTGGAATCACGACACTCTGCAGGAAAATGAATTTCTCGGCGGCATACGTTTGCCACTTGGTCGTCTCGATTTGACCAACGAAACGGTCGAATGGTTCCCGTTAGGAAGTGTCCGATAGAATTTTTGCATTTAGAAGCGGCTATGTGGAAGCTCGGACAGCGTTCGATAATGCTCATAGTCGTTAAGTACACTCAATATCACAATGCATTGTGTAACGTCGCACAGTTGAAAGAAAACCTTCGTCCTCGGAGCTTTCATAAAGTGAGGAGCGGGTCCTGAAGAGTCGTAGCAAGAATCATGGTGAATCAGGCAGAAAGGACTTTCTGCCACAAGTATGAAGGATTTTTGTACACTTGAGTTTCGCGTAGCCTAGTATCGTCGAAAAATCCGGCTGAGATGAAAGATGACGCGTTGGAGTACGAATTAACCAAAGGTCCTAGAACTAACCTCTATTAATTGGCAACACCACATTGAGATTCGAACAATTACTTTTGTTAACACGCTTTTTACATTAATTTTCATTGTGAAATCGAATGAGACGAGCCAAACGTCAGATATTGCGCGCGTGAACGTTAACCGAACGTTCAAATTCTTCGTCGCGCGGTCAGATAAATTTTGTGATATAACTATTTATTTGCAATTTGTACCGTACCGTCGGTACTCAATTTTCATGTAAATATACTATTAAAAAAAAATGAATTTTTACAGCCGCTGCGTATTTTGCAGCTGGGATATTGTAACATCATAGGGATGCTTAGCGGGTAACGGTACATATTTTCATACCGTTGCTCGTCTTAGAATTAAACCGATGTTTATTATCGGTCGATGGACTTGGAAAAAAAATCATTCTCTAATCGTGGGTAGATTATAACTAACGTTCATCGTATTTTCTGATTCGCACACAATTTCCGTCGTAGTCTATAATCGCAGATAAAAATAACTCTACCCAAGGGTAATCAAAGTTCGTACAATATTTTTGGATCAATAAATTTAATTGAATATTCTTTATAAAAAAAAGTCATGTTATAGCTTTGCAGTGTTTTGTCGTAATACAAAATCAAACGATTCTTAACAAACCGAGCTGTGCCTAGAGTCAATATCGTCAGTCGCGTGTTTTTTTTTTCTTCCGGTCACCAACTGTTTCGTCATTCTGCACTTTCGTTACAAGATAAAAAAAGTGTTAGTCTGGGTCAAAATTCGGAACGTGATACCTAATCACTGTGAGATTTCGAAATTGCGTCGCAGACACTGTTTTTTCACCCTCGCCCGGATTATATTCAGTGTGGTCTTTGACGAATTGCTCTAGTATCAATAATACCGTTAGGGTTTGAAGATAAGGGACTAATCTCTTGCGAATCGTAAATATTTGTAGACCTCTCGTCGATGGAAAGCAAAACGTCTCATGGGCATGACATTCGGTAAATGTACAATAACTGTCAATAAATTATACCATATTGTAACGAATGCTATTATTGTCTGACTTTTATCAAACTCCGACGCGCTCAACGAGCAGTGACAGTGCTGCGCGTTGAACCCGACCCTGCCGAAACTCGTTATTTTTGGCCCTTATCGATATTTTGACGTTTTTCAAACTTTATCCTTGAGCTCATATCGTAAAAGATGCATACACGCATACGAATTGGTGAATTGAAGAAAAAAAAACTCGCACAGCTACGACTACTTTACAGACTTTTACGCCTCACATTTGCAAGCCATTCCCACAATTGTCTTCGCTACCTCTTCAAAGGTAACTTTGCCTTGGCACTTTCAATGAAAGACGTGTACGCTTGTGCCCCGCCAATAAATTTGGCTAGTGTCTGCAGAGCTCTGGTCCCCTCTCAAAGTCACAATCGAACTATCTTTAAATACATCGTGAACGTGATAAACTTGAGTATATACTTGTGTAAACTGTGAACCCAGAAAACAACATTTATCTCACCACTTGCACATCTTTTTCCACGCCCGCAGCATTATAGTGCGTATCTCCCAGAAGCACGAGATAAAGAGATATACATATACATATACATATGTATAGATGGAGAGCTGTAGCTGTGCAATGATCTTAGTAGCGCGAGCTTTGAAATATGAAACACTCAGCCTCGCAAAGGTCAAGCTCAGTTGTCTTCGGTTTGAGCTTGAAGGCGGCCACCGCTTGTCAGTCCGAAATAGAAAAAGGAAGAATGTGCAGCCGCAGCAGCAAAGTGACAATATTGGACGGTGGTTTCTCGACGCAGATGTCGACTCACGTTGGCGAGAGGATAGACGGGGATCCATTGTGGACGGCGAGATTTCTCGTAACCGATCCCGACGCCGTATTATCGACGCATCTTGATTTCTTGCGTGCCGGCTCCGAGATCATTCAGACAAACACGTATCAGGCAACCGTGACGGGTTTTATGGAATATTTGGGTATAGACGAGGCCGAAAGTTTGGCGATCATAAGCCAAGCGGTGGACATTGCGAAGAGAGCCGTGAAGATATACACCGACGAGATTGCCGACGCGAAAGACGTGCCCAATAAGGAACCGTTGATAGCAGGTTCCTGCGGACCGTACGGTGCTTCGCTTCACGATGGATCGGAGTATACCGGCGAGTACGCGAGCAACGTGACCATCGAGATGATGAAGAATTGGCACAGGCCACGCTTCGAGGCTCTCGTCAATAGCGGCGTCGATCTGCTCGCTTTGGAGACGATACCCTGCGCGTTGGAGGCCGAGGCACTTGTCGAATTGCTCAAGGAGTTTCCAGAGACTCGCGCTTGGCTCACGTTCTCCTGTCGAACCGACGGTAAACACATAGTAGACGGGAGTGTTTTCAAAAAAATTGCGATTAAATGCTACAAGGACGCTTTGCCCGGACAGATTATCGGCGTTGGTATAAATTGCCTCGCTCCGCAGAGCGTTAGCTCCCTCATTCGCGATATAAACAGCGCCGGGAGCGAGGACTTTGTACCGCTCGTAATCTATCCGAACAGCGGTGAGACTTATACCGTTGTCGACGGATGGAAAAACATCGACAATGTTTGTCCGCTGGAAAATTTTGTACACGAATGGCTGGACATGGGTGTTTGTTACGTCGGTGGGTGTTGTAGAACTTATGCGGCTGACGTTACGAAGATACGTGTCAAAGTTCTCGAGTGGCAGAAGAAACGCAAAGAGATACAATCCAATGCCGCGTGAATTATGTACAATTGTATCGTAATGGACGATTATTTAATAAACGCTCGTTTTCGCCTTGCGTCGGTCGCGGTAGGGGATATCACCGGAGAAAGAAATATCAACCGAGCGACTAATCGCGCGGACTGTCCCCGCGAGACTTTTTGGACTTTGCGGAATGCGACCGTGGCTAAAAATTAGTGTTTTACGAAGTAATTGCAAAGTACGTTCGAAGGTAATCTGTGAAGAGAGATGTGCTTTTTGGACCGTGGATGACTGAACGGGCAATAAAAACTTTCAATGTCTGACAATGCAGGTTCAAGTCAATGATGAAATATTTTTCGTTCCGCTGTGTTGCGTATTTTTAAAAATTAAGGGAGGACACCACTGTGACGGGCCCAAAAACGTCGTTTTTTCCCGAATTTTTATGTATGTTAAAATGTATGTTATTTAGCTTACATTGAACGTATGTCGTGTAAATTCTTTTCTTTTTAAGTTAAATATTAACGTTATTGAGGTACAATAAATTCTCTGCATAACAAATCTGGTTCAACGACCGGATCGATAACTTGACAATCGTGGTCTGAAAAATAAAAGTGTCATTATCTATGTAAATGTAGTTCGCGCTGTACGTAGCCGTTTGTCGAGAAAAAAATCACAAAATGACGGTTGTTAAAAAATGTATCATTTTGGGGAAATTTTTACTTATATTCGGGTGCTCAAAAAATACCAGATAAAAATAAAACGGCTATGTGCAACGATGAACACTGCAATGACGGAAATTTTGGTTTTTTAGAATTGAAAATCGGACAATTATAACTAGAGTCACGATTCCGGCTAGGTCGAGAAAAACGCCATTGAAAGTTTTAGCATATGTAAATCGTAGCTTGGTCAATTTTCAATATTTTAACTTGAACACTTTTTCACGTATTCTGGAATATGTATACTTTGAATAAATGCAAAAAAATCGATCTTTTACCCGTCACAGTGGTGTCCCGCCTCAACCTTACGTATCAAAATCGATTTTCTTACCCGTCACCGTCGTGTCCCGCCTCAACCTTACATGTTAAAATCGATTGTTCGTCTGGAATTTTGTAACAGAAGAAAATATCGAACGGTCGAGTTTTTACAAGAATCTTTCATACGACGTGTGTACATTGAACACGATGACAATTGTTTGCATCCGCATAATGGACAATATTTAAATAACATATAGAGCCTTGTATTTACATAAAGTATATCAATGAGAATGCGTCTTGAGAGAAATGTTTATACAGGCGTTATTGGTATCAGCGCTCTGTCCGAAGAAAAAGAAACACGTAGCACAAACAGGAAACAATTCTTTTCCACCGAATAATAATAATAATCTATAACTCTTCGCGAATGCAAGTGAGCATAAATTCGTTAATTATATTTATATCGCGTTCACCCAGGAATTGTTCCCCTGCGTTTAAAGAAAACCCCATTTCCTCAATATCTTAATGTAAATTGCTGATGATGGAACTTTTATTTCAGCGATTTAAATAAATAAAATTGACACTGGTAGACGGTGCTACTGCTAAGTACAGTTGAAGCCCTCGTTTTATGCGCCGAATCAAAGCATGTGCGGGACGCACTCGCTTGGCCACGTAAATGCTCGACATGCTCCGATCCTCGTAAAATGCGAGGGCTTCCACTGTACGTTCATATATAGGCGGGACTTTCATAGCTTACGTAATGTAAAAAAAAAGATCGACCGGGAGCCAATGGCGAAGCGTCGGACTTCCACGTTTTTCTCCTTCGAGCCAATGAAGAGTTTCCTACACGTCTCCCCACCTCGAAAACTCGTCAGCTGCGCCGTGTTGCGTTATGTGTCACTGTATTTCGTCAATTCGATATGAGATTTGCGTCAGTGCGCATCGTGGCGTCCGTGGGCATGTAATTCTCGGCAATCACGAACGAGCAATCGTATAGCGCTGAGCAGCGAGCGACAGTAGCCCCGATAAGCACGTAAACAATCGGATCGTGATGTCAAAGGTATCGCTGTTGGACGGCAGTTTCGCGACTCAGATATCAACCCACGTTGGCAAAAATCCTGATGGCGATCCGCTGTGGACAGCGAGATTTCTCGCGACGGATCCTAACGCCGTTTACGAGACGCACTTGGACTTTTTGCGTGCCGGCTCCGACATAATCGAAACAACGACCTACCAAGCCTCGATAGGGGGCTTCGAGGAACACCTGGGACTGAGCGAGGAAGAAAGTCTGAATCTCATTGGCAAAGCGGTCGAGCTCGCGAGACGAGCAATCGACACGTACAAGGAGGAAACGCGTGGTAGAAGAGTCGTCAACGGAGAGCCTTTGGTCGCTGGTTCTTGCGGTCCTTACGGCGCCACTCTACACGACTGTTCCGAGTACACGGGCGCTTATTGCAAGCGGGTCACGAAGGAATTTCTCATGGAATGGCACAGGCCACGTGTCGAGGCTCTGTTGAAGGCCGGTGTCGATCTGCTGGCGTTCGAGACGATTCCATGCGAGGAGGAGGCCATCGCCCTCGTCGATTTGCTCAAGAATTATTCCCAGGCGAAAGCCTGGCTGTCCTTCTCCTGCGACAAAGATGGCGCCAGTCTCGCGAACGGTAGTAACTTTCGCGACGTAGCGTTGCGATGCTACCGCGATTCTTTGCCCGGACAAATTATCGCTGTCGGTGTCAATTGTCTATCGCCGAAAATCGTCACGTCCCTGCTGCGGGGCATCAACGACGACGACAGCGCGGAGATACCGCTCGTTGTTTATCCGAACAGCGGCGAGGTCTACAGCGCCGAGGAAGGATGGAAGAAGACGGATCCTGACTGCGTCGGACCGGCAGATTTCGTTCACGAGTGGCTCGATCTCGGTGTTCGTTACATCGGCGGTTGTTGTCGAACGAGAGCCGAAGACGTCGCCAAAATTCGAGCCCAAATCGAAATGTGGCAATCGCAGGAGAGAGAAACGCCGCTGTGATGCAATCTCCCAGGGATTTGGCAACGTTGAGCATTTTTCGCTTTCACGCTACGTGCCTTTGTATCTTGCGACTGATGAAAGAAGAGCTTTTATTTTCGTCCTTTGTGGAAGCGTGGAAAGGAAAAGGACAGCAGGAATGAACGTTTTCATCGCAATAATAATTCAATAAGTCGCGCATAAACGCTGCAAACGAGCTTGCTTTTTTTTCCCCACCTTCGTTTCGCTTCGCCGATTATTCAACTCGGGCTTCAAACTACACTCTGTCCTCCACAAAATATACCAATTCGTTTCCTATCTCGTATACGTCATTGGTGATTCGAATCTCGATCAATTTGGTATCTAAATTTACGTGAAAAACAGCCTCCGATGGAATCTCCACTTTGCCTTTGAACACGTCAGCAGCGGTCGGAATTGTACGGGGTCCGAGAATCGGATCGATGTGTCGGTAAAGTTTTACCGAGGCTGCATCTAACGGATCAATCGAAACGATGTTATTATCGTGACAAATGGTATGATCGATTTTGTTGAAATCACCGCGTACCTTTGATGTGCTTGTTGTCCTTAACGATTTTCGACACGACTACCTCGGCAGTGTTGCCGCTGCAAACTTTAACGGACGTTCCGAAGAGTCCCGTGGACTTCTGAGGATTAATCGCCGTAACGAGGACACCGGGCGTCGCGGAGAAACTCATGTAAGGCTCGCCCGGACAACATTCCTCTCGCGTTCTCTCCGGCGCTTCGTCCGAGTACTTTATCACGATTTCGTCCAACTGCGAGCAAATCGAATCATCAAATTGTACGACACTGAACGCATTGAGTATGTATAATTGTAATTTTTCGGTTTCTTTGCTTATTTGGAGCATCGATTTACTTTGTACGAAAAATATAAACATTACTTTCGTCACTATTCGCGTGTCCGGCGTTGAATTTTTTTCAAATACCCCTGTCGTCGGTATATACGAGTATATTATTGCGAAAAGTTGCGGCACTTACTTCGAGGGTATTTTTCAAGTAGTCTATGCTTCCGTTGAGAACATCGACTTCGCTAAAATCGAGAGTAAGATTGAGCGCGGCTGGACCAACCACTTCTATCTTTTCCCTCGTTGCTTGAACGAAAGGCATAACGCGCTTCATGTACTTCTTTAATTCGTTCTTTCCGCCCAGTTCCGTTGCGATAACTTTGTTCTCTGGTAGATTCTTCTCGTATTTCTGCAATACAATTATATTCGTTCGTGAAGTCTTCCGGATTCCAATCGCGAATCGGTAAATACGAAATTTCGAATGGAAAAAAAAAAAATATCGTGACGTTTTTCGTATGAAACTTACGTTGTAGAGTTCTTTCATCGTTGTCAGTACAACGCTCTGCCATGTTGGGAAAGTCTTTGCGACCCAAATCGTGCCGACGTCAGGCTTTTCAATGGGCTTTTCGTCGGGTTTCCCTTTACCCGCTTTTCTCGGCGTGCAATGATTCTTCAGTAGGATCCTGAACGAATGAGCGGCGTCCATGAGATATTGGGATGATTTGACGAGAACTTCGTCGATGTAACCGACCGTCGGCCAACGAGCATTCAACGCGCTATCCTTTCCTATTATTTCGCGCACGTGTTCCGCCACGTGGGGACATATCGGTGCCAACAGCACAGTCTGAAGTTCGATGTACTGCATCATCAAATTCCAGTTGACCTTTTCGAGGGCGCTCAGTTGCAGGTACTTGTCTCTGGCTGCCTGAAGCTCGAAGAAGCCTGTTCTCAGTGCTTCCTTGAACAACATCTTCGCGTAGTAATCGCCGGTTTCTTTTATCTTCAGATTCATTTCGCTGCAAACGTAATCGAACGGCGATATTTGTTCATTGAATGCAGATATTTAATCCAGCAAGGAACTCGCGAATATACAGTATTATTTGCACTACAGCCCAGCCTTGCTAGAAATGTCACGTATAAACGGATTTTCTCCGAGTATTTTTTAATCGACTTGCTTGAAAAATAAATTGAGAAAAGAATGCGGAAATAATGGGATTATTCATATCTTGGATGAAATTCGTCACGAATGCGATACCTTTGGAATACTTTATCATTGATGGTTTCGGGTGCTCCCTTTCTGAAGGAACTTTCGGTTGCCAATACTTCCTTGACCCACTCGATAAAAGTGTACAGTCGTAGGATACCAGCGTCCGCCATACTTTCGACGAAATTTGCATCCTCAACTGAATCACCGGCGTCCGCGAGACAGAGTCGCATACCATCCGCGGAGAATTTCTGCACCGCCTCGGCGAGCGTCAAGAAATTGCCCTCCGACTTGGACATCTGAAAGAATTCGCTCCGTTTTCGTTATAATTTTCATTAGAGTTTTGAGGATATTTTTGAAAACGTATGACACGGTATTGGATTTGATTTTGGTATTCGATCTTGAAAACGGCCCTGAGGATGTTGGTGAGGTGCAGTGAAGCAAGCCAGTTAGGCGTTTCAACGAATAGATCGATTTTTCGTTGTTTGTCGCCGGAATAAAAACGTACCTTTGCAGAATTGAGAAGCAGATGGCCGTTAGCTCGTATCCCCTTTGGCCACATATCCGGTTGCTTGGGCCATATAGCGGTGTGATTGTAGATGAAGAAAGTGAGATGATTTTGCACTAGATCTTTCCCCGAGACTCTCAGATCCACCGGGTACCAGTAGTGAAATTCTCGACGCATGAGCTCCAAAGCTTCTTTCTTTATCGTCGTTTTTGGAAATCCGCTATTCTTGAAGAATACGTAGTCCCAGACTTCCGGTGTCATTTCTTCGGCCCTATACCGAAAAGCCGACGATATACATTTGTTTTTCGCTCTAAATTGTGTACAATACTGTACATCGAAATGTCGCGTACTTTATACTTAGAGCGTTCGGTTTATCGGCCTTAAAAGTGCCACCTTGGATCAAGTGAGCGACGGTGTAATAAGCCATATAGATCGTTGAATCCGATAGTGACTCTATGAGCCATTGCTCGTCCCAGGGAAGCTTCGTTCCTTGAAGAAAAAAATAATTGAGGATTAACAATTACCTCGCAATTTCGTAGATCTCTTTAACGGGCTACGTCTACGTAGGTGGGTCAAGTCAAGTTCCAAAAATATTTTTATTCGATGGTATCACCTTTTAGCTATATGCCCTGAAAATTTCATTGAAATGTTCCTAAAAAGACTCAATATTGTGTTAAAAAGAAAATGCGTTTCTTTTTCACCGACCGTTTCCCAGAAAAAAATCAAAATTTGGCCATTTTTCAGGCCTCTTGGTGGATGTAGCCCCTTAAATTCAGAATGTAGTGAAAAAAAGTAAACACGTTTACCGAGGCCGTAAGTTCTGGAGCACGCGTACTCGTGAAGCCAGTCCAGGCATGTCTCAAAATTCTTGCGTACTTCATCGTGAAAAGTTTCCAGGCTCGCGAGGGCCTTGTCGGCCTCTTTCCTCCAGTTCGGCTCGCCATAGTCGAGATACCATTGATTGCACAGGGCAACCACGCACTCGTCGTTCGATCGAGAAATTATCGTTTTCTCCGGTTCGTAATAAATCACAGCTTTCCCACTGTCGACCAGTTTCTTCTGCACTTGTTTCTTGACGTCTTGGACCTTCTGTCCCTTGTAATCGCCAACCAACAGAACACCCTCGTAGAAACCTTTCATATATGCCGTTTCCTTGGCTTCCAAAAGCTTAACTTTGTCGTTTTGCGACTGAATCTTGAGCGCGTCGTACAACGTCACGGCTAATAAGTTACCGTACTCTGGCACATCGATTATAGGAATCTGAGAAAAACAAGTATTAGCGTTTACGCAACGTATTGAGTGGCACAATAATTATTAATTAATTGATTGTTACAGCATAGCTATTTATTTCAACCTTCTCCGTAAAATGTCAACCCGGCAAAGTTTGAAAAATATAAATTTTGAAGCAATTACAGATTTGCTTACTCTTGAGTCGTACAAATCGTAATTGTTAACTACTTTTTTGAAAAGTATATATCGATTTTATAATATGATAATTATTATTCAGTCCACCATTAACGGCCAAATGCTAAACTTACGGGATCGTACGGCAAGACCATTTCATCCTTGATCCCGTACTTTTCTCGAAAGGCTTGTTTCTTTTTTAGATCAACGAGAGCCGCGTAATCGTCCGGCGAGTCGCTGGGAACGGAGGAAACGACCCCGGTACCCTTGTCCTCTTTGATAGTCAACATTGGCAGCGCATAAATGATTTTATTGGTCGTGAGAGGTGCTTGAATGGCCGTCCCTAGGATATCCTGACCGAGAAGCTCGGCGATCACATCGATCTTTCCTTCAACCGCCATGAATCCTTGATACGACATATTTCTCGCGGCTCTTCTCGTGGACACGTAAATATCGCCACTTGCGATTTTATAAGCGATATAGCGAATGTCCGGATGGATCCAACAGTTCGTCTGACCGTACATGGTTTCCGGTCGGAGCGTTGCCGCGACCAGGAAAACCGGCTGGCCCCTTACAGCGCTGCAAAGCAAGTTTTATTAATACGCAAGATCAACCAGAATTTCGAGTGTATCAAATTTGAATCGGGGAAATGCGTAAGACGAAGATTCAAATACTTGAGTTTTGCCGGATAAGGTTCGACCAGTTTCATCTTAATGAGAGTGTATTCTTGAGGGCCGACACCCTCGCCGGAGGAACGATCGTGATCCATGCAAGGTTGACCGTCTTTTGGCGAGAAAATAGTGTGTCGCTTTCCGTATTTTATTTTGTTTCGAGCTTTCAAATGAAGAAACTGCCATCTCACGAAAGAATCGAAAAACGGATTAGCATCGGTCGTGATGAAGGTCCGACGCCAATCGACCTGTTGACAATAATTGTTTTGTTACGCTTCGCTCTTTTCTGTACTGCACATTTCGAAGACGAAAATTCTCACGTGTAAACCAATGGATTTTAGGTCCTCCACCGCCAGCGGCGGGAAGTAATCGAGCCAGTAAGCCTCATCCGCGAATTTTATAATCTCCTCGTCTTTCAAGCCGAGACTCTCCATGATTTGCCATTGATACTTCGCAGAGCCTGCTTTCGCTACGGCTTTACTCTGGAAAGATAATCATCGTACAGCCAAATGCATTATCGAGCGACTCGTTTAGTTTCGCATTAGTTACTTTTTTCCCCTTGCTCTTGTCCTTCATAACAAAATCGTCCGCCGCTTCTTCAATGATCGTCTCGTCCCGTGGAAACTTTGGAGGATATCCGAAGAGTTCCATTTCTCGCTTGAGCTTGTCGGCGCAGGCCTTGATCGGCATGCCGGTGCAATGGAAACCAAATGGGAATAATACTTTTTTCCCCAGTAGACGATTGTATCGCACAGCAAACTGTTAAAATATCCCCAGTGATTGAACAAGGATGGCAATGTATCTGATGCAATATCCGCCGAGCGTTGGGTGTACACAAATTAACAGATGCCTCGGCAAGTCTTACTATTTCTTCCGATTCCAACTATTCGCTCAACGTCGAGTAAAATTGTCAAACTCCATTCCAATATTCTTTTTTCGGCATTTGCAATACCAAATGGGAAAACTCATAGACTATGGCAAATGACATGTGGTAGATTACAAAATTGAGTGTCTTTACCTCGCATTTCGATAGAGAGAATGTGTGTCCGAGATGGAGGCGACCATTCATGTAAGGAAATGGGAAAGTCGCAAGAAACTTCTCGCTCCCTTTTGTCCTCGGTTTCGTCGGTGCATCTTCTTCGTAAACTTTTTTCTCGTTCCATTTGGCTTGCACTTCTTTTTCGATTTTTTGCAGGTATTGAACTTTGAACGTTCCTTTACGCTCGCCCGCCTGTTCGACAAGAACATTTGATAATTTAAATCTCGTGCATTGTAAACACGCGACAATAGCCAGGAATGGTTGAGAAAGTGAGGTTAAGAACAGCTGTACAGTATATTATTAATAATTTCGAATATCTAGGAAATATTTAGATGGATAAATAATGGTAAGAAAAAATGACAATTGATTGTGTCTGATACCATGGCAGTTTGTTGTCTATTGTCAGTACTGTGTCGACTGAATCTCTGCGGTAAATAAACGCACAGCGGCAACGAAGTCAGACTTCGTTGGTATCCGCTTCGCCGAATCTCCCCCTTCCTATTGTAGCGCAACGTTCCTTATCAGCTGTCGCCATCTTTTCATGGATTAATCACCATCTCTAACGTGTGTGTGTGTGTGTATATATAGCAATATTCGCTAGCAAATGTTTCGAAAAGCGGCATGCCGAAAAGTGATGTGCTTTTTTTTAAAGTCCTATCACTCGAAAACGTTATCATTATCCATAATATGATGGAAGCTGGCGAATTTGTTTGGGCTTTTTGTTTGTTATTGTGACTTAAAAAAAAATTAAGAACGGCCCTGTCAATGCTTAGGTGTAATATTTAATCGAAAAACTTCGTCTTTTTATTCAGATAATCCGAAAAAAAGTTACGAGGTTACTAGGTACGATTGAAGCTTCGAAAAAAAACTTTGGGGCATTGCCAGCAGCTCGGCGTCTTCTTACGGCGATTGTTTTTCAATTATTATAATGGTATATAAAAAAAAATTAAGGGGTTAGCCTACTGTGACGACCTAAAAGTTAGGGTTATTTAAAATAAGTTATTTTGAAGAAATAAGCAAGATGATTGAAAAATCGTTTGCACATTTATTGGTATGTACATAAACGAAGTTATGTACTACATTTCATAAAAATATTAATAATGAAAGAACCTATTAACAATTTCGTGCAGAACATTTGAACGTAACGTTGTACTTGATTTTGGCCATCTGCTTGATCTGTAACAGAAAAAACGAGTTTTTTTTCTTCATATAGAGAATGTTGGCTAAGACTTGACAGAGCTTGTTAATGGTGTCGTGTTCCAATGATCAAAAAAAAAGTTAGATTTTTTTCGGTTTCCGAGGAAAATTACCAATTATTCTTAATAACTAATTGAAAAAATGTTACGAGGAAAAACATCTGTCAAGATTCAACTACTATTACACTGAATAAGTGAACCAAATTTCAAGTCAATCCGTTCATTAGATGTTGAGGAATCATTGGCACCGTTCTGAAAAACATGGTTTCAAGAAAAACGAGTTTTTTTTTTCTTAAAATAGATCATTTTGCTTAAGACCTTGTTTTTGTTATTGTGTTTCAATAATAAAAAAGTTTGGATTTTTTTTCGGTTTTCGAGGAAAAATGACATCGTTATTATTAATAACTAATGAAAAAAAGTTAAGAAGAAAAACGTCGGTCAAGACTAAACTACTATTACACTGAATAAGTTAACCAAATTTCAAGTTACTCCGTTCATTAGATGTCGAGAAGTCATTGGCACCGTTTTGAAAAACATGGTTTCGAGAAAAACGAGTTTTTGTCTTAAAACAGATCATTTTGGCTACGAGCTTATTTTTGTAATGGTGTTTCAATCATCAAAAAAGTTTGGATTTTTTTTCGATTTTCGAGGCAAAATGACATCGTTATTGTTAATAACCAATGAAAAAAATGTTACGAAGAAAAACGTCGTCAACACTAAACTACTATTACACTGAATAAGTGTACCAAATTTCAAGTCAATCCGTTCATTAGATGTCGAGAAATCATCTGCACCTTTTTAGAAAAAAAATAACGAAAAAAACGCGTTTAAAGTTTCACTAGCAGTTCTATCGTTTCAATCAAGACTTTACCTTCAGCCTACGATTTCTGCACCGTCTGTTGGACCTTCCTCTTAAATTTGAGTGGTCCCAAGCGACGAAAGAGCGTTCGTGATTTTCACAGTTCCCTTAACCCTAACCCCTTAAATAAAGTGCAAACCCGTACATCAACAATTTCGTGAAATTTCAATAAAAATGTAAACCGACCGAAGAGTTTTCATAATTTTTCAATTACAGGAATAATAAATGGATACACAAAGAATAACAAATGTATATTTATAAGAATTTGTAAGTTAAAAATAATAAATTTGTAAATTTGTAATTTTACAAGAGTAAAAGAATAAGAAATGGATATACAAAGAATAATAAATTGATATACAAAAAGCAAGGTTCATTGTCGTCTGTCCTGGAATACCTGTTGCATATGGCGAATCTCTACAGTACCGCCAAATTTGGCGAATCGTCGCGAGACTCGTTTGCCGACGGAAAAAAAACAAGGTGCTAAAGGATCGTTTTATCGAACCTGATTTTTCTGGGACGTGCACATATGCAGCTAAGGAGGAAGAAAAGTGTCCCAGAGGCTGCTGAAGTAGTTTCAGACTTCCGATATAACCGACATAAAATACTTTGACGACGTTAATTATACAGCGTTAGATCGAGACGTCTTTTATTGCGGCAGAATCAATGTCATCAACGTAAATGTACAACATAAGTTATTTGACGGGCGAGTCAACAGTACGAGTATAATACAAAATCTAACGGATCTTTTAGGATCGAAGTCACTGTTCAGCGAACCGCAAATCCTCGGGTGCTCTCCTTATTACTCCTTTCAATGACAAATTATATTCCCATCGATCGCGTGTACGAGCATTTTTTTTTTTCCCTCGGCCCCCAGTGCACCACGTGTGTGTTAATATGCTGCAAAAATGTGGCGTGACACATTATTGCACTATTCTACAAGTCTACTTTTATCCAAGCGGCTTCGAGGGATAGGAAAAGAATTTTTTTTTAATCGTGAGATTTTGCGATATTCCCAACTTTCTTTTCGCATTTACACTGCTCTGACAGTTTTGACGCTGATTGCAGTTATTTAATGATCGTCCGGCATCATTTTCTCACATAGGTTCGGCCTGTGTGTGTGTGTGTGTGTGTGTGTTCGTTACGGGTTTCACGAAACGCCGCTCTCATCGCATCTGTACCGTTTTTCACCAAAGGAGAACGTAACGAGAAGGCGCAATTTAGGTACGTGCAATATGCACTCTACTCAACGTCGGATTCCATCGGCAGCTTTTGATATAGATATATATGTAACTATTTAGATCCGCTTTTCCGCGCAACTTTCTTAGTTACGTTTCTTACTCGAAAAATTTAAGTGTCGATTAATTTTTTCAGGATTATTTATCCACTGTCTGTTATTTAAGAGGACAGTGACGGGCTGAATGATATATTTTTTTGAGATTTTGTTGTCTACTAGGTTATTTATTTGCACTTTGGAAAAAAGGTATGAAGCATATATTGAACTTAGCTTGTGTAAATTTTTATTTTCAAAAATTAACAATTAGCAACATTATTGAGGAAGCTTCTGTATAAAAAATGTGGTCCAACGTCCGGATCGATAAAACGACAATGTTTGGTCTGAAAAGTAAAAATTCAAAAGTTTGATAATCTATATAAACGTACGAGTAGTTCTCGACGCACGTAGCCGTTTTTTTTTTAATCCGAAAATAGCGGATGTAATTTTGGTGAATTTTTTTACTCATATTGGAAGGATTAAACAATACGAAAATTGAAGAACAAAAACGGCTCTGGACAACAATAGCTACTGCAGTAAAGGAAACTTTGGTTAATTGAAATTCGAAATCGGAGAATTATAGCCAGAGTTATGATTCCGACCAGGTCGAGAAAAAAGCGATTGGAAATTTTAGTATACGTAAATTCTTGCGCTACCTGCTCTCATTAAATCGTGTGTAAGTAAGTAAATTTTCAATATTTTAACTTTAATTTTTTCACAAATTCTTGAATATCTATACGTTAAGATTTTGAAAAATCAATTTTTTACCGGCCACGGTAGAGTCCCGCCTTTATAATCATTTCTATAAAGACATTTTTTATAAAAAGAATTAATGGCTCTACAAAAAAGTCGCATTCTTAGACACGTCGGAATTAAAGGTGAAAAAAAATGGGAAAAGAACAAAAAATTCTGGGCACAATTTCAGTAGTTAATTTTAAATTTGAGCTTTAAATAGAAAAATTTAGAAATTTCCATAGAACATTCAAAGTTCTATTGAGAAAAGTTGAATTTTTAGATAAATGTTGCTTGAAGATAAATACATTTTTTCCTTATCGAGAATATCTTTTTTTCCGATTGTAAAGTCTTCAGATGAATTACTGCACGAAATTGCATAAGCCAATTACTATAACACTATTATCATTGCTAATGACTTCTATAAAACGGATTATCCGGCCAATTAGGCTGACCAAATAATAGCGGCAATGAGAACCACAATTAAAAGATCAATGTTTCACAGTATAATTATTCATTGCTACGAAATTGCGCTACAAGTAAATTCCAAGTTAAACGTTTGAATAATTATCCGCGCCCCGAGACCGCATTCTGACTCAGGAAGAGAGTAATATGCAGGTACTTTTCGTCCATCCATTCGAACTGGTTCGCGCAACGACCTCGATGCTTATTGAATGCATTATCCGTTCCCGGTAGCGTACACTGTTCAAAAATGATTCTTCTCTCGAGACCCGGTTTTCGTTTCGACCGTTACATTCTCTTCCCACAAACAAGTGCGTTATAAAATATGCATCGTTAGTTGGGGAGTAAAGAGCGAAATAATAGCGAAAGCCATAATCATCGTCGGACAGGCAACACCTCAGTCTACAATTGCCGCAACGATATATAAAAAAAAAAAACACCGGCTATTACGTTTTTTTCCTTCTTCTCCTCGTTACCTACTAAGAGGAACGTTGATTCGCCGGTCGAAGGAAGAGTGCATCGGGGTGTGTAAAATAAAATGCGACAAGTGAATATCCGCGACCTTCGAAGAATTCGTAAACGAGTTTTCGTGCCGCGGAATCGTGTGTCGGTGCGCGTACGACGTACTTCGTGCGGTGGATTGATGGAGCAAAAGGCTTCGAAGGTGGTGGGAAAAAAAAAATGCACGCGGGACTTGCCCTCGGTAGGTGGTATAGTGAGCAACCAGTTTGACGCAAACTTCACTTGACCACGGTCATCGCGTCTGCCACTCTCGTCCCTACGAAATTCAACGAATAAAATTGCTCGTCACACAGGAAAATTCGCGCGGGCTCCGTTTCGCGATATTCTTATTATCCTCGTCACGACGAAATTTCAACGATAATCAAAATTTGTCATTTTTCCAATGACCATTGGATTGAAAAATGATCGATTCGGAAATGTTTGAAGTGTCAGTAATTCGAACGATTTAAAGATACGAGTGTATTCGCGCAGTTTCGACTACTCGAATTATAATAATCGGGCGAAATTGCACCGCGCGCATCCTCGATACTCGTGAATATAGTACGATTATGATCGTGAAGAGCACGTGGATACAGACGATAACAATGCTCGCTCTGATTTCGACGAGGCGTCTCAATACGCTCGCCGATATTATAACGAGCACGGAATCGAGCGCCGAGTACCTTCGAAAAGTCATGCTCGAGCTTCACGATATTAATTTGCCACCCTCGTTGCCGACAGCAACCGAACGCTCGACCGGTTCGTTTTACTTCGACGTCGACGACAAACGTTATCTCGCCGGCAAACGGCATTCCAGTGGCAAAAGGGTCGCTCCACACTCCTCAATTAGTGAGGATAATTTGCTCGCTCAGGCTTTGATGCTACAGTCAGTGGCGAAGAAAATCCGACCGGTCGATCAGATGATCTCTGAAACGGCAATGAACGATGATATGTATTATCAGGTGATGACGGAATGCTCGTTAATAATTTTACATTTTCAACGAAGTTTCATAAGTTTTGTAGGTTCTTTTTTACACGAGGAACGCTTCGCTGGCCCAAACGATTCCGGGCCGACGAAATTTGTCGATAATTCTTCATTTCTGCTTACGTATGTCTATATCTTTGATGAAAAGCTTGTGGCCTTAGGCCACAGTAACGGGTATAAAATCATGTGCGAATTTAACATTTTTGTCTCGTATGAAAAAGTGATTCACTCATAAAATTAATTACATATCTATTTAGTATGAATATCAAGCTGTTAGAAAAAATATATATTTTTTTTCGATGTATAAAATGGCCGACTACTAATATTTTCTTTTATCTTTTTTTAGGCGCTCCGCGGCGTGACATTTAGCATCCACAATTTTTTACCTAGAACAAAAAACAAAAATGCTCGTCAATCTACATTAGAATACCTAGAGAAGTACGTACGGTATTTAAAAAATATTATTTAATTCAAAAGTTGTAGGTATTTGAACTTAAAATTTCCAGTGAAAAATTTCGTTATAACTGCTCATAAAATGAAAAGTTTTCGATTAATCCAGAAATTATTTGTAGTTATTTGTTGTCTATATATTTATTGTCAATATATTTATATATTTATATATTTATATATTTTGTTATATATTTGTTATATTGTCAATATATTTATATATTGAAGTTATTTGTCACGCCAATCGGAAAAAAGCTGTTTCGAGAAGTTTCGAGTAGACGGCGATTTTGTACATCGAAAAAAAATATATATTTTTTCTAACAGCTTGATATTCATGCTCAATAGATGTGTATGTGTTTCCATATGAAAACAATTGTTAAATTCGCACATGATTGTATACCCGTTACTGTGGCCCAAGGCCTTAAGGTTGTCAATGTTTCTATTTGATTATTTTTGGTCACAATGATCAATTTACTTTCACCACATTTGTCACTGTATAGCAATATCAAATTAAAGCTTTTTTGAGTATTTGGTTTGATTTTCCGAATATATGAAATATTTTCTCTCTTCGTGAAGAAACGTTTGTTTCTCGAATCACCGAATTCGTCGGTACGATGACAAGTCGTGCAAAGTTGGCGAAAAAAATACTCACTCATACCCTGCACTCCGCGCTTTTTAGCAAGCTTGTGACCCGGTAGCCCCAATTGCCTCGATTTTGAAACACCTCGCGGCATCATCGGCTGGAACTTATTCACGTTGAGCTGTCAATTTCGAAATTGACGTAGAATTTGGCTTGGCAGGAAGTCTTGATGAGTGAACCTGATAGTGTCGCTTATTAACCTCAGGAAGTGTGCAGTCGTTTAGACGTCTCGAATTATCCAATCGTTTTTTTATTCTCCGAGTACAATGACTTCCGATTCCTCGTCGCGATGTTCATCCTCTTCTCGATAGTTTTCCTCACGTAATTTTCATTGGCGACCAGATTCCCGGAGCTGTTCTCCCATCGTCGCAAAACTCACCGGAAGCATCGCCCGTGACGAGATCGGTACTCAACGCCCTTTACAAACAGGCGATCGAAAAAGAAGGCGTCGCGAGCTTAAACGCCCTCGCGAATGTTCTTCTTCACAAACAATTGCCCAAAGCGACGGCGGGTCAGCTGGAAACTGGGGAATCGCGGCCCATGCACAGCTATTACTTTTATCCATTGCAATCATTCACGAATGACATGCATCAAGGGAATCATTATCTTCCGGAAATGGTGAGCGAATTCCATCTTGTCAATACTGTACGTTTCATAACCAGGCACCCCATGTACAAGCATATCGTTTTACATACAAGTTGAGTATAAGCTCCGTGTAAAAAAAGATATTAATATGTTTGCATATGTTTAACTGCAAAGAGAGCCTCGGGATTTTCTTTCTAAAATATTGTTCGGAGCGAGAGAGACGTCTTGTTCGTGCAGTCTTAGCATCCCTCGTGAGGGTATGAAAAATGAGATTTCGTTAAGGGGTCTTCTCACTTTAGACGCTAAAAATGGCTATTTTTATGATTTTTTTAAGGTTTATATTATAGATATTGATATAAAAGTTGTTGTACTTAATAAATATACTTTCTAAATACATTTTTCAAAAAAATATTTATTTAAGTCACTATTTATAGACGTAAATGGTAGTTAAAAAATGTCCCAAAAAATTGTAGGTCTGTTGATGAAACCTCGGAGATGGATCATCCGAAACAAAAAAATCAAACGGTTTTAGATTCAGTATATTAATGGCTATAGCGCATATCATGATTTTTGATATATGCAAAAATAACAAAATGGCGGATATTTTTTGAAAAAACGTGTTCTTTCACCGTTTTTGGCAAAAATGGTGAATAGCAACATTTAAAAAAATCCTTGATTTGCGCTAAGAATATGTGGTCAACATTTCATATCGATCGGTTCGGTAGTTTCGAAGATTTTATCAACAAGCCGTCGAAAAACGCGTTTAAAGTTTGTTTGGGTTACATAAATACATACATTTAAAAAAATGTATTTCGCAAGTGTATTTATCAAGTGCAACAACTTTTATATCAATATCTATAATATAAACCTATAAAAAAATTCATCAAAATAGCCTTTTTAGTGTCTGAAGTGAGGAGACCCCTTAATGTATTCGCCTATGGTAAACGACTCTTCTACACTTGATACTCTAGAAAATAACGTGGAGTTTCTATTATGATATAAACTCGTCTACAGGTGTAAGCAAGCTCTGGATATAGATTCCCAGAGCTTCACCAATGAATATTTAAAAATTCAAGTTCGAGAATTAAAACGAGGAATTCATTGTAATGTGACAATCAGCACATTTTCTACTTCTGCTACACTGGATTTCTTTTTGAATTTCCAGAAATTATATTTAACTACAAATATTGCAGAGTACTTGTGTAAATCTATTAATCGCTCATCCACTAAAAAACTCTCATAACACAAAAAATGCAGTTTTGAGAAAAACGCATTTTAATTTGTTTTTCCACATTCGTGAGACCCGTGTGACGTCAATATTTATCTAAATTAACTTGCAATGATTTTATTTATTGCGAAATTGGTTATTATTATTTATTAATATCATTTTATGGCATACTTATCTCAAAGACAATTTTTCTGTGTTATGACAGTTTTTAGAGGATGAGCGACATCTAAAATAGTTTCGTGAATTGACTAACATATAGACAACGCGCAGCCTAAACCTCTGAATATAGAAACATGAAATTTGAAAGATATGTTCCTTAGAAGGTGCACATGTGCACTAAGAAAGAATGTTTCGAAAATGAACTCTTAAGGGGGTGAAATGAGGTGTAAAAGTTTGTATAAAAAATTATATTCCTTGTATCTATAATTATGATTGTGTATTATATAATTATGATTGAGTGCTTGCCCAAAAAACTTCACCTCACCACTCGCGAACATTATTTTAGATATTAAAAAAAAATCTAGACAAAAGAGAATGCAATGCAAAAGATTTTTCTTTGCAGAACGTGAAGCCCGATAACGCAGTATTAACGGCAGATTCTCAAAAGAACATAGGCAACCCACTTTTCATGGCAATCAGTGGATTCGTCGGCATGGCCGTCGTGTTCATGATCGGTGTCTTGTTGTTGCCACGTTTCGACTTGGGTTTTCGGGCTGCCGACGACGATAAGTCCCACAGTCTTACGAAAACCGTCGGCGAAGCTATCGATCGTCTAAACTGCACGGATTTCGATGATCCTCACACGAGGCTCGACGAGAGACTCCGAGTTTTCTGCGAACCTGCAAAAACACCAAAGTAATTGAGCCACTTGTTCCACACTTACAGTTCGGAAAAGTGCATAATTGCTAAATTTCCCATCACTTCGGATTATTGCGTAATTATATTGGAGTAATATAATTCACTTTATTTCTCATTTTACGAAGATACTTTATGGCTCTATAAAATGATCGATATTATTGGAGTATAATTTTGCAATTATTCAAAATTTTCGAAAATTTTGCAATTATCCATAGTGATCGAAAATTTTGCACTTATCGAATGCAATCGAAAACTTTTGACCGGCACTGCACGTACTACAGTTCTATGGCACATGTGTGGAATTTTTTAAGGGGAGGTACCTGAGTAAACGGCGCGTAAAAACAGGTAAACTTCGGGAATTTTTGTCTCAAGAAGTAATGTTTCGATTGGATCTGAGTTTTTTTTTTATTGGAAAATATGTACATTGAGCTATGTTGAGGAATTTTTAAAAATAAATTCGTTGACTGGAAGCCAATCAAACGCGATTATCTCAAAAGATAGTTTTCAAAGTCGGTGCCAGATGTATCTCGAAAACGGCTTGTCCGATTTTGTCGAAATTTGGATACAATATTCTTCGATAGTTTTTCTCGTTCGCCACGTAGGATTTTTTTTTGAAATTTTCATTTTTGACGGAACTGCGACCTTTTTAATTTAACATTCCTTTTTCGTTCGCAATTTCCGACGATTTTGGATTGCATACAAATTGCATAAAAAAGCAATGGTTCAAATGAGAAACCCCTACGTGGCGAGCGAGAAAAACTATCGAAGAATATTGTATCCAAATTTGGACAAAATCGGACAAGCCGATTTCGAAATACATCTTTGAAAACTATTTTTCGAGATAATCTCGTTTAAATCGCTTCCAGTCCACGAATTTATTTTTAAATTTCCTAAACATACCTCAATGTACATATTTTCCACCAAAAAAACCCGGATCCAATCGAAACATTAGTTTTTTCGATAAAAATTCCCGAAGTTTACCTGTTTTTCTCGCCGTTTGGTACCTCCCCTTAATCCACTCAGTCTCTATTTTCCATGGATCTGGTAGATACTCGTTACGTTTTGCTCGATTGTAATACAAGTTTGACAATTTCGCGATTTGTGGCAGATTTATAACGCGAATTATGTACGAAATATTTTTTGTTACGAGCATATGCCTCGGGCTTTTACGACTTGAGAGTTCTGAAAAACTGAACATACGTTTTGTTAAATTTACTGTAATATTTCCCAAAGGCATAATATTCAGTGCATATTTTTTGGAGTACGTAATAGTTATATGATATAAGAAAATAATAAAAATATGATATATGAAAAAAAAAAAACAATTAGCGTAACATTTATCTCGAGTGATACCATCAAAGAATGAAAAATATTTGAAAGGCCTTGTAAAAAAGAAGTGTCCGGTGTAAAAAGCGTGCCAGGTCGATTGTAATATAAGTACGATTATTTTTCACTGTTGAACGCTTCGTTATGTTTTCATAATGATCTCACTGCGCAGACCTTCATCGGTGGTGTTGCTGACGAGGAAATCAGCGTTGCGGAAAGAAGCGACGAGACGAAGAAAAATCGCGAAAAAATGTAAAACCGCGCACTGCAAAAAGGGCCTCGAACGAAACGGTCCAACATGAGAATAGTTTGTTCAGGCTAGACATAAGATACGCGATAATTTGTAGCGAATGTATTAATATATTTATTCACATCAACTGCCTCTCTAAATGATTTCGTATGTGTGTGTCTGTGTGCATAAGTGTCTGTGTTTTTGTTCGTGTCTGTGTACATTAGTTACAACGTAATAACTTGTCTCTTGAGACTTACAAATATTTATCGAGAATCATTTCGCTAACTGAATTCGTGAGGCCGTTGTGTCGTGTCTCATTTATTTTATTTTTGGTTTGTTAGGTTTCTTTAACATCGAGTGTGCTGTTATCGTTGACCGCTTCGAAACTTTTGTTGTATAAAAAAAATAATAAAAAACATAAATCGATCGGCTCGGCCTTATATGTATAATTTTTTCGTCAATAGTAAAAAACTGAAGATCGTAAATTCACGATTATGAAAAGCGTGATAACACTTGACTTGTCGATTACGATCGTCATCACCTTGATCACTCTCTCTCTCTCTTTCTCTCTCTCAAGGTACAAATTGACCGTTAGCGTCTTCAAAGAATATAATACAAAATCTAATGCTAATTCATTATTCATAGATCACTCGTTATTCGTGAACTTTATGATATACGGGGCCTTCCAAAGCAACTAGAATTACGTCGAAACCACAGTACTTTTTTGTCCCGAAGCATCTAGCTCAAAGGTTTTTCCATCAGTATGCAGAACATTTTGCAAAAATTGTACGAGACTAAAATCGATAAAAAAAAATATGATATGAAAATCTCAAAAACGTTGCGTTACGTATAAAATCCACTTGTACCACACAGTACATGGAATATCGAACATGTTTGGTCTATTCTTTTTTTTCTATCAAGGCGGGACCACTGTGACAGGTAAAAAATCGATTTTTTTTTTTCATTTTGTCATAGTATACATATTCAATATGTGAACACAATTTTGGGTCAAAATATTGAAAATTGACCAACTTACGGACGATTTAGTGTGACCAGGTGGCGCAACGATTTACAACTTTCAATCGCGTTTTTCTCGAAACGCAGTCAAACAATTTTAGAAAACCAACACTTTCGTAATTGCAGCAGATATCGTTGATCGTAGCCGTTTTTTTTTTTAATTTAGTATTTTATTCTCAAGTCTCCGAATATAAGTAAAAATTTCGCCAAAACGAGACCTTTTATCTAAACACCTGCTATTTTGTAAAAAAAAAATTCTTCAAGAAACGACCGCGTACAACGAGAACTACATTTATATTGTTTATAAAACTTTTTTATCCTTATTTTTCAAACCAACCATGGTCGAGTTATCGATCCGGCCGTCGAACCACATTTTTTATACAGAGACTCTATTTTACTTCAATGACGGTGTTAATTTTTAATTATTAAAAATAAAAATTCACCCGAAATAAGTTCAATGTATGCTTAATAACATAAAGTTTTTTTTCCCAATACCAAATAAATAATCTAGCAGGAAAAAACAATCGGAAAAACGACCTTTTTGGCCCGTCACAATGGTGTCCCCCGTTAAAAATACAGTAAAAAGTATCCTCGGTGGATTTTGTTCGGTGTAGAAATGTAAAAAATAACGCCAATGCCATTCACAATGAATTTCGTATAAAAATGTCGTGGGCCCGAGGAGGAGAGTAAAGCGTTAATCGAGTTGGAGTTAATGCCTTATATACATGTCCACGTTAATCGTCATTTACGCGGCATTCGATACGAATTGGTACAATTTTTAGCCGATCGAGTTGTGCGATTTTGCAAATCAGTTTACTCCGAAAAACAATTCACGAAAATTGTCTCACTCCGTAAAATACGCAGTACGGAAATACATAAATTTTGACGAGGCAGACCACGCTGGTTCAGTCTAAAATCATTACACCCCCAAACTTTTATAAACCGCCGATGGACTTTGATTGTCAATTTGATAGACAATATTTTGCGCATTATCTAAACCTATACCAATAAATGAATAACCGACTACATTTATAAAAAGTTGTTCAAAAGCCTTCTCCTCACTTAGTATAAAATTGGAGCATCGTTGTTTGCGTAAGCGCGATTTTTTTTTCAATCTCTTTTTTCATCGTAATAATGTTCGAGGGGCTGAAGTAGCGCGATATGCCTCATGTACGTGCTGTGCGGCGAAAATATCGTATGAAACGTTCGAGTTTCACTTTTTATTATTCATTTTTGTCTCGTTAAAAAACGTTACTTTACAAAAGTTTCTCGCAACGTCGACTCGCTGGTCTTTCTCATTGGCATAAAAGAATGGCGATTTTCGAGCCGGCTATTTCGAAATAAAGCCTGAACCTCCGCAATGTAATTCCGAAACTTCTCAACTGTTTTTATTTCCTCGCAAATCTCGATTATCACGCTTTCACTGGTCACTTGGATTTTGAAAACCACCGGTAGCTCTGTTACATCGCCTTCGCACGAATAGGCCGCACTCGGACACAGGCGAAAACAAAAAATTCTCACATCCACACATACGTGCACTGTTCGAATATGCGTATTCTCGAAGAAATGTGTTCTCTGTTCGAAGTCGTCGAAGATAAATCTTTACAATGATATAGTGTCTCATTCGCGACCGGAAGATCAATTAATACCTACACGAGCCGCGTTCACTACGATGAGGTAGGTGTGGCGAGCTTAGATGTTTACAACGACGATCTTCTAACGTTTATTTTTTCCCAACGCGGCTCGGAATTAGACCGAAATTCCATATCTTCCCAGCCTTCGTCTTTTCTAGTTGTAGAAAGAAAAAAAAATAAGATCGATATTGAGCGACATTCAAACGAAGCGGTAATTCAACCGTAGCGAAGAGTGACATTTCACTACCGTTCACATCAAATTACACGAACTGTCACTGACCGACGATTCGTCTTCTGTCCCTCGTTGGGAAAAAATGTATACAAAAATCCGATCACACGTGCATACTTCCAGACGGAACATTTTGTTTTTGTTTACTCGCGAAAAATCCACGTTGCACTGCATCTCACAAAATCCCGAGCACGAGCAAACGTTTCGTCTTTTCGTCGCCTCTTGTTTCTTCTTCGATAGCTCGCGCTTGTCTGGCTTACTACGGCAAAATTTTCAGTGGAAAAACCTCTCGGACTGGCACTTTATATTATTTCTCTATATATCTCGTATCTCGTCTTGCAGAAAAAGAAAATGATCGATAAGCTTAAATACTGATTATTGTACGTTTAGAGCCGTCCACGTTCGAGCTCGGATCTATCGACATTTTTTTCCTTCAAATTCGATCAATCTCAATTGAGAGAAGAAAAAAAAACGGAGAAATTACACCGATTACCCAATGCGTTAAAAAAGGACGTAACATTTAGTATGTATTGAGTATTTTGTCATTTGAATTTACGATAAAATAAATTCCTTTTTTCGAGCATTGGGCACGCTGACACTCGCATAAACAATATTACACGCTCAACAATATACATTGGCAAAGCTCCACTAGCTGTGTACATGATTTCTTTCTGGCACGAAACGAAACAAACAAAAAAGAGAGAACTTGGTATATTTTTTTGTTCGTCGTTCACAATAGCAACTCTAGTAGCGATACTTTTAACAATATAAATATATATTTTTATAGACAGACAATATTCGTCTCGGAGTAATGGCGCAAAGTACAACGCAGTCGAGACGAAAGCTAACGACTAATTTACATCAAGTATTGAATGTCATTTGTTGATGAAACTATATCGCGAACAGCTACGGGCACCTCGCGTAACTGAAGAAAAATAATTTTTTCCAAAAAGTGTACGATATTGTTTTTTTTCGACAGTGAATAAAGCGTACGTTTTTCAAAGCAACGAGATGTGCCCATATCTGATGGTGAGGCGTTAAAAGGAAAGAGTTAACTTCAAGCTTCGATTATATAGATCTCAGGGATGTTGAGGCGAGGAAGAAATGATAATAATGGAATGAAGACGATTCTGCAAATGAAAGGAGAATAATCGGTCATGATGTTGATCAGATGATTGTCTGTCTCTCTTTCTTACTGTTTCTCATTCTCACTCTGTCTTTGCCTCTTGCGAAAAGACCATGACTTACGAATTCGCGTCACGCGCGCCGCAGCTAAACTTGACTAGAAAATAAACGAACGAATGAACGAATTTTCATCTCGAAAAAATTCAAACATGTTTTTTTTTCGCAAGCTCTGTGCAATCAAACGTGTTTCATTTTGTTTCGTGAAAAGAAAAACATCGGCAATGCCGAACGAGAGATTCTTCAAAATTGTTCTTCGATTGTAGAATTGAATATTCAGAGCCGCGTGTGAAGCCAATGATCTTCTTTTTTTCTCAAACTTATCGAATTTTTTACATACGTATATTTTATCTGAATTTCAATGCCAAACGGTTTCCAATACTAATTTGCACGATCCACGAAACGCTTTCAACGATGAACCTTTACGGATATACAATGCCATCCTCTGACAAACACAAAATCTCCAAATTAGTCATTTTGAGTCGCAATATTGTTTTATTTCATCGTTTTCTACGAGAGAAATCCAAAAAGAGTTTCTCGCTCGATGCCCCAGCCCTCCAACTCCTGCATATAAAAATTCTAAACCAACGTCTCTCTCTCTACACTCTCGCGTAGCACAAAATTCCCTATGGAAAGTATTCTGCATGAAATATCTCGTTCCGTGACTACTCGTGAGAACTTGTGTGCATCAAGTGGCCGAAATAAAGGAACAGTTTCCAAAATGTGTACACAGATGTGAAAAAAGTCGTTAATGCGGGTAAATGAGTTAACGATTTTCAACATTACACGACAATTACATTGTTGATCTCCAAGCATTTGCATATCAAACATACAAAATACGGAATATAAAAAGATATGACTTGTCTCGCGACGTGCGATTCACAGCTTGTACAGCTTGACGTATCGTTACGAGCAACGAAAGAAAATATATATTGAGAGAAAAGCCACCGATCTTTTCAGTTGAGACGTACAATCTTTCAAATCGAATATGAAATATATCGAGTCAGTCTTTCCATGGTGTAGAAGAAAAAGTGTGTATATACGCGGGACGAAAAACTGCTCGGCCTGAACCGTTTTCTTTCACAAGTCGACCATCCGAATGTCTCATACGACGGTCTGGCAATGTACGTTTTTAAAAAATATACATACGGGAGCGTGTGTGTGTATTTATATTTATATTTACACAAATAATGAGAGTGATTAATATTAAATGGAGATGGTCGTTAATTAATTGTCGGACGAGACCGATCACCGTTTCAAGCATACGAGAGTGCTGAAAGGTGAAAAGAAAAATTGTTAGGACTGTCATTTCACCATTAGTAATAATGTACGATTCGTCGATCTGCATTAGTGGAAATGTTAGGAATAATGCCAAGCTTACGCGCTAGTATTGTGTATATATATACACACGTAACTTAATTTTGCACAATTTCACATTTATACGAAATACGTTATCGTCGTTCTGTCATTGATAAACACCATCGGCGACGGTTTCGTAACAATTCATTGCCGATAGTATTTACGTTTCTTCTTCAACTATGTAAAAATCTACATACTGTTCGAGCGGTGCGTGAAAATCATTCGGAGCATCTCGTTTCTTCGTTCTTTTTCCACGGGGATTTTTCATTCATTAATATTATACCAATCCAATTCGGGAGAGAGGGAGATTCGCATGATCGCCAAAATTCCTTCTTTTCATATCGCTAAGCTTACGAAGACTCATACTGCATGCGAATAACAAAAATTCGCCAGTTCATCGATTTGGAACATTTCGTAGTAGTCTCGAAAAATTCAATATGCCAAAAAAGATTCAAGAACTCCAAAACGAGACACGCACGTCACCGTCTCAAGATGAGAAAAAAAAACGTTCACGAATGATGAATCCGTTCGTTGGTCGTTCGTCAGCTTCATAGCTCGTAATTCGTACGATAAAGAAAAATTGTGCGTTCGTCACACTGTCCAAATGATCGTCAACAGGTACGCGAAATTGTAGACGGATACGGATGAAGATATTTTGGTGTCTCGCGATACATATTGCTTTGTAGCATAATAAAAAATTATATTAAAAAAAAGCGTCAATTTCATTCTCACCTTATACCTAATCCTCGATCTATCGTTTCTTTTTTTTTTGGACGATAGTCGCACTCCTGCACGCCTGTACACTCGTTGCATACAGTCGTGGAATAATAATAATAATACGGCAACGACAATATCGCGGCTCTCACGAGATTCTGTACAACGGAGACTATGCTTCTTTGGTTTTTTTCCGAGAAAAAAAGAAAAGAAGAAAATCATTCACAGTCGGCCAAACGAGCTCGCATAGCTTTCGATGAGTGAAACGGTCGATAAACTCTTTCCGTCCAACGACGACTTTAACTTGACAAACGAAATTGTCAGTTTTGCGTTTTCTAAATTCTCGGACCTCCCTTCATTAAGAGGCCGGCTCGTCTTCGGCAATGTTGTGAAGGTCCGCGTAATTCACGATTGCTCGATGAAGGAATTCGTACTGTGCCTGCAAAATCACATTGATCGTCAGTGACTTTTATGAGGAAAAAAACTTGGAATTTAGAGACGAAAATATATGATTAAATGTACGGGAAAATTATTCTGGAGAAAACTGCAACGTGAGGACTAAATATGTCTATCGGTCATTTTACTTTCTTGAAATGTGGCCTGAGTATTTTTGTTAAATTGAGCGAATCTAACGTTTTCGACTGCGGGATCGCCTTGAACTGGGTTTTAAATATGAAAAAAAACTCGCTTCGGGGGTTAAATAACTTGATTCATTTCTGCAAACGGAAATCTTCTACGAATATCAATTTGTCTGCTTGCAGTATCAAATTTGACCATTTTCACTTGGTATTAAAATGATCGGCGATAGCATAGCAACGTATAAAAAATGCAGTTTTCAGCCCCCCGTACGGAATATGATTTGGTCATCTAGATACTAAGAAGAAAAAAAATCTGAATTTTTCCAACATTTAAAGCGTTTGGCTACTGTGAGCATTTTAAAACCCACGTTCGTCGCTTGAGGCAACTCAACTTGAAGAGGAAGATCCAAAATATGGTGCAGGAATCGCAGATTTAACGTAAACTTATTATTACAACGATGGAACTGCTAGTAGAACTTTACGGAATCATCACAGTGTAAAATTTTCAAACAATTTTTTTTGTTGCATTATCCGATAGTATACATGGTTATAAACGTTCTGTCCAATCTTTAGATCGAAATTCGAATTACTTCGGTCGCTGCAGCCCGTTTTAGAAAATGTTAAGCCTTTCTTAGATTTTTAAATGCGTTTTTCTCTGAATGGTATTTTTCAAAACGGTGGCCACTCTCAAAGGAAGAGTTTTCAAGCTATCCGTTTGAAATTTTAACAGAACGTTCTTCACGTCATTTCTTATGTTGCTACGGAAGCTTTTTGTTTGAAATCTTCCTATCTTTTTTACGAAAAACTGTCGAAAAAAGGCTAAATTTGATACTTTTTGTTCAAACCACCGCCATTTTTTCGATTTTCACAAAAAAACCTCCATAGGGACCGTAGGCTTTCCTACAGATAAATAATCATTTTGAAATTTTTGTTTCAGTTAAAATTTGCGGCCGCAATCCTGACCACCATGGGACACCATTTTTTTCCACGCAATTTTCCGCGAATAAAGACAATGTTATACAATAAATAAATTAAAAAAGAATAATTTTGCATTCTTATCGATGCTTCCATATGTAAGAAAATTTAGACCGATTAGCTTATCCTATCCACCTAAAAAAAATCGGGAAAATCGGCTATTTTTCGGGCGGTCACACTGTGATGATTCTTTAAACGCGTTTTTCTCGAAACTACGTTTTTCAAAACGGTGTATACGATTTCTTGACATTTAATGAACGGATTGACTTGAAATTTGATTAACGTATTCAGTGTAATAGTAGTTTAGTCGTGACTGATGTTTTTCTCCTTAACCTTTTTTTCATTAGTTATTAACAATAATAATGTCATTTTTCCTCGAAAAATCGAAACAATAATGTAACTTTTTTCCGCTAATCGAAAGACAATAACGAAAGCTCGGTCGAGCCTTACCCAATGGTATCTATTTTAAAACTCTTTTTTTTGTTTTAGACGACTCGGGTGGCCAAAATCAAGTACACCGTTGAGCCTTTCACGTCCCAAGATCCTTACTGAGATTGTTTATAACTTCGCTAATTATTTTTTGTTTAATTTGGTACCCGACTTTGTTAATGTACATACAAATAAATGTAACGTCTTAAGGTCGTTTCGATGAAAACTTACAAAAGTGCCGATCATTCCATGCCTCTGAGATCGGAGTTTCTTCGTCGTCGTGAATATATCGACGCGTTTCTCGGTGCGCAATTGTTGCACCAATATACTGAGTGCAACAAACATGGAACTCCTGTCCGAGCCAAAGCTGCAATGAATAACAAGAGGACCGCTGGCCTCGACGTCGTGGCCGAGAATCTGATCGACGAGTTCTATGACACCTCGGGTGACCTCTGGAACTTCGCCCTCAACCGTTGGCCATCCGTGATACTGATATTGCGTTACGACGACTGTCTCGTCGGTTTTCGTATTGGCAACGCAAAGTTCTCGTCTCGTGTAATAGGGACAGCTCTCGCTTTGTATGTATCGGACTCTGATGTGATCGTAGATTGTCTCGTCATCGGGCCAGTATCGTGGACATTTCCGTGATCCTTCGTTCAGCTGAAAACCAAAACGAGTAAACGTCAACTATCATGTTTTTAGTTTTTTCTTCATTTTTCCAGATCTGTGCAACGTATCCACGATCGTGACTTACGTCCGACAGCATTACGATTGTCGATATACACTGTTCGGATATCATCCTCCAAAAGTCGGCTATCGTAGTGTCCAGTGGATCTTGCGTTATAACGAACGACTCGGAATTGTCGTAGCCTTCGATGAAGGAGGCATTGATATACGTCGAATGTTCTCTGCCGGGTATCGGCGTCAGTATGACACGATTTCTGTCGTACGGTATAACCAATTCACTGCGATTCTTGATCCTATTCTCATCCCCACCACCGACCGAGAACGATTTACGATCTTCCAACACAGAACTGATTTTCTGCGAATTTAAAACAAGTTCCTAAAAAACTGAGATGTGAGTAAGCGCCGTAAAGTAAAAGCCGTAAAAATAATTGGCAATATTCTTTACGGCTAATACATCCTTAGAACGCACGTACGAACTTACATCGTATTCCTCCTCCATGCGGCACTTTTCCTTGCCGTTGTCCCTCATTCTGAGCTTCTCGACGGCGGACTTCAGCTGGGCGATCGGTATTTCCGTATCGCCGTACAGCGCCATTTCCATCAAGGAACGATATATGAAAATATACTGTTTCAACGATTGCACGAGGTAATTACGTTGATGCCGCAGATCGCAGACGGTATTGAATATCGAGACTTGGCCCTCCTCGGCGAGTTGTTGAAGCAGCGAATCGAGAGCGACGAGTGTGCCGGTTCTTCCGACACCGGCGCTACAATGCACGAGTATGGGGCCTTTCTCGAGGGAATAAGCCTCGTTGACGCGTTTGACAAAGCGCAAAATAGCGTGCGGATGCTCCGGCGCCATGAAGTCTTTCCAAACGAGAAAGTGATACTGCACGATCGTGCGCGCGTCACGTTCGCCGGTGCGTGTCATTTTTAATTCGCGAACAACGTAATCGGAGAAGGGCCTCTGTCGAATGTGCTCGACGGTGATGTCGCCGAAATTTTTCGACTCGTCCTTGTCGGGCCAGTACTTGGCGCACTTGGTTTTCGAATATTCCTCGAGATTCGTGAGCATGAGAACGAGCTCGAGATGTTGTTCCCATATCATGCGCCAGTAGTCGCACACCGTATTCTCCATCGGGCCCTGTGCGCATATGAATTTCTTTCGTTCCTTGTAACCGAGCACGAAATTGCCGTTTATATAATCCGAGCCGCATATACCGTCGATCTGCGACAAACGGACTCTCGTCTGATCGTAACACTTGATGTCGGGATAACGATTCTTGTAGAGATTTTCCCGCGCCTCGGAGGCGCGTGTCGTGCGATCGGAGAAACGATCGGGCAGCAGCTCGAATTCGTGTTGAAAGCCGTAATCGGAGTCGCGATGTCGCTCGAGATAGGCCTGCAAGAGTTCGGCTTTTGGTATGGGCGGCATGTCGGGTGGACTGGCCGCTACTAGCTGATGCCTACCTCTCAGACTTCTGCAGAGATGCCTATCCACAAAAAGGCATCCATTAGAAAATACGCGAAAATACGAACGACGGGGTTTCCCCTCGATACCCGCCTCCAATCGTAACAACTCACCTGAAACTGTTTCTCAGCGTTATAATCTCCTCGCCCCGTTGCTCCGCTCGCTTCGTGTATCTGTGCAATACGCACAGCGCGATGAGAAGTATCGCGATTATGAGAATCAGAGCAACGACTATCTGCAGTATCACCTCAACGCTGCTTTCCTTCTGTGCCGCGATGTTACGAGAATCCGCCCCGCCGTAAAGCTGATGAAGATATCCGCTGTAAGCGGGCAATACTTTACCCTCGCGCTCACCGTAAACTGTAAAAGTACGTGAAAAAGACGGAAGAGTCTGAATGTCGGATATAAAAGGGAACACAATGCGAGTCGTAAAAAATGGACAAAAGGACACGAATGGAAATTTTGAAACTCAAAAGTTTTGGAAGAATTATTGCCCTCTATTTGAGGCGTATTATGTTTCAAGTGTATTGGGAGGTTTTTCAAGATACACGCAGTAACCGATTCGCTCAGAACGCTCATACTTAAGGACTTTGGAGCGATTCAGTTGAGTCAAATGACGGTTTATTCATTTTTTTTTCAATGAACCTGAAAAAAATGCATACGAGGTACAGATTTATTCTATATGTGCTGATTTTTTAAAATATATAATTGAAGGGCAAAATTATGCATTTTAACATTTTTATTACGTAAAGTAGAAAAACTTTGGTGTTACTACCAACTTGAAAAAGCATAACATTATCGATGATTATTATGAAAAAACTACGACAACGAATGTTTTATACAATTCACAATGAAATTTTAAGTAGTTCATAATTATGCTTATTCATATTTACGTCACGAGATTTTTGGCCCATGGTTTACGATGAGCAAGATGAGGATTTTTTTTTTATAGTTCACAAAGCTTCAGTTTGCGTTAATCCGTTGTTAGAAATGGTTTATCTTGGTGCTAAATAACAATAAAAATTACATAACCTTTAGTGTGAAAGTCTTGCCCATCTAACCGCGCGTTAAATTACATACATTAAATTATTTTTTATCTCTGATGTTTGGTGGTGAAAAAAGTTCAAAAAATTCGTAAAGGCTCAGTATAGTGTAAACAATAACGTATTTTTTTTAAATTAAATTTAACCTTGGATTGTGGCTAACGCTCTTTAAGGGGTCCTTAAGGGGTACTACTACCTATACCAGTGTGACACTTAAAAAAAATCGATTTTTTTGCTTTTTTCGGCAGTTTATACTTTTAAGAATATTCTGTAAAAATTTCAAGGCCGTATCTCTAATAATTTTATTTTGCAAAAATCGATAGTTAAATCTTTAAACGCATTCTTCTCGAAATGAGATTTTTCAAATTTGCTGACATTGTAACTCAAAGAGCAATTATCCTATTGACTTGAAATTTAAACTGAGTACTCTTGAATATATTTACTCGACAATGACGTAGAATATTTTTGATTGCATGAAAATTGACGATTTGGCATTAAAAGAAACGATCATTTTTTATGCAAGAAAACAGACTTTTTTCATAACTACGCCATTTTGTTAGATTTTGATATTCTTCGAAAATCCTACGTCATTGTACAGGAAATACCTTCCAGTTTAGTGACATTTTTTTTTCCTTTTTCGGTTTCAGCTACTCAATCGGCCGGAATCATGTCAGCAGTGGTGGAACTTTTTTTTGCGCCTCCAAGGCAGCGCATAAGTCGCTTGGATCTCAATATTTTTTTATGAAAAAATTATGTAATATAGATCAAATATAGCCAAATATATTCTTAATTTTCCGAAACATTTAACTGAGTACTTTTCTTCCAAAAAATTCCGAAAATCATCCAAATGTTCAGCGTTCGCACTGGTATAGTCCTTTAACGGGCTACATCTACCTAGGTGAGTAAAAAAATTGCAATTTCAAAAAATATTTTTATTCGATAGTTTCGGCTTTTAGCTATATTCCCTGAAAATGTCATTGAAATATTCTCCCAGTCGGCTGGGCGGGCCATAGCAGCAGCATACTTCATACTTTAAACGCGTTTTTCTCGAAACACTGTTTTCAACGTCGGTGGATATGTCTCGAAAACTGGATGGATTGTTCCCAAATTTACAGGAGATACGACGAGAAACATTTAAAAGTCGTTGACGATCTTCACTTTTTAATAGTTACGTAAAAATGATTTTTTTTTTCATAGATTTTGTATGCTCGAGTATAAATTCGTCGCCGTTGTTAAAAAAATGATTTTAGGAGCTGGCAAACAAAACCGGACTTGCCCACACTACGTCAAAATATTTTATTTTTCGTGTTTTTCAAGCACATCTTGATTAGCTCCCAAAATATTTTGAATCAAATCCGGCTCGAAACACCTCAAAATTTGTTAAAAACTGCCTTTTTGAGCGAAATAACAGTTTTTGGGCAGAAGAATAAATAAAAATTCAATTTGACGTGGTGTGGACAAGTCCGGTTATGTTTGCCAGCTCCTCATTTTAATCTTCAATAACCCGTTTGGTTATTAGATTTCGGATGGATCGTTTAAACTGGAGTGTCTACCACAAAACGTCGCGAAAAAATTTCCTCATCTGCCGGCGGTCATGTTTATTTTTAAGGCGGGATATATATTTACAACGATCAAAAAATCGACATCGTTTTTTTTAAACGATAGAACTATATATGTAGAATATTTGCCTAAAGTTTCAAAGCGAAATTCGAAAAACTTCAAACCTTACAGCCCGTCAACGCTGTGCCTCACTGCTCAGATTCGGAGCGAGCGTGAACTTCGAACGCGTTTTTCTCAATCAAAACTGCATGATCGAAATTGGCGTGCAGGATTACTCAAAAACTATTAAGCCCATTGAGTTCAAACTTGGTAGAAATATTGATAATATTTTATATCTTCTACTTGACGAAAATTGTTTTTGAAAAATTGGAAAACTACTTTTTTAATCTACATTTTACAGAAATGTTGATTTTTTTCTCAATGCGTGGCATTTTCTTAAATTTGGATTTTCTTCATTTCAATTACCGTCACATAGAAACTATATATGTTGTAACTGAAAAAATGTTTGAACTTTTGTGCAAATCAAAGTTTACGGGAAGCTAGACTGCACGCCGATTCGCAGCTCCCGCGGCGACCTTTCTGTAACACTCTGCCACAGCTCCATCATTTTGATGATGAATTAATTTAAAAAAAATTGTTTTGTATACTTAAATATACTATTAAAGTATACCTAAAGTTTTATAATTGTAGAATAATTATTTCTGAGTTTAAAAAATCCCTCAGTCAGTTATTTTTTTCCTGTCTAAATGTCTAAAATTCCGTCTCAAAGGCTCTCACTATGTGCCTCTATTTAAAAAAATGCATTTAATTTCACCAACCGTTTCGCAGAAAAAATTTCGGAATTTGGCCATTTTTTTCGAGCCTTTGGGTAGCCCTTTAATATTTTCCCGTCAACACCGCTTCACTTTTCAATCGTGTGATATGTCAATTTCCGGTTAACGTTGCGATGTCGATACATGTGATTTTCGCGCATTCGACGTAGCAACGATGATGCTTGAATGCAGATAACATGCTACGTGCAATGGCGGCTGGAAAATGATCATGATAAAATTACCGATAACTTCGATGAACGCGGTGTAATTGGCTTTCTCGTCGATAAAGCCGTCGTAGGGTGGATACTGTCCGGATTCCGGTGGATTCTCGACCGGGACTGGCTTTATCCCGGGCGTATCGTCTCTTTTGCGGCGAGCGGCCGCCGCCGCCGAGAAGTTTCGCAATTGACTCGTCGCGGTAGTTTCCACCGAGGTCGTATCGACGGTAGTTGGCGCGGTACCAAGATTCGAAACGGTAGTCGTTTGTATTATTGTCGGTGGAATCGTCGCGTTAGTCGTGACCGTGCCGAGAATTTCGGGCACGAGATGAAGGCTCGGTGTTACTTTCGGACGGAGACCTATACAACGATCGCAGGCGTTACTCGCGTTGAATGATTCACCATCGCCGAGAAAAACTTCTGGCAAAAGGCGATCGCTGTCAAACATTTCGGCAAGATAAGCTCCACCGGCCGGTGATGCGTGAGCGTAATGATACGTATGAATTTCCATCTCGTCGGGCGCTGGCAAATCGCCCGTTGATCTCTGAGGTCCCAACTTCACCATGAACACTCGATAACAGCATATTGGACCGTTTCTCTCCGATATCCTCGGTAGATACAATTTGAACAATTGTCTACCCTCGCTCTCTATCTTACGCCACGATCGCAGATTCAAATTTTCTCGGTCTGGTACCGTAACGGGCATCGTGCAATTTCCCACGGCATCTTTACCGGGACTGCGCAGTCTCGTGACACACCAGGCACGTACCTGTTGACAATCACAGTTGGATAGAGGACATAGTTGCGAATCGGGGAAGGACGGATTCGCGAAGATTTTACCCTGGAGGGAGTTGGACGGAAATCTATTTGGAACGAAATATTTTTTTTCTGAAGTTACCCAAATTCCGTCGATATGTTTAAGGGGCTATACCAGTGTGACCCTTTCAAAAAATCGGTTTTTTTGTTGAATTTTTGGACAGTTTATACTTTCAAGAATATGAGATGAGATTTTTATACTTTCAAGGATATGCAATGAGATTTTTCAAATTTGCTGACATTGTAACTCAAAGAGCAATTATCCGATTGACTTGAAATTTGAACGAGTACTCTTGAATATATTTGCTCTATAATGAGGTAATATATTTTTGACTGGATGAAAATTGGCGATTTGGCATTGAAAAAAACGACCATTTTATAGATAAGAAAATAAACTTTTTTTTCATAACTACGCCATTTTGTTAGATTTTAATTTTTTCGAAAATCGATTTTGATACTTTCGAAAAATGAAAAATGTTTGAAACATTTTTCGTCCCGAAAATCACCCAAATTTTCAGTGTTCACTGGTATAGCTCCTTAAGCTTTAAAAATCACGCGATCATTTTTTAGGCTCCTTATCGCTCCTTAGCGATACTGCAACCCAACCCAAGTCTAGAAAATATGATTTTTAATAATAAAAATGAGGAATTAGGAGAAAATCGCTGACTCCAACGATGCAAACGTCATGCCCATAGAAATGTAAACACTTTTTTAATCATCAATAATAATCACGAGAAAGTTCCATGTACTAATATTTTGGTGTGAAATCCTTGAACCAATTTTGAATAGAAATTTCAATAATGTAAAATATATCGTAGAGTGTAAAGAAACTAAAATGAATGCGTGACAAAAAAATCCTTGACTTTTGAACACCGTGTTCGATGTTTTCTCAATCGAAGCCATGAAGTTTCGGCGTGGTGAAGTACATTTTTACGACGAAAAGTTATAAAAGATGAAATTCTCACCGAATAATTAGTGTTTGCTGGTAGACTCTTGAACTCGTAGCTGTATTCGAGGTCTTTGACAGTTTTGTCGGGTAACTTCCACCAATCTTTGCCAGGTTTGCCGAGATCATTGCGATATTGGGCAGCGCCGATAAGTTCCAATTGGTAACGGGTTATATTTCCGTTGGGTCTTGCCGGTGGTTTCCACGTTACGGAAACGTACGCCGTATTGCTGATATTGTCGAAGCGACAAGTGACGCTAAGATTTTGCGGTGCGCCGCACACTAAAATCCATAGTCATCGTTCCCTTTAGAGGCTGCCGCGAATTTCTCAAACTCGGGGATTTTTTTTTTTTTTGTCAACTACGATAAAAGCCTTATTGTGTTTACCTCCGTCCATCGTCGTGCCATTGACAGATTTGCTCCAATTGCCGCACTGCTTTGTGTACTCGCTGCAAGCGGCGATCTTAAACTGATAAGTCGTCGCCGGATCGAGATCGACGAATACATACACGTTGAAAGTTTGAGCCGGATATATGGCCTCCTTCTTCTGCTCACCGTGAGTTACCATCAGATTATAATAATGTACGTGTTCCCGCAAATTCGGCGGTGGTATGTTCCAACCGACCGTTATCGATCGATCCGTAAAACCGTTTACGGAAACGGCTGGTACGAAGATGGGATCTGAAAGAAATTTTTCATAAAGACTCTTTGAAGAAAATCGTTTGCCTTTTCATTATTTTAATATTTTCATTTGAAACTGGTATTGTTCTTATTCTTATTTTAAAACTGTAATTCTCATTATTCGTATTCTAAAACTGTTATTTTTTCTTTGCAATAGCGAAGTTTGCAGTTTTGCTCTACGATCAGTCGCAGTTTTCCGAAATTATCGAGATGTCAATATCAATGGACTCGCGCGAATTCTATGTCAACGGAAAGTAACATTGTACGCAAAAAAGAATGATGTTGAAGTTTGCATCGTTGAAACGCAACAAAAATAATTTTGTTTCTAATTTCCAATTTTTTTCTGGCAAATCAAAGGTACTGTGAACTTTTCTAACATCCTTATTAGACACCTACAACCGAAATCTATCCAAAGTGATTTTGGATAACAATGAAAATGGAGAAAATAGAAGATGAAAAAGAATTTTCGTTGCATTGAAACGATTCAAACTTCAGCAACGTAAAAAAGAAGCAACCAGAATTTTTGTTGTTGAATGTCGCAATAATCAATAAACAGGTCGTACAGCTAAATCTTCGCTCACTCTGTAGTGCCAGTAATTCTTTGAAATCTTATATTCAATTTACACGAAGAAATGGATTGAATCGCTTCATAGCACGACGAAATTCGTATCCTCAGTTTCCAATGAATGGAATTAACCAAAAACTATTCATATAAGGACCAGTTGTCTATAAATTGCGTCAGGGGAGAAGCTAGCCATCTTTACGAAGAAGCGTAGAAATCGTGCGAATTTGAGATCTTTTTAATCATTGTTACTCATTGACAAAACGCGCACGACTTGAACTATCTGTAGGCTTTACAGGTAATGAAGTCTGCATCGTTGGAATGCAATGAAAATATTATATTACAACTGCTGGATAAATCATTTATACAATATATAATATAATCTACTGGCCAAAAGATTCTGGGCACTTCAGATCATTGTAAAACTTTCAATCACTTTGGATAATTGCAAAATTATATTAGAATAATGTAATTCACTATACAGAGCTATATAATACGTTCGTAAAATAATGAGTGAAATAAACTATATTATTCTAACATTATTTGGCAAACATTCGGGGATCGAAAGTTTTGCAATTATCCGAAAACTTTTTGCCGGTAGTGTATATATAATTTTTCATCCACTGGGCTTTTTTGGCAAATTATCTTTGCGAAAATTCCTGAATCATTTTTTAAGTCGTTTATATAGAGGTCTCGAATGAAAATCTGCTAAAGATTTTATAAAATAATAAATAATATAAAAACGAGTTTTCGTTGCATCCCAACGATGGAAACTTCAACAGTATTCAAAGTTATTGTATAAATGTTTTTCAGTAGGCAATTTTCCAACGTCACGGTTTGTAAAGGATTTGAGTGTATCACTGAACGTTGCAAAATGGAAAAACTCAAGCAAACTTTCCGAAAATTTCAATGTTTTTTTTCATGAAATACCTTCCGTAAGAGTGGTGATCCATCGAGGATCCGTTTGTATCTGTGATCTTCCGATAGCGTTCATAGCGCTTATTCTCAACTGATACGCTGTACCATTTTCAAAGCCCTTGAGAACGTAACTCGAGTTGCCACCGCCAATTTCCCGAGCATAAAATTGCCACTGATCGCTGCCATTTTTCATATGCTGTATCCAGTATTTCTGGATGGGCTCGTTACCGTCGTTCACCGTCCAATTGAGATATATCATATGAGCACCGACAGCCTTCATAAAGTCGATATTAACCTGCGGCTTGTCTATAACGAACAGACTTTGGGTGGCGCTCACGAGTCTATTGTAATCATTCGCTTGACAAGTGTACGTGCCGTTGTCACGACGGCTTACGCTCTCGAAAACGAGCGTTGAAACCACAAACGTCTCGTTGATGCGTTTCAGTGTCGAGAGTTCTTTCAGATGCTCGATGCTCTCTGTATCGTTTCCCTTGAGCCATGTGAAATTCGTCAGGGGATCACCCGCTATATGGCATACCAGATCAACCGCCTCGCCCACTTTTCTCCTCACATCTTTGGCTGGTCTTATTTTACCGGGCTCTGAAAGTCAGTAATTGGACAAACGTGAATCGGTCGCTTGAAACGGCTGATTGCCAAAACCTCGTGACAAAGCTTACAGTTGGTAACGGATGGTTATGATCAATTTACTTATTTGATGTTGATTTACGGTATTGCCATGGAACAATTGAGATTCTGCCAGCACGATTGTTCAACAAGTATCTTACGATAGAGCTCTTCCAATCCCCAGTTACATTGGAGGAACGACTTCTCTCAATTGGAACACTTATTCTCAATTGAACTTATGCATCAGAAATCGATCTCCTCTGATATATTACTCCGATTTCATGCTCTTTGACACGAGCGATTAAAAATGTCAATAAAAAACAAAATACACATACGAATCTTACCTACGATCCTAACGAATACTGTTTTGTTCAGTGTTTCTCCACCGTTAGTTTTGCCTTCACAGGTGTAATTGCCGCTGTCCTTTCTGCTGGCTTTCCTCAGATCTATACGACCCTTGGATGTAGAAAAATCCGAGTCCCTTATAGTCGTGAGATTTCTGCCGGCGGAGTACCACGTTATTTGTCCAGGCTCGCTCAGTTTGCACGTCAAGGAAGGCGTGCTGCCGGTTTCTATGGCATCTATTTTTTGCGAGCCCTCTATCTCTAAAGTGGCTATTATCGCTCTATACGTAGTCGACTCCTCTGCGCTTACTTCTGTGGTAAAACCTACAAAGTCCAAAGACGACAGAATTCAAGACTTCTAACCGTTCGCTTCTGTCTTTCTAGCGATGTGCCCGATTGCCTGTTTACATCGCAGAGAGGACTGTATAGTGTATGGAGAGGTAAGGGGAAAATTTTGGAGTTAACGCCACTCTTCGAGCGTGCTAGTAGCGACGAAAGATTAATTAGCCTGGGCAAGAGCTACCGAACTTTGGCCAAAAATGAAACGAGCAATGTCCCGAAGGTATGCAGCGGACAGCAGGCGAAGGAAAACTAGGAATTCGAGCAGAAGTAACAAAGTTGCGATGTTACAGCGTCGATGGATTCGTGCAGTCAACAAGATACATTAAAATGCATTAAAATTGCATTCAATAGAATAAATTAAATGAAAATAAAATTAATGAATTTAAAATGGAGTCAATTTATGTAAAATGCAATGACTAAATTTAAAATGGAATCAATTCGTTTAAAATAAAAATCCCTTCTGAGTTGATTGAAACAAAGGTGCAGGCAAAATCAAAATATCAAGAAAAACATTGACCAAAGTTGCAAAGTGCCGAATAGTCAAGTGAACAATTGCACTGAAAATGTACAAACCCTCAGGGGTTTCCTCCCACTCAATTTCCTCCCACCAAAAAGAACCAAAAGTGTCAGTAGTAGAAGTGAATAAACAGAATATCTCAAAAACAAAAAACAACACCGAACGAGCCCGGCTGACGAATAAATCGAGAAAATACAAAATCGCACGTCCACGTTGAGGTAAATATTGTCGTGACCATTTGCCGATGCATTTTCGAAATAAAAATCACGTCCGAAAAGAGACGCGAAGAATGCCAAAAGTCGTCGGAAAGCGAAAAATACAAATAGCACGACGCACAAGGCGCGTGAGTACGAACGAATCGAATTACGATTCGACTAATCAATTTCCACTATTCCCAGAACTACGGAGCGCGTGTAAAACTGCCGAAAAACACTGCACACAGAGCAGTGGCGTGTTAAAAAAAAAAACAAAACCTTTCCGGTTGCGCGTAAACTTGGTGAGTGTCCGCGAGAGTTCCGGAACTGAAGAGGGCTTTTTTTTCGGCTTTTTTACAAATTGCTTGCGGCCTCGTTGTACTCACCGTTATCCACGTGATTGGCACGAACAACAACGATACAGGAGACAGTGAGCCAGGTTGTTAAAATCGCCATGGGCAAACCGCGGCTTCGTAACATGGCGTCTGTGACAGCCGGGCGTGTTTAGCGGCAACCGACCGGGTCTATGCAACCGGAGGGGCAGGAGGGGACGAGGCGGGCAGTAGGGGCACGGGATCCCTTTAACTATAGACGCTCGCGTGTTGTAACTTTATTTTTCTTTTGGCGTCACCCACCCGCCAGCACCCCGGAAACTCAATCACTTTGACAACAACGTCTCATTTTGTTCGGCGGGGCTTTTCTCTTCTTCTATCGCCGATCCGACGTAGGCGGCTCTACGAGTGTATCATCCAGCGGGGAAAGCTCTTTCGATCACTCGTACATCGCGGAGAACGTCGCGAACGCGGGCGCGAGAGAGCACAACCACTCGCTTGTTACTTCGGCGATCATCCGCGAGTTTATCACCACGCTATGTCCCTGGGCCGGAGGACGACACGCTACTGCGTTCCGTTCATCGAGTGAAATGAAAAGTGTCCGTGAGCGTATTGCGCGAAAGGCTTTTTTTTAGTACGGCGATAGTGGCGCTGCTGTTCGGCTCGAGAGATACCTTCGATTGCAACGCTCCCGCGACTTCCGGTATCGATTAATCGAAGTATCGAGGGCTCGAGACGCGAGCGGAGGGCAGTAGTGAAAAGGGCTTTGCATAATATTTTTTGGGGGAAAAAATGGTGCGATTTTTGGTTACGGAATAGACGAAACGTTTGTGGCGAAAAGTTGAGATGAAGTTTTTCGATGTATGATGAGGATGATGAGCGTAGTCGCTGTTCTTTACAGCATGGAAAAAGCTCGCACGTCGAGCTAGTGAATAAGTTGCTTCGATAATCGATTCGGGCGCCGCTTGTCGACTGATCGATTCATCGAATAGTTGGGAGAAAAGGGATAAGGGAGCGTGATGTCAAAATTCATCATCCCCGAAAAGTTACTTCCCAATTATCGTGTGGATACTGAAGGGAATGGAACTCCAGTTTTCTATACACTTTAGGATCACGACAGCCTGTTAGTTACCGGAAAAAGGTGTTCGTGGAATTATTCTTTTGCATCTGCAGCAGAGGAATTATTGACATGTTTATGTCGCGAATTTGGAAACGGATTAAGGGCTTGAGAGTAGTTGAAATTGTTGAAAATATCGATTTTTGGTTTTCGACGTATTCTCAACATATAACATTTCAAAAATATTCTCTGAAAATTTCAAGTCGATCCGAAATTGCGGGAGTTATGGGCGTTAATAGGTCGGTTACGTGAACCGGCGAATTTTAAACGCGTTTTTTTTTTCAAAATGACTTACAAAATCGGTGACCACTATATCTTGAAAATCACTGCACCGATCAACCTCAAATTTGACAAGCTTCTTTCACATATCAAAAAGCAGGGCTTGAACGGAAGAATTATTTTTTCGACGCATCGTTTTTTTTTATCAATGAAAATAGAAAGTTTTTTTTAATCAAAAATCGATACTTTGACTTTGGACAGCGGCCATTTTCTCAAAAACAAATATTTCATTAAATCCTTCGTCCAAGCACTCGATAATTCCATGCAAGAACTAAATGCGTTTGATGTTTTTTTAATTTCGGATAATTTGTTTCCGAGCAGCAGTGGTCGCCGCGGAAAATGTTTTCCAAATAGTGCTTTGCACAAACCATTGTATCTACCACATCTATAAATATTTTTAAGTACAAAAGTGGTCAAAGATACTTAAAAACATACTTTTTAATGTACAAAAAATTGAAAACCTGCACACGTTTTTCTAGAAAAAAATCGTGAAAATTCCTCTTTTTCCGGCACCGAGCTAGATGTAACCCGTTAAGGGAGCTTTCCAGTGTGAAATTTTCAAAAAATCGATTTTGTTTTTTTTTGCTTTATCGAATAGTATACACTCTTCCCATCGCTTCTTTGGCATCGCTGATTGACCGTAAGTAAACGATTTACCTAAAATTTCCTCACTTGAAACTTTGAACGCGTTTTTCTCGAAACAGCATTTTTCAAAACGGTGTCCAACTTGGAGGGCAGAGTTTTAAAGCTATCGAGTTGAATTTTTTACACAATATTCTTAACGTCATTGTTTATCGTGCTATGGAAGCTTTTTTTTTGACATCTTCCTATTTTTTTGTAAAAAAAAACTGCCAAAAAAAATGCTAAAATCGATACTTTTTGTTCAAACCGGCGCCATTTTTGCAAAAAAAAAAAAAGCCTCCATAGCACGAAAGCCAATTATATACCGATCAATAATCTTTTTGTGTTTTTTGTTTCAGATCAAAATTGTGACCCCCAACGTGGACACCACATCCAAGTGCATTTTCTGCAACAATTGTTTCATCATTTTTATAGATATTAATTAATAAATAAATCGATCTTTAAAAAATTGTTTTGTATTCTTCAATACCCAATTAATATACAAAAAAAAACCAGACCGATTAGATTATTTTTTCTTTAAAAAAAAAAATCGCGAAAAACAGCGATTTTTCGGGCTGTCACACTGGAAAGCTCCCTTAAGGGAATATACAAAGTCAACATAACCTCACAATTTTCATACCCAATTTTCTCATAGATGATTAACTATTTTAGAAAAAAAAACAAAGCATTAGGCTCTGGAGAATTCCCTGACGCAGAGCTTAATGATTTCCTTTTTCCCTAAATATTATTCATCTCTGAGAAATCTCTGTTCGAAAATTTCAGCTATCTCTCTCGCACTCATATGTCACGTGGTGGATCTTCTACTTCGCCTTAAGGGGGAAGATATACCGTTAGGCGAGGAAAAAATTGCAGATTTTCGTGATTTTTTTTTAAGGAAATATTTTTATTCACTATTTTTGAGACTTAGGGAATGTTTTATTATTACTTTGCGCTGTTACTAGCATTTTTTTAAATGGATCTTCAAAAATTGCGGAGGTATGGCACGGTCTTCTAAACGGGTTGCGGCGTATTAATCCGAGAAAACTCAACAAAGTTTTTTATTTTAATAACATTCATACGAAGAATATGAACTAAGAAAAAGTGGGAATTGTTGAAAATCGATGAAATGCTACGCTTCGAAAAAAAAAAAATGGAATTTTCCGAAAAAAAATGCCTACATTTTGATATAAAAATGCTTACATTTTTTTCCAATATTTCGCATCACGTTTTAGACAATAAGGTAAGAAAGAATTATACCAAATTTCATCAGAATCAGTAGCGATTAGTTTTTCAGCTATACGTCACGCCAATTTTGAAAATGCAGTTTAGAAAACCGTGCCATACCTCCGCCATTACGAAAGATTAATAAATAAATAAAATACCATCCAACAGCGAAAAGTAGTAATAAAACGTACCGCAAGTCTCAAAAATGGTGGAGAAATCTTTCCTTTAAAAAAAAAATCATGACAATCAGCAATTTTTTCCTCGCCCAAAAGTATCTCCTCCCTCGAACCGGAAGCTTAGAAAAATTAGCCCAAGGTAAAGAATGTTTAATCCCCACGACGACATTCACTATTAAAATGCATTTTTTTTCTCTCTAAAAAAGAAGTTGCTACTGTCGCGAGCTTTTTAAGATACGATAAGCAACAAAAAAAAAAATTATTGGACGAGTTTAAAAAAATAAAATAAAATGTAAACGTTATCCTCGCCTAAATTTCGTAAGTGTCGAAAATATCGTTTGCTTCTAAAATTCTTTTAGAATGGAGAATCAACGCGGACGTCACGCCATATATATATCTTTCATTTCGTTTCCTGACGCAGATAATCCCTGTATCCAGGTAAGTAGGTAAGTAGATCGGGTCGGAGTCAGCCTTTCGCGTTTGTCAATCAAAAAAGCGCATAGGGTGGTCTCAACGCAATGAGCATCACATTTTCCGTCCCTCTCTCTCTCTCTCGCACCCATTTTTCTTTCACATCGCCTTAAAATGACTTCGAGAGGGGACAGTGAGGTGGCTAAACGCGTAATTCGTTTAGCGTGAGGGGCTGGAGCAGCAGGCGTTTGGCTTCCAGTGTTTTGCTGGTTGTATCGGGGAACAAAGTTGTCCTCGAAGCTGATGCGCGTATCCTCGTTCGCGTAGTCACCACTCGGAAAGATGAATTTCGCGATTTTAACGCGTTGCATTAATCGCCGATCAATTGACAAAAAATTGCCACGTCAATTTAACAAGTTTGCCTTCTTTCGAAAGAATGCAAAATAATATTGACGATTACAAATTCGTGTCGCGAGTATTCGTGATTATATTTGAACACTTGTGAAGAGATGTGTGCGTTTTTAAAAAATAATTAATTCAATTTCACAAAAATAGGACTTGAAAAAAGAATTTCATTTTTAATTATTAATTTAAACAGTCAAAAAAATAAAATACAAATAAATGAATTATTAATTATTCTTGAACATTCACGAAGATACATGTGGGTTTTTTAAAATAATAAATTGGATGTCGGAAGAATAGGACTTGACAAAACTTGTCAAAAGAATTTCATTTAAAATTATTAATTGAAAAATAAGTTTAACTAAAATATAAGTAACTGAATTATTAATTATTATAAATGAAAAAATAAAAAAATTCAATTAATAAATTAATAAGTTCATGATTATTAATAATTGAATCAATAAAAAAACTAGCGAATTAAGAAATTAAATGCTTAATTTATTGATCGGAATATTTTGAACCGCAATCTCCAAAAAGTGGCATCGTACTTTATTGAATTCGTAATAATATTCCATCCGGAGTAAAAAAAAATACAAGTAATGGTTTTTTTTTCAAGTTTTGAGCGTAGTGATCCCTTGAAGACAAGGACAGTTTTATCTTCGATGTAAAAGTGCCACCCGTTGGTGGTTATCCACCAAGCTCAGCAACCTCGCAAACTCATGTGCTGTGCCTCGATCTGTTTTGATTGTGTCGTGATAAATCGGCAGGACGCGATTAATCTTCATCAAAGCTATGGCATATCCTTCGAATTCTCCCGTCTACTACGATCCCACGTTAAATTATAACTAATTACGAACCCACATCACAACGACAGTTGATTAGTCAATGCCAGCCAGATTATCGATAAATTAGTGGTTCGTGTCAGAAAACAAAAAAATGTCAAAACGAAATTCTTTCGTCCCGTACGAATTAATTTCGCGACACCCAGTACTGGACCATCGCATCTGTCACGATCGATTGATGTTCGTTTATTCCCTCGCTTTTACAAATTAATTTTTCCACTCATACCGATTCATTCGGTGATCGTATCGAGATCGATGGGGAGTTCTTCAGCGGCGACGATGTTAGGGTTTCTCGTGGTGACGTTGAGCTTCGCGAATGCCGTTTGGACGAACGAGAGCGTGATGTGTACCGGAAACCACACGCTCCTCGAGGCTCCGGGAGACGCGATCGTAACAGGTAAATATTCACAATGAAAATCGCCCGAAAGCGCAGTGCAAACTAAAAGTCCATACTAGCCCGGTACAAGGGATGAAAACTCAACACTTTTGAGCGTAAAATATGAATTTTTTACTGAACGTAGATGGTTGCATACTGAAAGTATCCCCGATAAAATGTTGTCCCTCAACTCTCCACCTTAAGAAATAGGGGTTGAAAACAAAAATCGCCGTATCTCGATAATTAACAGCCCGATGAAAAAACGTTTCAAACAAAAGTCGTTTGGAATAATAAAATGCGTATAAAGTTATCTAACGTCCGATCCTCTATCTTTGAAAATAGCGGCTCAAAGACAAGAGAGGAACCGCCGAATTTTCGAATCGTTTTTGTGCCGCTATTTTCAAAGATAGAGGGTTGGAGGTCAGACAACTTTATACGAATTTTATTATTCCAAAGAACTTTTGTTTGAAACTTTTTTCGATTGAGCTGATAGTTATCGAGCTACAGCGATTTTTAAGATTTCAACCCCTATTTTCAAAGATAGAGGGTTGGAGGTCAGACAACTTTATACGAATTTTATTATTCGACACAACTTTTGTTTGAAACTTTTTTCGATCGGGCTATTAGTTATCGAGCTACGGCGATTTTAAGATTTCATCCCCTATTTCTTAGGGTTGGGGCGAGTTGAGGGGCAACATTTTATCGGGGTTACTTTCAATATGCAACTCTCTTCAATTCATAGTCAAAAATTCACATCCTACGCTAAAAAGTTCTGGGTTTTAGTCTCTTTTTCTGGACCAATAAGGGAGGGTGAAGTTAAATGTTTTCTACACTTGAATTTTTTTTTCTCGATTCCTCCAGTTTTCGTTGACACGAATGACGGCCCATTTTGCAACGAGACGACGGCCAAGGGATTTCAGGAAGTGTCCACGGCGCTTTACGTGGTTCAAATGTTGAACAAACACGACTTTGTTCCCGGTCTCTCGTTGGGTAAGCTCTTTCAACCGAATTAAGGCCTCAGGCCACTCTAGAGGTCGAAAAGTAGGTTTTTTTTCTTCAGAAAAACTACAAAATAAATCGACAATTATGTGATGATTTTTTAGGCAAATTTTTGGAAAGTGAAAAATTCGTCGGATAATTGTTAATAACAAATGACATAGACAATGTATTTTTCAAGATATATTCAACATTTCAAGTGAATCGATTGAAAAATTGTCTGATTTATGTTTGCGGCTAACTTAAAAAATGCAGTTTCGAAATAAACGCTGCACAGCCCCACCATTTTGAAATTACTCGCTTTAAAAAAATTATTGTATACAGTCACTGATATGCATGATAAACACCCTTTTTTGTAATCTCGATTTATTTTGTAGTTTTTCTGAAAAAAAAATCGCCAAAAAGCCTATTTTTTCGGCCTCTGGAGTGGCCTAACCCCTTAACCTTTATTTTTTACCTTTCCATTGAATCCCGTGCAGAAATTTTGGCAGGGATACAGCTGGATTCTGACTTGTATCCCGGGCTCCCAGTCGGGATCTAGTCCGATATCGGATCAGATTCGAAGACTAAATGTAAGATCCGTAAACTGGATTCCATTAGGGATCCAGAACCGGATCCTTTAATGACTCTAAATAGATTCCCCATGGAATCATTGAGGAATCTGGGAAGGATCACGGGTGAATACAGGCTGAAATAAAATGTCAAAAATGGAATTATGACATGTTAAATTTATTATAAAAATAAATAACATTTATAAAGTTTTGGTGCATTAAACTATCAGTAAAACAAATTTGTCCAAAGATTCAAATGGCAGATCGCGCTCTTCGCGAGATTTTGATGTGAATTAAAAAAAATTCACATCAAAAGCTGTGAATGCAAATGTATTGACAAGAAATTATAAATACAAAAAAATTCACAAAATTAGTTGTGAATTTTTTCGTATTTAAGACAAATTAAAATCAAATTCAAAATGATTAGATTAAAATTTGCGCCAAAAGTGAGTTCGTACGTATTTTGAGAGAAAACATTGCATCGAGGCAAAGAAATTTTTGCACATAACTTTTTGTGCGAACATTTCTTTGCCTCGACACAATGTTTTCTCTCAAAATACGTTTACACTTGTGGTGTAAATTTTAATATAACTGTCGTGAATTCGATTTTTATTTTCTTCAACTTGAGGAAATTCACAACTCATTTTGTGATTTTTTTCATATTTATAATGTAATATTTGAAACTCGCAACTTTTTTTGCAAAAATTTCTTTGCCTCGACGAAATGTTTTCTCTCGAAATACGTAAGAACTCACGGTTGGTGTAAATTTCAATCTAATCATTGTGAATTTGATTTTAATTTGTCTTAAATACATGTTTATACCCACCGACATGTCGGTGGGTATAAACAGAGACTTATTCCCCAAAACCGGTATCCCGGTTAGAATCCAACTTGCATCAGTATCGGAATATGTACGACGACGATGGCATAATTTTGAAAATTTTGGCATCACGTGTATTTTCGGTATTACTATGTAATTCCTATCTATAGATAGGAATTTTATAGATAGGAATCTATAGACAGAAATTCCTATCTATAGATAGGAATTCCATAGTAATACAGAAAATCCACGTGACGCCAAAATGTTCAAAATGATGCCATCGTCGTCGTACATATGCCGATACTGATGCAAGTTGGATTCTAACCGGGATACCGGTTTTGGGGAATCCATGACAAATCCTGATCGGGATTTGATCGGACATAGGGTATCCCGGTCAAAATTTCTGCATGGGATGCAAGAAAATACGACGACAGTAAAGTAGACGAGGAATAAAAAAACGTAAGAAAGCAAGAGTAACGACGATGGCGATTTTCCAAATCGTAGGTCTAAAAATATTTGACACCTGTCACGACGGCATGACAACTTACAAGCAAGCACTCATGGAGGCCGTGGCTTTCGATTGCGTCGATTATTACGAGCTCGGTATTCTCGTGCCCGCTGCATACGGCTCGTTACTGAAGCCTCTCGGCGATTACAACGTTCTGCCGGTGAGCGTTTACAAAGATGCCAACATGACGAGTGCGCTCGTCGACACGATGCTCGAATTTTTGAGCACCACTTACGAGGTCGTGGATCTTTTGCTCGTCGATTCCAACGAGTTGCTCGCTCGTATCCTCGATGCCAGCCGAGAGGCTGGCATTTGTGTAAAGAGCGTTAACGAGGTTGCCGAATTGGACAACGATACCGAAGCCGTTATCGTTATCGTCGGCACCAACGAGAGTTTACGATCTTGGATCCAAAAAGGCGATGACTCGTGGGTCACTCGGAAAACTTGGGTCGTACTGCCGATTGACGGTTGTTACGTTGACGGTTGGTACTACGTTGTTATTGTTCCTGTCATTGATGTTATTTTTATTATTGCTATAATATCAGTAAGTATTATTGCTGTTACAGTGATCAGTAATTATTATTGCTGTTACAATTATTAGTTATTATTATTGTTGACGGTAATTATGATTATTATCAGTAATTGTTATTGCTGTTACAGCGATCAGCAATTGTTATTAAATTTACGGTGATCATTATTGAAGTTACAGTAATTATTATTGCTGTTACAGTTATCAGCAATTATTATTATTGACAGTAATTATAGTTATTATCAGTGGTTATTATTATTACCTGTAGTTATTATTATTATCAGTAAATATTGTTGCTGTTAAGTAGTTATTAATGTTATAATGCTATTAATGCTGTATCAGTAATTATCAGTAATAATTATTATCATCGGTAATCATTATTATTGACAGTGATTATGATTATTATGAGTAATAATGATTATTATCGGTCATTGTTTTTATCAGTAATCATTATAGTTGTTGAGTAATTATTATTATTATCAGTAATTATTAATGCTGTTGGGTATTTAATAGTAGTAGTAGTATTTATCACTTCAGGTATACTCTTCCAGGGTGTTTACACATAGAGTTTACTACATACACGTTTCCCCTTACAAAATTTTCTTATTTCTACCTTATATTCTATTGTCGTTTTGCCTTTGTTTCGTCCCGCATTCGCTTCCTCGTTTACTATTTTCCCAATTAGTTTCTCGCAATGTTTTATGTACGTACATTAGGGTGGCCGTTATTTTGGCGTCGGTAAAAAAAATTTAACGTCTAGCAAAAAACTAATCAAGACATGAACAAAAAAATCTGTGTAAAATTTGGACGCGCTGGGATAAGAAGAACACGTGCCACCGAGCAGTTTAATTTTCAAAATTACATACATTTTTCTTATGGCCGCACTGAAATATTTACAGTACTACCTCCCTAAGAGAGCCCTCGCTAAGAGAGAATTTCCCCGCCGTTCCGCTTGAGCGCATTTTATGGCTTCCCCCACCTAGCTCGAGCTGTCCAGTATACCCGAGGCCTCCCGAGTTTGTCGCGAACAACTCCATAAGAGATCGCGAGCGATTTCAGAAAATCGCACGTCGCACGATTGTCAAATGGATAATATTCCTTTGTATAATAATATATACGTTTAAGCCGTAAAGTCGGAGAAAAAAACATGCACCATAATTAAATTTCAAGTAGTAATTTAATGCAAGTAAAATATATTTTCGATTCAGCCATCCCGTTTTATTTAAAAATGAAATATTTATACATATATATACATTGTATATTTCAACTTGAAGTATATACACAACATAAATTGTTAGTTACATTTTTTTTGTACACTGTACAGTAGAACCTCAATTATCCGAAAGATGACTTAGTTTATCCGAACTCTCAATTATCCGAACGTTGGCGCGAAAGATACATTGTTGCTCGCTGCCACCGCCGTGAGCAACAATGAGCAACCCAACGCAATCTCTCCTTCCCAAACGGCTGCGAGACTTAGCCGCTCAAAAACGCTTTACAGCCGTTCGTCAATTAAAAATGGACGATTTTATTTTTAAAAAATATAAAAAAAGCATTCAACTTTTTCAGGTATTTCAAATACATTATATATATATATATATATATATATATATATATATATATATATATTTCAACGTTAACATATATGTCAAATTATAATATATATGTATGTACTGTTTTTATATAAAAAGGTGTTGTTTATGATCTCGTCCCAAAAAACCCACGTTTCGATTATCCGAACTTTTGATTGTCCGAACTAGTCTCGATCCCAATTGGTTCGGATAATCGAGGTTCTACTGTATATGTTCGAGTTTCGGTAACGAATATACTACGTATATTTTTGCGAACAATAAGATAATTCAACAATTATTGAAAGTTTTACAAATGTTTCCTTCATATGTGTTATAATATTGCAACAACAAAATATACCAAACAGCAGAATAAAAAAACGCGAAGAAAAAGAAAGATTTACACATCAATATTCAATGAGATATACTTACGCATGAAACGACGAAACACCAGTACACTTTCCGCAACTCGTTTACAGTTTTCTCAACACTTTCGTTCGCGCTCTCTTATCGAGTTCGAGTGGAGAAACACATACACGCTACCACATGCGCGATTTTCGAGCGCGCTAACCTAGCGGTGGGGGAAGGCTTCGGCGACGAATTTCTCGAGAATTACTTCCCCTAACCGCCCTAGACCGCTCTCTTAGGGAGGTAGTACTGTATTAGTCTCATAATATTAATTTAAAAATCTGGAATTGGGTACATTGATTATTGATATATTCGTACCTTTACATGAAATATTACATAAGTAATAGCAGTCCATCTAAGAAATGATTGAAGTAGAGTACATTTGTTTACGTTCGGAATTTTTTTTTTATATGCGGCGACAACTTGAAGAACAAATTGTATTTGATCTTCATCATAAGTCAATCGATTTTTATAATCGGTGATAAGTTTGATCCCTCGCTCCGCTATATCATTACAGACTCTTATTTTTTTTATCAATTGCCCGCCCATTTGATAACTCTCGTTTGAGTCCCAAACAGATACATCGGTGTCGAGAAAAGTACAATCAATTTTAAATCGTTCGAAAAACGCCATAGATTCCGGACTAATAAAGAAATCAATGTCTTTATCGAGCAGAAAAGTAAAGTCTGACTGGAAAACCTGATACTATTTGGAATCGTATCGTAAAATCGAAATAAATTTGCAGAAACGTAAAGATTTCACGTGTTATATTTTTTATATGTCCAACAATGGCAAACCAACTCGGTCGGTAATGCTCGGTCGGTAAAATGAGCGGACGAAGCGCCACGACCAAATTTCGAACTATTTGTCTGCACTATATTTTGTATTATTGCCACTACAGTTGGAAAATCTTCTCGCAGGCTCAAGAAAAATAATATCATTTTGAAGCATTCAATACACGTTTATTATATTATTATTTGCATAAAAAACCGCTCCGATAATTAATTCACTGCTTCTATTTCCCGCCACAATGAGACCAAACCGCCAGGTGCGTTTTCAAATTTTCTATTAATTTTTCAATCTACTCCCGACTGAACATAATTGATGGAAAAAAATCAGTAAATAATATATTTTGTACCTCTTAATATGTACAATCAATGTACCCAATTCCAGATTTTTTAATTAATATTATGAGACTAATGAATATTTTAGTGCGGCCATTAAAAAAATGCATGTATTATTGAAAATTAAGCTGCTCGGTGGCACGTGTTCTCCTTATCCCAGCGCGTCCAAATTTTACACAGATTTTTTTTTTCCTATCTCGATTAGTTTTTTTGCTAGACGTTAAATTTTTTTTACCGAAGCCAAAATAGCGGTCACCCTAACATACATAGTTCAGTTACAGGCTCTTTTTTCAGCATCGTCTGTATCTTTCTATCGATTTGCTCTCCTTCTTTATCCCCGATCCATTTTTCCAGAGCTTCAACTATTTTTTTCTATTTTTTCCTTGGCTTTCTCGCACGTGGATATATGCACTAAGTTTTCTACTTCCTATTTACATCTGGTATTTTTTGTCACTATATCCTTTGTTTCCTTCCCTCCCCACATTGCCACATCGTTGAGTAATTATCATTATTATCAGTAATTGTTAGTGCTGTTAAGTAACTGTTATTATTATTAGTAATTATTATTGGTGGTAAGTAATTATCATTATCGTTGTTGATATTATTATTATTATTATTTTGTTTCAAGTGGTCTCAGAATTAATTATATATCATTCTCGGAGAGTTTCGTCATAAATTCATTTCACACTCGAGTAAATATGCATACCCGAGTAAAAATGAATATATATAATCATATATAATTGTGTATTAATTGATCATATACAATTGTATACAAAAATTGGCCCGATAGAATTGTATATATTTGTATATAAACGTATACAATTTGTATACGTTTATATACAAATTTATACAATTCTATCGGGCCAATTTTTGTATACAATTGTATATGATCAATTAATATACAATTATATATGATTATATATATATATATATATATATATATATATATATATATATATATATATATATATATATATATAATCATATATAATTGTATATGATCAATTAATTATGATCAATTAGTATATGTATACAATTGTATATAATTGTATATAAAATTTGTATATAAACGTATATAAATTGTATACGTTTATATACAAATATATACAATTCTATCGGGCCAATTTTTGTATACAATTGTATATGATCAATTAATACACAATTATATATGATTATATATATTCATTTTCACTCGGGTAGTATCTCCATATATCATTATATACAGAAATATGTATAATTTTATCAAATCAAATTTGATGGAAGTACATTTATATTGGATTATATATACGAATGTATAGAGTCATATATAATTGTATCCAAGTATATACAATAATTTTTACTCGGGTCATATACAGTCATATACATTTTTATATACCGTGAATAAAATTTTCACGTATATATACAATTATATACAACACTATATTGAATTATATATAACTGTATATAATATTATATCTAATTATATAAACCGTAAATAAAAGTTTCACGTATACATATAATTATATACAACACTATATTGAATTATATATAACTGTATATGATATTATATCTAATTATATAAACTCCGTATCAAAATAGTATCTCCATATATCATTATATACAGAACTATATATAGTTAGTTAGTTAGTTAAATCTCTTTATTTCCATGTATGCCCTCGCGGGCTTCTTACATTTCCTCCTTTCTCGTCTTCACAGCAGTTTCCCTTACTCCTCCGCTTTGACGCTATAATCCTCCTTTTGCTTACTTGTCTATTTAGTTATATATTTACACATTTACAAAGCTTACATGCTATCCTTATATTCTATACCTTTGTTGCTCTATCCTCTTTCTTTTTTGCTATCTTTTCAAATTGCCGAACTACCTCGCACATCTCTTCCACTATCTCCCTTCCCTCTAGGGCCTTCCTCCAACCTCCATCTGGTTTTTCTCCTTGTGCTCTCTCCCACTCCTCAAATTTTCTTACTGCCTGTTCCTCCATTTGCTCTTTGGCCTCCTCACATTCCCATACGTGTGCAAGCGTTTCTTCCGCTTTACCGCATACCCTACACTTTGTTTCTTTGAAACCTTTTCCGGCCTCCCTCCCCACGCTTCCACACCTCATCCTTGCCCACATTTCCCTGACTTCCCCCCTTGTTGCTCCTTTTTCCCAGTATTCTTCCATTCCCATCTTTTTCTTCCTTTCCTTGTATTCCTTGCAGAAGTTGGACCGGTCTATTTTTCCCCACATCTTCTGTATTTCTTGCTGTGCCATCTTTTGCACTGCTCTGCCGGCCTTCATCTTCCATTCTTCCTTGTTTCCTCTTCGTATTGCTTCCCCTATCTGTCCCTCGCCTGCCTGCTCCATTGCTGCGTTCACTTCTTTGCCCCATTTGCTCCCGTCGTTGTTTACCAAACCCCTTGCTTCCTCCATTAGGCATTTTCTTGGCCATCTGTCATTCTCCATCTCCATGATTTTACCAATATAATCTCCTGCCCGTTTCAACGTGATGATGTCGATTCCGACGCAACCTGCTTCCATCTTCCATATGTATTCTGGCGTGTTTCTTCTCAGCCCCATAGCCATCTTCGTGTATCTGGCCTGTGCTCTCTCTACTCGTTCTCTTCTCTTCCATCCCCAGACTTCTACTCCGTACAAAAGTCCACTCCTCGCGATTGCTTCTGCTATTTTCAGTCTGTCCGTCAGCGTCCCAATCCGCGCCCTCTTCGCGATCCCCCATGCCCCGTTCGCAGCCTTCCTTATCTTGCTCTCTACCATTTTTAGATGTTTTTCATACGTGTTTCCCGATGAGAAGTATACTCCAAGGTATTTGAACTCCTTTACCACTTCGAGCTTCGTTCCATTTATTTCCCATTCCCTCTCCTTCTTTTGTCTCCCCCCTTTCCGAAAGATCATGATCTTCGTTTTCTGGATGTTGATTTCCAGTTTGTTTCGTTTAACATATTTTTCAAGCTCTTTAATCATGTCTCGCAACCCCTCCCCCGTGTCCGCAACCATCGCCACATCGTCCGCATATTTTAGGGCATATATTTTTTCTCCTCCTATTACAGTTCCCCCCTCTTTTCTTTTTGTCCATCCTTCCTCCATGTCTTCAATAAAAATATTGAAGAGCGTTGGGCTTAGCGCGCACCCCTGCCGGACCCCTCTTGTCGTTCTGAAACTCCTCGAGCATCCTTCCGCCGTGATTACTTCATTCTGCGTTTCCTTGTATATCCTCTTGATCATTTCCAATGTCCTTCCTTTTATTCCCGCCCCCTCCAGCTTCTTTATCATCCCTTCTCTGTTGACAGAGTCGAAGGCCGTCCTGAAGTCTACGAAAGCTGTGTAAAGCTTTCCCCCCCTTTTCTTCAGCCTATTATTAATGAGTGCGTTTAAAACGAAGATGTGATCTCTTGTTCCTCTACCTGCTCGGAATCCTGCTTGCCCTTCTCCCATCACCCTCCTTCCTTCCAGCACGAACCTAACTCTGTTGTTGATGATCCTCGTGAGTAATTTGTATCCCGTGTCCATCAGCGTTATCCCTCTATAGTTATTTGCTATTCCCGAGTCGCCACATTTATGTATGGGGAATATTCTTCCCATTTCCCATCCCCTTGCCAGCTTCCCCTCCATCCATAGCCCATTCATGATGTCGGCTAATTCCACTCTCCCTTCATTTGGTAGCCCCTGGAAAAATTCTATCGCCAGCCCGTCTTGTCCAGCTGCCTTGCCCTTTTTCATTTTTCTCAGTTCCTTTTCTAATTCTTCTATGGTTATTTCTCGATTGGCTATTTGGTCCGTTTGGTCCGTTGAACTTTCCTGGTCTCTGCTACCGCCGTCTCCTTCCTCCTCTCGGTATCCTGACCTTGTTTCTTCTATGTCTTCTTCTGTGCCTCCCAGCAACTTCATAAAATATTGGAACCAGTCTTCTTCCGCTATCTGCCGGCTTCCAGTACCCCTTTTTCTGGGCCTGAACGGTCTCAAAGCTCGCCAGAGTTCGGTAGGGTTCTCGCTTTCGCACACTGCCTCCCATCGTTTCCTCCATCTTTCCTCGTATTCTTCTTTCCTCATTTTCTTTAGTTCCCTTCTCTCTTTTCTTAATCTCTCCTTCTCCTCCCCCCCCGGCTTTTTGAGAAATTGCTTCAGTCGTTTCCATACTCTTCCTTTTTGTTCTCTTACTCTCTCGCTTGTCTTCATGCTTTCTGTTCTATTTCCCCCCACCCATTTTGCCATCCCCACCTCCTGCGCCGCCTCTTTTATGGCCTCCACTAGAGTGTCCCATCTGTCCAAAACTTCACTTTTCTTTTCTTTTGTTCCCCAGATTTCGGCGAAACATTCTCCGTACGCCTCAGCTTCTTCTTGCTTCCACTTGAGCTTCATTTCTCTTCTTGTTTCCTTTCTCCGTTTCGGGTTGTCTTGTTGTCCCTCTTCTTGTTCCCTGTTGCCCCTCTCAAAAGTTATGACTATCGGTAGATGGTCTGATTCTATCCTCCCCTCTACTTCTATCTTCCTTATTAGCCCTTCCGCCAATCCGTTCACTACTACATAGTCAATGACTGATCCTCCCTCCCCTTGGTGTCCTACGTATGTGAAGTTTCCCTGTCTATCCCCTTCCCATCTCCCGTTTGCCACTGTTAACCCGAGTTTGGCACATATCCCAAGCATTTTCTTCCCTTCTGCGTTTTCTGTTTTGTCCTTCGATGTCCTCTCGTTTTCGTGTCCTTCCCCTCCTGTTATACCCGCTTGTTGTTCCCCGATTCTGGCATTAAAATCCCCCACTATTATTACTGCCTGACCCTTTTCCTCTGCTTCCTCCACTATTCTCCCTAATTCACCTTCCAGTTCCTTGAGATTTTTGTTATATATGCTTATTATTGTTCCCTTCTCCTCTCTTGTTTTCCCCAGTTGTATGTCCCGTATGACCATACCCCCCTCCCACTGACCGACTTTCCCCTCCCTTAATATATTTTTCCTGACCCCAGCTAGATGTCCTCCTATCGCCCTCCCCCTCCTCTTTTCTCTTATCGCTGCTTTGGTGCCCCATGTATAGTTCTTGTCCAGCTTGCCCTTCCATTCTTCCTCCTCTTTTTCTTCCACCCAAGTCTCTTGGACTGTTAGAATGTCGTGTTCCGCTAACCAGTCCCACGCTTCCTTCATGGCTCTCCTTCCGGCTACGTTCCAAGTTATCGCTCTTAACTCTCGTACCGCTCGTGTCCCTCGTTGTTCCGCTGTCTCCACTGCCGCCGGCCCATCTGACGAAACCCCGTCGTTGCTCGACGTTCCTCTCTTCTGGGCCCACCGTGTTTGTCGGCATCCTCGAGGTCGCCGATGCTCTCATTCCATACCTTCCATTTCCCTTCTACCTGGACCTTGAGGTATCCTATTCTTGTACTCTTCCCCTGACTCCTCTTTATGCTCGCGTACTCCTCGATCCACCGTTGTACCTCCCATTCTCGTTGGGTGGGATCCTCCCATATCGTCTGCCGTCCTCCTCTTTTCTCGGTTGCCTTCATTATTCTGATTTTATTCTCCATTTCCCTCGTTTCTACCAGGATTCCTTCCCCTGTGTCTCTCCATCTCCGGATCTGGGGTTTTATCCCTGTTTTTTCCCATACCGTCCTTTCGATGTCCCACCCCATTCCGTTCTCGGATCTCCGGACTTCTTGTACCATGATGTTCTTCTTTCTGTCTCTTCTTTCCCTCCATTCTTCCTGCCACTCTTTATAGGATAGACGTTTCGGCTTTGTTTTTACCAGATGTCTTATCCTCTCCCCGTTCGCTCGCTCCGTTCTTTTTCCCTCCGTATTTACTTCCCCCCATCCTCCCTCTGCTTGTGCATCCTCGTAAGGCTCTTGTTCCTCTCTCGTCGCTGTATCCCTTCGATACTCGAATTCCATCTCGTTCTGATTTTCATCCTTCCTCGTGTTTCCCCAATCTGCTTCCAGTCTCCTCTCCTCCCCTTTCTTCTGCTTCCTCGTCCCCTCCACTCCCTCTAGTTTTCTTTGCATTTCCGCATTTTCCCGCCGAAGCCGCTCTATCGTTTCCTCTTGCTGCCGAAATCTTTCATTCCATCTCTCCTGTTCCCCGATTAGTAATTCCTCCACTTTTTCTCTCGGGATTGCGTCACTCTCTCTCTCCTTCCCCTTTGCATCCTCTTGTATCTGCCCTTGTTTTCCCCCAAAACTTTTCACCACGGCCTCCACCGTTGTTTCCGCCGCCCTTCTTATTATTCTTTCCCCCTTCTCCTCCCATTTTTCCATCCACTTGTTCCACATCATCTCTATCTTCTCCAGGACTTCTTTTTCCCGGCTGTGATTTTCTCTCCCGCCCTCGCTGCCTCCCTGCGTGCTTCCTCGCTCCTCCTCATCCACCCGACTTTTCTCGCTGTCTTCTCTGTTTCCTTTATTTCGTCCACCTGCCCCCCAACATTCCATGATCGATCTTGCCACGATTACCTTCCTTCTCTTGAGTCCCAGTGCGCCTTTTGGCCTTCCCCTTCTCCTCTTGCCTGTCAACAATCTTTCCTCTGTTGTCTCTCTTTCCTCCTCGCTCCTTGGTCTCGGTAATTCCGTGCTGTTTTTCGGCCGCCATGTGCACTCTGTCGGTGTTTCGCAGATCCCGTCGGTCAGGCAGGATCCGCTCCTTCCTGCTCCTATCTCGTCTTCTTGGTCGGTGTTGTAGACCTCTCCTCCTACTTCCTTTTCCAGCCGCCGCTTGCCACTGTCGCCGCTGTTACCCCCGTCACTTCCGCTTTCAGCCATCTCACTCACTCTCATGCTCCGTCTCACCGCTCTCGCTTTCTAACCTCTTTCGTGTCTTTCACCTATTTGTTTCTCCTCCGTTCTATTTGTGCTGTCCCTTTATCCACCAACACTTCCACTCGTTCCTCTCCCTCTCCGGCTGTCTTCCAACTACTTTTCTTCTATTTCTCACCTCTACACTTCGATTTGTACTGTTTTTATTTTCGCTACTTGCGCCACGCGTCCACCTCGTTTCGCTTTCCAACCGGAACTCACAGAACTATATATAATTTTGTCAAATCAAATTTGATGGAAGTACATTTATATCGGATTATATATACGAATGTATAGAGTTATATACAATTATATATAAACCTATATATAAATATATATGATTGTATATCATTTTTATATAATTGTATCTAAGTATATACAATCATTTTTACTCGGGTATACGAATGAGATTGAAGATAAAAAGGAGACAGAAATAGAATCAATTATCTACGTACATTTTTTTTATCGATGACAGATCAATATAGATAAAAATAATATATAAATAAAAAAAAAAAAAAACACTCAGAAGGAAGAAAACAGTTGTACGTCTATTTCAGACGCGGTACCACCGGGTTCCTTCGTCATCAAGACAGAGACCTTCGATTTCGATCTTCTCCAAGAATTTCCATCGGTCGATGATTTCCTCGACACGAGCGAGTATCCGGTGATCCATTCGCCTTATTTGCTCAGCATTGGCAAGTCCATCGTTGAAATAGCCCAAGTACTTGTGGAGCTGCAAAGACGCACGTGTCCGCACCGCGAGGCTTGCGTATTGCCGCGCTTCAACGCGAACAAGCGCATCCGGGAGGTGTCGAACGCGAATGTTTACGAGGCACTGCACATATTGCCAAAATCGCACATCGTAAAGTACGTAGTGTCGCGACGAAACGGGCCGGATACGGAGGAATTTACTCGCGTGGCAACGTACAACGTGAACGTGACGAGCCTCCAAGTGACAGCGGAAGCGCCACTGAAGAAAATGGCGAAGCTATGCGTGAAGAGCGCCATTGGCAGATGTCGAAAGTGCGCGAATTTTCGAGTCAGACTCGACACCCACGCGGTCTCGACCGAGGAGAGGGTCCATTCTATGGCTGATAATTTTCTCAAGAGTGGCGTTCTCGTGCCAATATTTTTGACCGTTATGGCCTGCGGGACTCTCGCCTCTCTCGTCATCATTCTTTTTATCGTTTATCGATATTACGCGGAAGAATCGCTCGACGGTAACCCGAGCTTAACGATTTTACTAGCACTGGCCAATATCTTTGTTCTGCAAACGACTCTGCCATTCTGCATCAACGACGAGCCCGAGGACCTCCGGGAGTACGTCAATTCGCGAAAGATATTCGTGTCGAGCCTCTCCCTGGGAATAACCTTCTCCATTATGCTCTCGAGGGCGTTTTTTCTCGCTTTTTCAACCGGTGGCATATTGACCAGCCACGTCAATGGATATCTTCAGGGACTCATGGTATTCTTCATGGCTGGAGTTCAAGTCGCCATATCGACCATGTACCTCGTTCTTGGTCCACCCGAATCCGCCAGGGTCGTCAGGAGTTTGACCTTTGTGGCCCTTCTCGGTGAGTCCTTTTTGCGCTAGGCAAAATGCAACGTCAGAATACTGGATCTTTTTACACTGAGAAAAAAAATCAATTGAATCAAAAAAAGATATATTGGTTGGTCCAAATAAATGTGCTGCTGTGGCCTGCCACCGATATATATGAGATTGTTACAATACTATGAAATATTGGAAAATGTGATTGATTTAAATAACATATTGTTTTATTTGAAAAAGCTCTTCTCTGAATATCTACATTATCCTTCAAACAAAATTATACTCTATTTAAATCATTCTATATACAATCTGTAGATGTATGGATGAAATAATTAAGCGGCTGCTACAACATCTTTTATTTCGTACGAAAAGATAATCAATATACTTAATTATTTCTTTACTGCATCGAAACGAATATGCCATGGGACGTAAATTTTTCAATTTGTTTTAAATCTTAAATAAAAAGTGAGCATTAGAATGATCATCCACGATAATAGTGGAGAGAATATCAGATATCCAATGGAATATCAATGGAGAGAATATCAGATATTCAACTGATAAGAACAGATACTACACTTTGATCTTAGCCACAGGCCAAGAAGAGATACTCTCTAGAGTTTCTCCGGCGTTTATGTAGATTTTCGGTTCGCGCCACGCTTACGAGAAACGAGGGCGCGTGCGGCTTCTAGCGGCTACTCCGAGAACTACGGGTTTCCTCACACCTATAATTTCGGTGGCGCTCGGCCACGATTTGGTTGAATTTTTTCAACCAAATGCGCAAGAAACAAATTTTATTCTCGCATAATTTTTTAACCAATTCAAACATTTGCTTAATATTTTTCAATCAAAATGATATATTAATATTTTAACGAATAATGTACTTGGAAATCAATATCGGATATGGTGAAAAAAAAATAACATATTTACTTAAGAGGGAATGATACCTCATCGCGGTCGGTATGGTAGAACAATTATAGATTCCCAAAAATCTCGAAAACGGCTCTTCAGATCCCGTCGAAACTTTGCCAAACCACGTCAAATAGATAGACGAACAGCTGTCTTCCCCTCAAATTTTCTGAATTTGAGAAAAAAAATGTAGATTGGCTTATCATAAGCCAATCTAGTTTTTTTTCTCATATTCAGAAAATTTGAGGGGAAGACAGCTGTTCGTCTATCTATTTGACGAAAAAAAATGTAGATTGGCTTATCATAAGCCAATCTAGTTTTTTTTCTCAAACTCAGAAAATTTGAGGGGAAGACAGCTGTTCGTCTATCTATTTGACGTCGTTTGGCAAAGTTTCGACGGGATCTGAAGAGCCGTTTTCGAGATTTTTGGGAATCTATAATTGTTCTACCATACCGACCGCGATGAGGCATCATTCCCTCTTAATCGAAATTTGATCTGAATCAAACGAGCGAAATTCAATTTTTCTTGTGTACTCGAATCAACAATATTCATGCTATGAATTGAAACGCTTTTTTGTTCCTTGCAGAAAATGCATTCAAAACTATATCATTTGTTCGCGATAATTTTTTAGATAGTTTCAATAATATATTGTTCTCGGCTAACAATATATTTTCTTCAATGACCAAAAAACTTTTAATTTCATCATGTTATTAAAGTTAATAACGTTTTGTTTGGACTAATAAATCCGATTATTTACACCAACATTTTAACAATTGAATCAACGAAATTTCATTCCATAACACCAATGATATTGGACCAATGATTTTTTTTCTCAGTGTAGACGGACCCTTTTGTGGATTTTTCTTGTGAGAAGTCGTAAATTCCCGGGTGAAAATTTGTCTGGGAGTATCCAATCCCCATTGGAGTCCAAGTGGATCCCGCGCTGTTTCCTGATCAACTTAAATTGAGTTTTTTTTTATTTCAAATTTTCTTTATTTGGAAAAAATATTCTCTTATGATCTCATGCACAAATTTGCTGGGAAGTCCCTGGATGCACCCACATCTCTATAGTTATCTGTTAGGGATACCGCGCCTCGGGAGTCCTCATTGGGATCCAATTCGATTCTGCACTGTTCCCCGATCAACGTCGTTTGACAATTCATACCACTTTCGAATCGAAAATATGTGAAACGTCAGGAGAAAAAAAATCGGCTTGTTCAAACATAATCTGCACACTTCTTGAACGTGTACGTGTGTGGTGATATTGTGCCAAAGTGTAGTAAAGTAAATAACAAACGATAATTACAGTGAATTTTCAGTGATGCGATTTGAATCGATTATTAAGTGTACTTTTTTAAGACATTTATGCTGTTTTAAGATAAGATTTTTACTTTCTTTTAAAGTTAAAAGAGTTAAAAGTTTTTTCAACTTAAAAAAAAGTGTAAATCTTCTCTTGAAACAGTATAAATGGTTTAAAAAGTATATGTTGAAAATCAATTTGAATCGCATCACTAAAAATCACTGTAATTATCGTTTGTTATTTATTTTACTGCACTTTGATACATATATGGGAGGTTCCCGGCCGTTTAACCTAGTCCGTGACCCCGACCGTTTTTGGTTTTCCTGATTTTTTTTGTAAAATTGTACCCCATGAAAGGAATACTACACCAATTTTTAGATTTTTATCTCTTCTCTTTTAGGAGTTATAATTTTCCTAAAAATGTCGATTTCGGATATTTTGGGAACGTTTAAACGCTGATAACTCCTGAACTAATGGAGACATCGACAAATGTTGCTATATCAATTTTTTTTTCATTTTCAAGAATACTTTCGTTAAAAAATATGAAAAAATTATCAATTATCAATGTCAACGTTATTTTTCCTTCTAAAGTGGACACTATTTTTTAAAAAGATGTTTGCCTTTTTTATTATTTTCAAAAAATTCTCTAAAATAGAGTGACTTTTAAGACTAGTCTCATCGTGAGTCCGATTTTCCTTTTATTTTTTTTTTCGAATTAATCATACTTTTTGAGAAGATTTTTATCATGTTAATCCACAATAATGCTATTAATGATTTTGTGATTCCCAATTCAGTTTCGTCAGGCCTGAAACCGTCTATTTTTTATTTTTGCTGAATTTAACGAAAAAAAAAACAATTTATTCAGAATAGTTTTTCTCGTTAAATTCCGCACAAAGGAGAAATTAACCGTTTCAGGCCGGACGACGAGGCCGAATTGAGAATCACAAAATCGTTAATGGCATTATTGGAGATAAAAATAATACAAGTTTTCTCAAAAAAACATGATTCATTCGAAAAAAATAGAATGAAAAATGGGCCCACAATAAGATTAGTCTTAACAATCATAGAATGGGTCACTCTATTTTAGAGAATTGTACAAAAAAAATTAAAAAAGATAATCATTGTTAAACAAATAGTTTTCACTTTAGAAGCAAAGAAAAAAAACGGTGACATTGATCATTGATAATTTTATCATATTTTTTAACGAAAGTATGCTTTAAAATGAAAAAGAATGATATAGTGACATCTGTCAATGTGTCAATTAGTTCAGGAGTTATCAGCGTTTAAACGTTTCTAAAACTTCCGAAAAGGACATTTTTTGGAAAATTATAACTCCCAAAAGAGAAGAGATAAAAATTTAAAAATTGTTGTGGATATTCATACGGTACAATTTTACAAAAAAAAATCCGTAAAACCAAGTGGTTGGGGTCACGGGCTAGGTGAAATGGCGTGGAATATCCCATATATGTACAGGGATGAATGGATGAATGGATAATCCTTTAACTGTTGATAGGTCAGATCACATCCTACTATATGCTGGAATTTCAGTTTAGTAGTAGTCCCACGGTTTTCAAGATTCTGGGCTTTATGTTGTTGTTAAAAAAATCATCTGCTTTTGTTTTTTCGCATGCCATTTCTACAAATGATATGAATCAATTTCTACAAATGATATGAGATAATAACCAAGCAACCTTTTAAAGTAATTACGATATGCGTAGTACTTTTTTTACACCGCAGGCTATCACAGTCAGATGTTCGAATTGGTTTGTATGAAAATTCTGCATAAAATCTTTTTTCATAAAGTTTCCTTAAGATTTGAAGTTAAAAAGAAGACTTTTCTGCATAAAACAAATAACTAAGAGTACTTTTAAAAAAAGAGGGTAAAAAAGTTATCATTTGTAGAAATGGCAAACAAAAAACCAAAAGCAGATGATTTTTATCTCGAAAACTGTGTGGCTTTTACTAAACTGAAATTCCAGCATGTAGTAGAACATGATCTGACCTATCGACATGTGCAGGATTATCCATTCATAACAGGACACCGTGTATATATACACATAAAATGTGCGGATCTTAAAAACTATAAATCTTATCTTCAAAAAGTATAAATGACTCAAAAAGAATATCTTAATAATCTATTTGAATCACATCACTGAAAATTACTTATTCATTTTACTGCACTTTGACACACACATATATATATGTATATATGTGTGTATATATATATATATATATATATATATATATATATATATATATCAAAGTGCAGTAAAATGAATAACAAACGATAATTACTGTAAATTTTCAGTGTGTATATATATATATAAAATTCAGCATATAGAATGCGATGGAATCCATTAAGAATCGTATCGGATTCTGTTCGATTATCTGTGAATATTGGAATCGTTGGATTTTAATAGGGAATCCCGATTAAAATCCAATGTACGAGAGTGTTTAGTATGGGATCCCATTGGATCCCTACGACAATTTATGCACGGGTCACTACGAAATAATTACTTTATCAAAGAAATGTAATCTTTTCGTTCAATTACGACTTTTAAAGACGAATTTTGAAAAAAAGTTCGAGATTTGGGCAAAAAAAGATCGGCAGAACGAAAACGTTTTTACAATAATTGCATTTATTTTGTATCGTTGCAGGCTACGATATATTTCTGCTTTTCGTTCTGTTCGTCGTGTGTTGCTTCGTCGCTGAGATCCAGAGAAATTATCGCGAGGGCAAGTGCTTTTTCGGCACGGTCATAGGACTTCTCGTAGCCTGGGCAATATGGCTAACGTGTTTCGTCCTCGTTAAAATCGAGACGCGCGACACGATCGTTTGTTCCGGTATAATAGCGACGGGCTATATAATAATAATCGGTATTCTCATACCCCGTACGTACTACATGGTGACGCATCTCGCCGGAGGAAAGGATTTTTTGCGTCGTTACGAGACAACGGATCAGGGACCTGATCCTCGAACTAGTACGACCGCCAGGCAGGTCAGAATGACCCAGAGGTCGAATACCGAAGCTTGGAATCAACGACCCGGAGCTCCTCCCGCTTTCTTTTGATTAGCTATTTGCTAGCTGAGCTTTTGAGAATCACGATTATCCCCATTATCCTCTCTCTGGTAATGCGATGTGCTGATTGGACCGAAAGGTGCCTCGAAGATGATATCTATTTTACTTATTTTAAGGGGGGAGATACCTTCATGGCGAGGAAAGAATTGCTGATTTTCGTCACCTTTTTTTTAAAAGAAACGTTTTTTTTACCATTTTTGAGACTTAACGTATGTTTTATTACTAAGTATATATATTCTTTTTTATCTTAAGGGGTAAGGCCACTGTAACGGCCCAAAAAAAAAGGTTTTTTCACTAATTTTTTTGCTCCCGAAATTGAAGGTATTTGAAAAAAAAACTTTTAATGGTGTTATCGGGCATACATTGAACTTTATTATAAAATTTTTTTACAGTAAAAAAAAAACAAAATGGCGGTTCCACAGCTATCTTCCCGGGACATGTTTTGCTTCCAGGGCTCCGCGGCACGCAGCACCACTGGTGCACTTTTGAATCTAGAACAAAAAAAAAACCATTAATCTAGAGGGCTATAGCTAGAGAATGTCGATCGGATTTTAAAAAGTATGAATTTTTGTGGATTTGGCGTGCGTTTGAAAAAAAAAATTGATTTTTGACGAAAAAAACGGCAAGTTTTTTGTTAATAAAAAATCAATAAATAAAGTTCTTGAAAATTCCGATCGACATTCTCAAGATAATGTAAATGTTCACATCTGGTTAAAATTTCAAGTAAAAAAAATGAAAATTGTTCGAGTTATGCTGCGTGCCATTTTGAAGAACCATGTTTCGAGAAAAACGCGTTTAAAGTTTTGCAAATAGTTTTTTATTGGAAAAAATTAAAAAAAGAAGTTAAAAGGATTTAAACTATTTTTAAACTAGAGGGTTTAAACTATTTTTTAAGCCAATAAAAAAAAATCGATTTTTCAAAAAATTTACAGTGGCCTTACTCCTTAATAAATACACGTTCGAAATACATTTAAAAAATTTTACATGTATTTATGTAACCCAAACAAACTTTAAACGCGTTTTTCTCGGAACAACGTTTTTACGGCTTGTTGATAAAATCTTCGAAACTACTGAACCGATCTTTATGAAATTTTAACCACATATTTACAACTATAGCTATAGCGCATATCAAGGATTTTTTAAAGTTTGGTATAAACTATTTTTTTGCCAAAAATGGTGAAAAAAACGTTTTTTTTTGTTTTTTTGGAAAAATTTCCGCCATTTCGTTATTTTTGCATGTATCAAAAATCGCGATCACCTATTTTTTTGCCAAAAATGGTGAAAAAATACTTTTTTTTTGGTTTTTGGGAAATATTTCCGCCATTTTGTTATTTTTGCATATATCAACAATCGTATGATATGCGCTATAGCCATTAACATACTGAATCCAAAACCGTTTGATTTTTTTTTTCGGATGATCCATCTCCGATATTTCATCAACAGCGCAGACCTACAATTTCTTTAGGACATTTTTTTAACTACGCCTTTCGTTTATAAATAATGACTTAAATAAATACATTAAAAAAAAATTATTTGAAAAGTGTATTTATTAATTGTAACAACTTTTATATCAATATCTATAACATGAAGCTATAAAAAAAATCATAAAAATAGCCTTTTTTTAGCGTCTAAAATGAGAAGAACCCGTAAATGGTAAGCTTTGAAATAAAAAGATTTAATTTTCCGAAAGAGACTACATTCTGCGAAAAAATATTTGTTGTTATTTTAAAAAAACATTTACGGTCATGTTTTAGAAAATAAGGTTAGAGAGATTTATACTAAATTCCATCAGAATCGGTCGATTAGTTTTTCAGCAATACGTCACGCCAGTTTGGAAAATTCAGTTTCGAAGATCGTGCCATACCTCCGTCATTTTTGAGGATTAATAAAAAAAATACCATGTAGCAGCCAAAAGTTGTAATAAAACATACCCCAAGTCTAAAAACTAGAGAAGAATTCTTTCCTTAAAAAAAAATCATGAAAATCAGCAAATGTTCGCCTAAAGGTATCTCCCTCCTTGATGGTCAGATCTGACGGATGAGGTTTTAATCGAAAAATTTAAATAATTCGCTTTTTGCAGTTGTCAATTTTTATGATTTAATTTAGTTTCTTCTCTTTTTTAGGTGATATTTATTTCAGCGTATTTTATACAGTGTTTAAACCTTCGTAGAACAAAATACAATAAGATTTTTGCTATCGATGTACACACTTCAAGCTATTCATAGTCAAGTTTTTAAATAGATTGCCAATTTACGTTGTTATTTTAAGCACAACTAGATCTTACAACTTTGATTTTGTTGAAACTCATACATGTGATAAAGTATTGAAAACTATTAGACACGTTTATTTTTTTATATGAAGAAAAACAATTTTATGGGGGTAAACCACCCCTCAAAGAAAGACGTATCACCCCTTACTTCAATTTCTTTCAATACTTCCATAGCCCATTTTTCATCGTTTCACATTAGAAGAATTTTTGTTTTTGTTTCATTCAGATCGGTGGACTGCTTGTGGGTGAAAGTGCAAAATCAGACCTCGACACGCATTCCTTTAAGGGGTGGTTTCTCCCCTCAAAAATGTTTTTTCGCAGTTAAAAAAAAATACGTGTCTGATAGTTTTCAATGCGTGATCACATATACGAGTTTCAAGAAAATCGAAGGCGGACACTTGAGTGATGTTCCTTGTTAGTCACACGTGTTTTTCAGGCTTCTGGATTAGTGTTCTCCTTAATTAGATTGAGAATTAAATATGTTCCTTCGCATGCCCTGGTAGGCTTTTACGAGCCCACTCCTTCAACTTATTATCTCTATACACCTCCCACTTGTCTCTATGATATTACGACTTTCTGACAGACTGCGCTGGAGTGTCATTCCTAGTCACATTCTTTTTGAATGCACCACTGTATTGCATTTGCACGAGGCCACGTGGGAAACTGTGAAAAACCTTTACGAATATTGTCCGTGACTCAAGGAACATTACTTTGGTGTCCGCATTTTTAGGAAAAAAACTATTACAAAGAGAATGCGCACAAACCGGAGTTGCAATTCCATGTCGAAAATAAATTACGAACGATTCACTAGGAAAGGTTGCAAGGTCGATCTCTCCGATTTCGATGAAATTTGGCATGTTTATAGAAAGGGTAAAAATAGGCGATACGTATTTTTTTATATCTGCGGAACTCGATTTTTAAGGGTTGAAACACACCCTCGAAAATTGGGGTGTTTTTCGTTTTTCGTCGATAACGTTTTAACGGTACGAGATATGAAAAAACTTCAAATTGCAACAATGTTTATTTTTTCGTGTACTATACATTGGAGATGAGAACGATAACGTTATCGACGAAAAACGAAAACCACCCCTATTTTCGAAGGTGCGTTTCACCCCTTAAAAGTCGGGTTGCGCAGATATAAAAAAATACGTGTCGCGTATTTTTACCCCCTGAACACGAATTTACCATTAAGTTTCTCCAAAACCAAAATTTTGTACCCAAAATCGCCACAAGTGTGTAAAAATACGTTTTTCTCGTTTAGCCGGTGTAATTTTGAGCTTTCGACAAAAACCGTCCATACTCGTAACCAGCGGAAAATTTCCCGTTAGATAGATTCTTAACTTAATGTATAATTCGAAAACAAAATTTTTAGGCCCCTTCCCAGAATGGCCAAAATCTCGAAAATTCAAACAGTCGTAGCTTCGGCTGTATTTAAATGATATCAATTTGATGAGGACGTTTTGACAAGGATCTTAGCTGACTTAGAGTATGGCGTTGGATTCATTCGGACTCCCGGAAAGTCCACTTAAAAAATGGCCGAAAAAGAGGCAAAGGGGTATGGTTGGAAGCATTGGCAAAAATCGATGGTCCGTCTTTGAAATTCTGTCAAAAATCGAAAAATCATCGCAACTCCATGAATCGAATGGCGTTTCAAAAATCAAACAATAACGAAGAGAATGAGCACAGAGTGGGCTTCCAAATAGAAATGGATAATAAGTTACCGCCCATTCAGTGAAGTAACTTGACTTGGGGCGAGAGGGAAAAAAATGTATGCAATTTTTTTTACAAGTCCATATCGTTATGCATATTACTTGCTAAATACAAATTCACCATTAATTTGCGCCAAAACCCTCAATTTTTATTAAAAACCGTCGAAAATGTATGGAGGGTAGTTTACCCCCTTATTGCTACCGGCAAAAATGCAAAAATGCGTAATCCTAAATTTCGTCCCCCCTTCAAAGAGTTACCCGTTACGCTCAACTCAATGCACCCCTTTGAAATGTGGGCTGAGAAAATAAAAAAATAAAGGGGTGGTTCATCCCTTAATTTTTGTTTCGTTCAATGTACTCACAGTGGATTTGCGATCGTTTTTCATTACAATAATTTTAGTTTCTGTTTCACTGAAATCGGTGGACTGCTTGCGGACAAAATTGCAAAATCAGCCCTTCACACGCTTCGGCCTAACAAGGAACATCCCTCAGGTGACACCTTTCGATTTTGTTGAAATTTGGATATATTATAAAGCACCGAAAAGTAAACGATACGTATTTTTTTTATCGGCGGAAAAACGGTTTTAAGGGCTAAAACGCACCCTCAAAAATGGGGATGTTTTTCGTTTTTCGTCGATAACGTTTCAACGGTACGAGATATTTAAAAAATTCAAATTACAACAATGTTTATTTTTTTGTGCACTATACATTGGAGATGAGAACGATAACGTTATCGACGAAAAACGAAAAACACCCCTATTTTCGAGCGTTCGTTTCACCCCTTAAAACCCTTTTTCCGCCGATAAAAAAACACGCATCGCTTATTTTTCGGTGCTTTATAACATATCCAAATTTCAACAAAATCGAAGGGTGTCACCTGAGGGATGTTCCTTGTAAGAAGCGGTTTCGCCCCTTAAATCCATTTTCCATCAATAAAAAAAACGTATCTAATAGTTTTCAATGCTCTACCCTATACATGAGTTTCAACAAAATCAAAGGCGGACACCAAAGTGATGTCAATTGCGCGGAAGCCAGTGCGTGGCTGAGCGATCACCCATCCAACTATTGGCCAGGGTGAACGCTTTTTAACATGGAAAATCGCCGTAGCGTTAAACTCGCTTGAGGAGAGAAATTACTTTAGGCGACGAAAAAATTGCTGATTTTCATGATTTTTTTCTTTAAAGGAAATATTTCTTCACCATTTTTCAGACTTAAGGTATATTTTATTACTACTTTTCGCTGTAATATGGTATTTTTTAATTAATATTTAAAAATGGCGGAGGTATGGCACAGTCTTCTAAACGGGTTGCGGCGAATGTTGTCAGACGACGTGACACGTAGCGTCAGCGGGATTAATCCGAAAAAAAACCAACGAAGATTTTTCTTTCATTAACACTCATACGCAGAATATGAACCAAGAAAACGTGAGAAATATTGAAAATCGATAAAATGGTACGCTTCGAAAGACAAAGATTGAATTTGCCGAAGAAAATGGATACATTTTGCAATGAAAAAATATTTTAAAAAATCAGGGTTATGTTTTGAACAACAAGGTTAGAAAAATTTATACCAAATTTCATCATAATCGGTCGATTAATTGTCAAAAGTGGTGAAGAAATCTTGGTAAATATTCGGAAGCGGGGCTCCTGCTACAATCAGGCTAATTTTCGTTTGAATGGTTTAATATATATATACATTAAACCCAAAAAAAACCCAAACAAAAAAAAAGAAAAAAATTAACCTTTTAATTAACCCAAACAATTAATTTAAAATTAAAAATTTAATTGGGTTAATTTAAAATTAATTTAATTTTAAATTAAAAAATTAACCTAAACAAAAAAAAATAAGAAAATAATTAACCTAATTCTAGCAGGAGCCCCACATCCGAATATTTACCCAAATCTTTCCTTTTTCAAGAATTATGAAAATTACCAAATTTTGCTGATTAAAAAAAATGTAAACCCCCTCAAATGTTCTGCGTCAGTTTTGAAGCTGATTTTTGTGACGCAGGAAGCAACAAGACCGTTCCACGACTACGTACATCCGATGGAAAGAATAGCCAGTGGTCCGGCGCCCGAAAGTTCGCGCTATCCGAATTACTATGGTAGCCCAACTCCGAATACGCCGTATCGTACATCCGGGCGAGTTTCTTCAGGCGATCCCACGAGATCGACAGCTTACAACAATTACGGATATCGTCCGGACATGCAAGAAATCGAAAACGCCTACGTCGTGCCACGCGTCCGTTTGGAAGATCGAGAGGTGCGCAGACAGAGTCAAAAGCCAATCGACCAGAGAGGCTTCCGCTCGATTTTGAAAGTCCCCAAAATAAATGTATCGCCTACGAGAACGTAAAGTATTTTTGGCAGAACGATATATCTCAAAACGCGATAATTGTCGATGCTTGCACGTGTCGTGTCAAAAAGTGTCTGTAAGATCAATAGGAATGAAACGTAAATCTTGTCAGGGTTCCAGGATTCCGGTTGGCCGAGAATCAAAGGACGAGGTTTGTTACGCACAGCCGAGATGTCCAGGCAAGCCAAAGCTCGTATTTCGCGAGCATAAGGATTCCATCGAGACAGACGTGTACGTGGAGGACGGACGATTGTCCCCGAGCAAGAGAGGCCCTGACGAAGTTTATACTTCTCGGTGCTCGAGTCCGAGGCTCTATCAGACAGAGGAGACTATACAAGAGGATGAGGAGGATCGTGACATCGTGAGGATAACGAGACTCTGAAGCATTGAGCCTCCAATCTCTCCATTTATTTATCTGCAGTGTAAAAAGTTAACGAGTCAAATTAATATATTTTAATTATCGTCGAGACGTCCTTCAAGTCCAGTGATGCTTAACGGGTTACACCTAGCTCGTGAATCAAAGGAAAAAGAGGAATTTTCGTGAATTTTTTCTCGAAATATGTATGCAGGTTTAACATTTTTTTTTACATTACAAGAGCATGGCTTTAACGCGTTACCCCCACTTGTAGCGCAAAAAAAGACCTTTTTCATGAATTTTTCTAAAGAAAACTACAAAACTTTTTTAATCGATCAATATACCAGCTTGAAGAACACATCTTGAAGAACTTTCAGTAATTTTTTTATTGACAAAATATTACATTGTTTAGTGGCAAATGGCCGTCAATGAAATAATGTTTTTATATACACGGTTTGCGGTGACCAACATTGCGGCGAAGTGGATCATCTGAAAAAAAAATGCGGATGGATTTAGTCAAATATAAGTATAAACTGGTCTTTAATCGAAGGATTTTAAAAAATATTCATTTTTCACAAAATGGCGGACAATCAAAGTTAATGGTTCGATTTTAACGAAAAAAATCGAACGATTAAAGACTACATTTTTATGTATTAAATAAGCCTGCAAAATTTCAAGAAGATCGGTTCATTAGTGTTCGAGTAATCTTGGTCACCGACTTCAGAAATGCCATTTTGAGAAAAACGCGTTTAAAGTTTCAATTTCCGGTCGTTTATACAACGGATTCTTCTCTTTCAACGGCTCATATCTCGGTCAATTTTGTTCGGATCGACTTGAAATTTTCAGGACATATTCTCAGATACTTATACTTAAAAAAAATGCAATAAAAAAAAATCGATTTTTTCAAAATCGCAAGTGGGGGTAACCCCTTGAGGGGTCAGTCCACTTTGGAGCCACGAAAAAGGCTATTTTCGCGATTTTTTAGTATTTTATAAAAGATATGAATATAAAAGTTGTTGGGCTTGATAAATAAAGTCTTGAAATACATCATTAAAATTTTCATTCATTTTTAAGTACAAAAACTATAGTTTAACCTAACGCCTCAAAAATAGGTGGACTAGGTAGCTCCACCACAACTCGGCAACGGCTTGTCTGAAACAAAACATCAAAGTCCATTGGCTTCAGTATGACACCAGCTCCAAAATGACCCTCGGATATAAAGTTTTGTCAAAACATAAAAAAATGGCAGATGGAAAACGAAACAGTATTAAAAAAACTTGTTTTTTTCGCAGTTTTTCGCAATAAAAAATAGTAAAAATCAACATTTTAAAACCGTCGAGGGTCATCTTGTTGCGAATCATGTTTGCAATATGTGGTTGAAATTTCAAGAGAATCGGTTTATTAGTTTCAGAGATACGATGGAGCTAGATTTTTAAAACGTTGTTTCGAGAAAAACGCGTTTGAAGTTTGTACTATGAAAAACTCTCAACTAAACTCGATCGGCAATTCCTGCACCGTACAAAATCCCTTCTGATTGCTGATCATCGCCGATTTCGTCAAGTCTTGCTTGCTTTCGATTTTTTGAAATTTTCAAAGTGGACTGGCCCCTTAAGGTGGTTGGAGCATTGACCACAATCAAAGATTGAAAAAAAAAAAATATATATATATATACGGGGTGTCCCTCTTATCTCTGCCACCGGAAATAACTCGGTAATTATCGACGTCAAAAAAAATGTTCCCGACAAAAGTTGTACGGTGTGAAGGCAGCCATCAAATACGACCAATTTCTTTTATTCCTGTGGAGGCGCTGACGCACAGTGAAGGCCGCCTCCACTTTTTTTAATGGAATGGTACATTTTTTTTCAACCATCTTGTGGACCACCTCAAGCTACATTAAAAACATTAGGGGGTCAAAGTCGTTCAAGGACATTCAAGGTCATTCAAGGTCATTCAAGGTCACCTATTCAAATGAAATACAAATCAAAATATATCGGATCACTGCCAAATTAGGGGGTCAAAGTCGTTCAAGGTCATTCAAGGTCACCTATTAAAATGAGATACAAGTCTAAATATCTCGGATCACTACCGAATATTTGGTAGAGATCCGAGATATTTAGATTTGTATTTCATTTTAATAACGTGACCTTGAATGACCTTGAACGACTTTGACCCCCTAATGTTTTTAATGTGGCTCGTGAACCACAAGATGGTTGAAAAAAATGTGCCATACCATTAAAGAAGTTGAGGTGACCATCACTGTGCGTCAGCGCCTCCACCGAAATAAAAAAAATTGGTCGCATTTGATGGCCCCCTTCACACCGTACAACTTTTATCTGAAACATTTTTTTGCGACGTCGATAACTACCGAGTTATTTCAGGTGGCAGAGATAAGAGAGACACCCTGTATATATATGTTGTTGTCGAGACTACAGTGAGTCTTTGCGAAATTTTTGAAATTTTTTTCATCACAAAACACTAGCGATAAAAAAATAGTTTAATGTTTGTAATTTTACGTGCGGGTAGATGGGCAAGACGTTCGTCCTACGGGTGATGTAATATTTTTTTTGGCTATTTAGCACCAAGTTCAAGCATTTGCAACAATGGATTAACGCAACTAAAGTTTTGTAAATATTTAGGAAAAACCCATCTTGCTTATCGCAAACCATATACAGGGTGTCCTGTTATGAATGGATAATCCTGCAACTGTCGATAGTTCAGACAACGTCCTACTATATGCTGAAATTCCAGTTTACTAAAAGTTACACGGTTTTCGAGATAAAAATCATCTGCTTTTCGTTTTTCGCATGGCATTTCTACAAATGATAACTTTCTTTCACCCGGTTTGAAAAAAAATACGCTTGGTTATTTGTTGTATCAAGAAAACTCTTCTTTTTAACCTTAAATGTTAAGGAAACTTTATGAAAAAAGATCTTGTGGAGAATTTTTATACAAACCGATTCGAACATCTGACTTTGATAGCCTGCGGTGTCAAAAAATATACTACGCGTATCGTGCCAATTACTTAAAAAACTTTCTTAGTTACTGTCGATTCGTATCATATCTGGAAATGGCATGCAAAAAACCAAAAGCAGACGATTTTTTTTCGAACAATAATACAAAGCCCAAAGTTTTGAAAACCATGGGACTTTTACTAATATGAAATTCCTTCATAAGCGGGCACCCTAGATAATCAATATTGAAACGTCAGGTTTGATAAAAGATTGAGAATCTTGGCTGGCGAATGAAGAGCACTGCTGCCAACCTCAATGTTCGCGGAGTTGCCGTATTTCGGCATCGTTTAATATTAATTAATGGTAATAATAAAAAATCTCGTGACGTAAATATAAATAGGCATGATTATAAATGACTCAAAATTTTATTCTGAGTTTTATCAAACATTCTCTGACGCAGTTTTTTTTCGTAATAATCATCGATAATGTTATACTTTTTCAAGTTTGCAGTAAGACGAAAGTTTTTCTTATTCAACTAATAAAAGAAACCAAAATGCATAATTTTTCCCTTTAATTATATATTTTATGAAAAATTAGCATCTACAGAATAAATCTATACCTCGTGTGCATTTTTTTGAGGTTTATTGAAGAAAAAAATTAATAAACCGTCATTTTACTCAATTGGACTGCTCCAACCTCCTTGAGTATCTTTTGCAATTTTTTTTATTGAGAGATATTGCTAAATGTGGTACATACAATGATGTGTGCAGAGCGCTCTTTGAAAAACGCCCTTCACGGTGACCACTGCTGCTCGGAATCAAATCATCCGAAATAAAAAATGAAAAATATTGCGTTTTTGCATGAAATTGTCTCGTGCTTGACGAAGGATTTAGTATGATATTGATTTCTGAAAAAATGGCCGCAGACCAAAGTGAAAGCATCGATTATCGTTGACAAAAAAAAATATACATCGAAAAAAAAATCCTTCGTTCACGCACTGCTTTTGCATGTGTAAAAGAAGCTTATAAAATTTGATGTTGATCTGTGCAATGATATTTCAGATATCGTAGTCACTGATTTTGAAACCTACCTATAAACGCCCATAACTCTCTCGGTAAAGTAATATTCAGAGCCCATAACTTCTCTGAAGATAAATTTTCACAAAATGTTTTCAAAATTTATATTTTGAGAATCCGTCGAAAACCAAAAGTCGATATTTTCAAAAATTTCAACTAGGTTTAAGCCCTTAAGTCGACGCGAAATTCCTTCACATCATTATCTAAAAGCGAAAAGGTCGTAATTTGTACGGTTCGTCGGGCAACGTGGGACTCTCCAGTTCCATCCTTTGCTAGTCATGATCGAAATCTACGAATCGTAGTTACGAATCACTATTGGCGGTTTCGTCATGGCTACGGGCGGAAATTGCGTTGTCTGTGTCGGTAATTTTGCAATCAGGCCGCAGGTGGTTCCGTCCACGCGCATCGCACACCGAAACGAATGCACCGATTGTCTCGGTCCCATCTACATTGGTCCTATACGTAATTCGATATTCTGATATTCGAGAGGACGAGTTTTAAACGTGATAATAAAATTCCTCTAGCGTTACGAGCTCAAGATTCCCCATAATTCCGTTAAGGCGTTACCCCCACTTGTAGCGCGAAAAAGGCCTTTTTCATGAATTTTTTAAAAGAAAACTACGAAACTTTTTTAATCGATCGATATACCATCTTAAAGAACACATCTTGGAGAACTTTCAGTAATTTTTTTTATTGAAAAATATTACATTGTTTAGTGGCAAATGGCCATCAATGAAATAATGTTTTTATATACACGGTTTGCGGTGACCAACATTGCGGCGTAGTGGATCATCTGAAAAAAAAATGCGGATGGATTTAGTCAAATATAAGTATAAACTAGTCTTTAATCGAAGGATTTTAAAAAATATTCATTTTTCACAAAATGGCGGACAGTCAAAGTTAATGGTTCGATTTTAACGAAAAAAAATCGGCCGTTTTTTGGCTATAAAACGGCCATTTTTTTTTTTCGAAAAAAAAATCGAACGATTAAAGACTACATTTTTATGTATTAAGGGGTAAAGCCACTGTAACGGCCCAAAAAAAAAGGTTTTTTCACTAATTTTTTGCTCCCGAAATTGAAGGTATTTGGAAAAAAACTTTTAATGGTGTTATCGGGCATACATTAAACTTTATTATAAAATTTTTTTACAGTAAAAAAAAAACAAAATGGCGGTTCCACAGCTATCTTCCCGGGACATGTTTTGCTTCCAGGGCTCCGCGGCACGCAGCACCACTGGTGCACTTTTGAATCTAGAACAAAAAAAAAAAACCATTAATCTAGAGGGCTATAGCTAGAGAATGTCGAACGGATTTTAAAAAGTATCAATTTTTGTGGATTTGGCGTGCGTTTGAAAACAAAAATTGATTTTTGACGAAAAAAACGGCAAGTTTTTTGTTAATAAAAAATCAATAAATAAAGTTCTTGAAAATTCCGATCGACATTCTCAAGATAATGTAAATGTTCACATCTGGTTAAAATTTCAAGTAAAAAAAATGAAAATTGTTCGAGTTATGCTGCGTGCCATTTTGAAAAACCATGTTTCGAGAAAAACGCGTTTAAAGTTTTGCGAATAGTTTTGTATTGGAAAAAATTTAAAAAAGAAGTTAAAAGGATTTAAACTATTTTTAAACTAGAGGGTTTAAACTATTTTTTAAGCCAATAAAAAAAAATCGATTTTTCAAAAAATTTACAGTGGCCTTACCCCTTAAATAAGCCTGCAAAATTTCAAGAAGATCGGTTCGTTAGTGTTCGAGTAATCTTGGTCACCGACTTCAGAAATGCCATTTTGAGAAAAACGCCTTTAAAGTTTCAATTTCAGTTTACACGAAGAACGGATTCTTCCCTTTTAACGCTCATATCTCAGTCAATTTTGTTCGGATCGACTTGAAATTTTCAGAACATATTCTCAGATACTTGTACTTCAAAAAAAATGCAATAAAAGAAAAATCGATTTTTTCAAAATCGCAAGTGGGGGTAACCCCTTAAAGACTCAAAATTGCACGAAAAAAGGTATTGCGCGAGTTGCACGACAAAAAAAAATGTCGAAATATCCATAAAGCCTGGATCTTTATTGCAAAGTGGGAAAACGTATCGTTCGGTCGTTTATCGAAAGACGTCGATGGTGGTAAATAATTGTTTCCAGGCCATGAGGTGACGATAACCACGTCCCCTGGAATGCCTGTCCGGAGGCGATAAGCCATTCTGCGTTACCGAAATAAATCGAAAAGTGCGGTGATTCGTAAAGCGGAATACGCGCATCAGACCCTATTTTACGGACGGGTGTACGTGCACGGTACACGCACATGAAAGCGAAAAAACCCATCGCGCAGTTCACCATCGGTACCGCGATATTCAGAGGGGCTAAAGTTTTCTGCGCAAGTCGTACGAGTTCTCGGCACCATGGGGAGTCGCGTGAAGAAATTCTATAAAAGCTCTACCGTCGTGCACCGATTTTCTTCAGTTAGAATGCCAACTTTGAAAGCTCCCGGATGTCCGTGCAGACTCGACCGTATGCGGGAAATTCGACGTTGAATCATCGTCAGATCAGGGAAAAGAAAAACGATCATAGGGAGGCTTGACAAATCGGGAGTGAAGAATTTGCGAAACTGGTTTTGAGATGAGTCTGGAAAAGGATTCGCGGTTTATGATAGTGAGCGTGGTATATCTGAGCCTTTTTTTGGACAACGTATTGTTGACGGTGGTTGGTGAGGGCGTGATCTTTTTCTATGACCAACAAGGAACATCACTCAAGTGCCTGCTTTCGATTTTGTTGAAACTCATATATGTGATAAAGCAATTCAAAACTATTAGACGCGTATTTTTTTTTATCGGCGAAAAAACGGTTTTAAGGGAGGAAATGAGCCCTCAAAGAAAGATGTGTCACCCCTTAATTCCATTTTTATTCGATACTTTTATAGTGGATTTTTTATCGCTTTACATTAGAAGAATTGTGGTTTTTAATGGATTCAGATCGGTGGACTGCTTATAAAACTGCAAAACTACCCCTCGAAACGCCTTTGTTTAAGGGGTGGTTTCCCCCCTTAAAATCGTGGTAAATATTCGGACGCGGGGCTCCTACTAGAATCCGGCTAATTTTTGTTTGAATGTTTTAATATATATATATAAATTAGGGTGGCCCTTGATATGGGTAAAAAAAAATTGATCGCGCCGCCCTCCAAGACGGTTCCAAATAATAAAAAAAAATTTAAATATCAATTTTTCTCCATGATTGGAGAAATTTCGATTTTTTAAATCTAGTTTATTTGTCAATTTTTTTTCACTTTCCGAAGCTATTGTATATTGATATTCAATATACAGATCAAACAATAAGGTCCTCCATACTAGATTTGATGAGCGTTCAGTTTTACCATCCTATTATTTTGGACCAATAGTTCGATTGAACTGTTGTCGAACGCTTTTAATCACATCAAAATCAAACTTTACATTTGCATCTTGTCAGAAAAATCTATCAAGTACGAAGGATATAAATTCACGATAAACCATTCACATCAAACTTCCGGATTGGCCGGAATTGTTTTTTTTTTTCTAAATTTTGTTCGAAATATTCCTTGCGTGCTGAGATACAAACATATTAATATTTCACTGAGATCAGACTTCCAGTGCTGTGGACAAAAAATGTATTTGAAAATGGCTTTCGCGAAAATGCATAGGGACATTTCAAACTTGGCAGAATTTTAAACTTGGCGAGCTCGTTCGTTTTATTGAAAACAAAGAAATTATTTATTCGCACAAGTCATCCAATTGGTCGGAAAAAACATAATATTCAAAAAATGTACACATAAGACATCGATAATAGTTCGTTCAGTACGAATTTATTTATTTAAACCACAGAAATATCGTGGTGAAAAATTGACAAATAAACTAGATTTAAAAAACCGAAATTTCTCCGATCATGAAGAAAAATTGATATTTAAATTTAAGTTCATGCTTACAGGCACCCCTTCCTCTTAACGGACATAGCTGGGGCTTCGCGTAGATGTTGATAAAATTATTTCGAACTGTTTTGGAGGGCGGCGCGATTAATTTTTTTTTACCCATATCAAGGGCCACCCTAATATATAAATATATATATATATATATATATATTAAACCCAAACAAAAAATAAAAAGAAAAATTAACCTGATTCTAGCAGGAGCCCCACTTCCGAATATTTACCAAAATCGTTTTTTTCGCAGATAAAAAAATACGTGTCTAATAGTTTTCAATGCTTCAACACGTATATGAGTTTCAACAAAATCGACGGTGAACTCTTGAGTGATGTTACTTGTAAGTGCTAAAAGACAGACTGGAAGTGGTAGAAAAGGAGGAAGGATTCTTCGATAAATGTTGCTTCTCGATTGCAGTACCGATAATACCGGATTATCTCTGCAGCATTGCTGAAAACTCGACGAACTCTCCGGATGCCCGAAACTACGATGAAAATGGCCGTGTCGGTTTTTTACTCAGTTCCAAGGCCCTTGTGCAATTATTTTTGAACCCAGCGGTCGGAAGTTTCACCGGCATTACGGGATACGGGATGCCATTGATTCTTGGCAATGTCAGCCTCCTGTTGGCCGCCCTACGTACGTCATTATTGTCAAGTCTGCGTGCGACGATCGTTGGATTTGCAGAGATGGAAAATAGTTCGGAAAGACGGATTTTCAAATCTTACGAAACTCTCATTACTAATGGGGTTGAAGTTTGCAACGAAAATTTCTTTTTACTTTCTCATTTTCATTATTATCCAAAACTATATCTTGCAGATCAAGGTTCTAGATAGCTAAAAAAGAATTCTAAAAAGGTTTGCGAAATTTGGGAAATTAAAAAAAAAATCATTTTCAGTGCAATGCAAACGTCAGTGTCATCATTTCGAAACGTCTATGATATTTGTTAAATTTTTTTGAAACACTCACATTTTTCACCAAAATTTGGACGTTTTTCGACGAATCTCCACGATTGGTCAGGGTCGAATGTTTTTGTGCTTGATTTTGAAAATGTCACGATTATTCGGTGTGGCTGAAATATTTTCAGTTTTCGCGTTTGGTCAGACTTACGAATTCTTGTTCCTGGCAAGAAGTGTCCAGGGAATATCATCAGCTTGCATCGGAGTTTCGGGAATGTCATTGGTGGCGTCTCAATACCCCGAGGACAATGAACGCTCGAAGATGATGGGTTTTGTCCTCGGGAGCATAGCGCTCGGAGTTTTGGTTGGTTATCCAATAGGTTCGATACTTTACGACGTCGAGGGAAAAATGGCACCTTTTCTTCTCGTTTCTCTCTTGGTTCTTGTCCCGATAGGCAAGTCTTTTGAATCAGTGAAATCGTTTTTTTTTGGCACGGTATAAATAATTAAACACATACAATTTACTTGTCTTCAGGCTTGCAATTGTTTGCCCTCGACTTGCATCCGAAAACTAATACTGAGGTAATCACGTAATTCGATAATCGTAGATCGATCGAAAAAATTATTGCAATTTCAAAGTGTAATTATTGGAGCGTGAATACAAAAGGACCTTTTTTCAGAAAGTGAAGAATTCAACGAGTTGTAAAAAATTACTCTGCCAAGGGAAAATTCTTATAATAGCAGGAGCAATCTGGTCGTCGACTTCCCCGATGGCGATATTGGAGCCGTGTTTGCCAATATGGCTGAGAACGCACATAAAACCGAAGGTACAGTCTTCATCCATTTTGATGCTTATTTATTTATTGTTTTATCCACGGAGTTTGCAGGACAAATGAAAATGAGTATTCTTCGTGTTCTTGTTTAATTTTTTCGTCAACAAAATTGTGCTTGGTTTAAACAATATTTTTACGCGGCGGAGCACAGTGCTTAAAATTAAATTTGTCGCAGAGTTCTCGAATATTTCTATCAACGAGGTCGACAATGTAAAATTGACGCTGCAACTGTGTCTAAAAAATATGCAAATTTGCGTAACCAATAACGGCCGAGGGTTGTTCGTTTCCATTTGGAAATAGAGGTATCCAAGAAATAACGAGCCGAATCCGAAATCAATGTTGGAAATTGTGGTTCAGCTCTGAAAAACTTTATTATTAATCCAAATATCGCAAAATTGAACGGAACGTACGAAAAGCATTATGAAAATTTCTGATTGTTTTGTCGTTTCCATAAAAAAAAGTCTCATTCAATTAGAACCATTGGTTAGTGAGAATGTTAATTTTACATAGTTACTATATAAATAGTCACATTTTACATGGTTACATAGTTACATTTTACATAGTTACATAGTTAAAATTCATATAGTTACATAGTTACATAGTGACATCAAAAGTTAGCTTGTTCCAGCTTTGAAGAACTTTATTTTTAATTCAAACATGGCAAAATTTAACGGAACGCACAAAAAGCATAATGTAAATTTCTCATTGTTTCCTCGTTTCCATAAAAAAGTATCATTCAATCAGAACCGTTGGTTAGTGAGAATGTTAATTTTACATAGTTACATAGTTACATTTTACATAGTAAGAGTATACATAGTTACTATATAAATAGTCACATTTTACATAGTTACCTTTTACATAGTTACGGTATGCATAGTTGCCTTTTACATAGTTACATAGTGACAAAAAAAGTTGGCTTGTACCAGCTTTGAAGAACTTTATTTTTAACTCAAATATGGCAAATGAACGGAACGCGCAAAAAGCATTATAGTACAGTCGTGCTGTCGCTGAAAAAACCCGGAATCGGACAAAAATTAGAAGACGGCTAGTTTTTTGACAGGTGATTTTGTAGGTGCCGCGGGTGCTAAATCCAAGTTTGCCTAAAAATCGGCGTGTAAGGTTCTTTTTTAGGGGATGAAAGGAGATGGGGGTGGACTAATGCCAAACTACAACCCCTACGAGGTCGGCGCCGTGAGACAAAATGTTCAGAAAAATGAGGGCTTTAGTTTTGTCCACAGCGCTGAAGTCGTGGAAGTTCATTTTGAGGGTGAAAAAGTGGGGTGAAATTTTGAAAAATCGGTTTTAATTCAATAACTCTTTAGAAAAAAATCGTACGTTTTTTGTTCAAATGGGAACGTTGTAGCCCTTGAAAAGACGCGTCGATCGAGTATTCGATCATCACTCTCTGATAATATCTTCACCCCCAAAAAATGGTTAAAAAACAAAAAAAATAGTTTATTGAATAACTTAAAAACAATCGGTTTTCCGAGTATGGTTCAAATGTACGAAATGTAGAGAATAATTTTCTCCATATTTTCGTTGCTATGGACCACCCTTGAATTTTGATTTTCCAACCCCTCTCGGGGGTTGAACATTCAAAATGAAATTCTGGGAAAACTATTGACGGCACGAATTCGCCGCCGTGGAAGAATTTGTAGCTTGAACCCTCAGCTACATTTTTGTCCACAGCGCCAAACTCGTATCTCTTTAGTTTCGGTCAATAGTTTTCCCAGAATTTCATTTTGAATTTTCAACCCCTGAGAGGGGTTCGAAAAAGCAAAGTTCAAAAGTTGCGCATAGGAACGAAAATATAGAGAAAATTATTCTTTACATTTCGTACATTTGATCCATCCCCGAAAAATCGATTGTTTTTTGAGTTATTCAATAAACAATTTTTTTGTTAATTCTTCAACAATTCCTTTAGGGGTGAAGATATTATTGGAGAGGGTTGATCGAATACTCGATCGACGCGTCTTTTCAAGGGCTACAACGTTTCCATTTGAACAAAAATTGTATGAATTTATTCTAAAGAGTTATCGAATGAAAAATGATTTTTCAAAATTTCACCGCACTTTTTCACCCCCAAAATGAACTTCCACGACTTCGGCGCTATGGACAAAAATAAAAGCCGGATTTTTCTGAACATTTTGTCTCCCGGCGCCCACCTCGTGGGGGTTGTAGTTTGGCATTAATCCACCCCCATCCCCTAAAAAAAACCCTACCCCCCGATTTTTAGGCAAACTTGGTTTTAGCACCCGTGGCACCTACAAAATCACCTGTCAAAAAACTAGCCTTCTTCTAATTTTTTTCGATTCCAATATACAGCACGACTGTACTATTATGTAAATGTCTGATTGTTTTTTCGTTTCCATAAACAAGTATCATTCAATCGGAACTATTGGTTAGTGAGAATGTTAATTTTACATAGTTACGTAGTTACATGTCACATAGTGAAATTTTATATAGTTACATTTTACATAGTTACATTTCGCACAGTTGTATAGTTACATTTTACGGATTTACATAGTTACATAGTTACATTTTACATGGTTACATACTTACATAGTTAATCAAAATGATAATTCAAAATGAAGTTACAGAAAAACTAATTATAAATGTCCACATGTATCTCTTGATTGCCCAGAAATGGCAACTGGGCACGGTCTTCATACCGGACAGCGTTGGATATCTGATAGGGACAAATTTTTTCGGAGTGATAGCTTATCGTTACGGTAGAGTAAAAACGGCTATATCGGCGATGTGTTTGGTGGGGGTGAGTCTCATACTGTTACCATCGGCAAGGACGATGTCCCAGCTGATAATACCGCATCTCGGGATGGGTCTTGGAATTGGTATAGCCGATGCTGCTCTCGTTCCACTTTTGGCGAGTCTGGTCGATCAGGATGGAAACTATGGTCCTGTTTACTCGATACAACAGGTGGCAGTGAGTCTCGCTTACTCCCTCGGTAAGATCGGCACACGATAAAATATTATCCCTTCCAGTAAAGGAAGAGCAAAAAAAGTAGAAGATCGATGTTGGGTGATGTATACGGTTTTTTTTCCCCCTCAGGGCCAATACTGGGCAGTGAACTCGTGCGTGCTATCGGCTTTCCATGGGTCATGAGAATCGTTGGTCTCGTCAATATCGCTTATTGTCCTTTCCTCGCTTACCTAACACTCGAACGAAAAAAACCCTTGGCTGACGGGGATACCAAGGAGTACAGTAGCATCGATAAGGGCTGCAGCAGCAAGTATCAGAGATTTCACGACTCCGACGATGATCTCTGATGTCAACGTTGCTTGGCTCACCATTGTTTGTTATGGATTGCTCGTCATACCCTCGATATTGCATACGACACCATCTTTTTGGTCTATTGTTTCGATAAATTTATTTGAAAAATAAATGTTTGTTTGCATTGACGAATCCGGCGAACGAATGCGCGAACGTGTGGGCTTTCGCTTTTTACGCGACTAGCAAATATGGATTAGGAAGGTGGGAGGTGAAATTAAATTTGATTAATTGGGTGATTGGCATTTTTTTATTATTTTATTCATGGAAAAATCCCAATCCAAGATGCGGTATAATGTTTTGGAGGTCAAATATATTGAATGTGGAAATTTCGAGATCCATGGTTGTTTTTATTACTCACGATTTTATAACAAAGTCATTGTTTTTCAATGCGTCTGTATTAATATTTTTATAATATTATAAATAATATTATAATATTATAATATTATATTATAATATTATAATATTATTATATTATATTATAATATTATAATATTATATTATAATGTTATAATATTATTATATAATATTATTATATTTTCTGTAATATAACTTAATTTTATTATAATATCATTTTATAATTACATTGAATTCAATTAAATGTTAAATATTAAAAAATGCAAAAGATATATAATACGACATTACGCTTTAAAGCATAAAACAAACGGATAAAAAATATATAAATATTATATTTATTATATAATTATAAAAATGTATTATACATTATAATTTTTGTATTATGAATAATGAATTATAGTAATAACGAAGAAAGTATCATATTCTTAATACCATTTTTCATATTTAACATTTAATTCAATTCAATTGGATAATAATATTTTTAATGCGTTAACAGTAATCTGCACTGTAGGGCACCACTGTGACGGGCCGAAAGAAGGTCGTTTTTCCGAATTTTTTGTCTGTTACATTATTTTTTCGGTACATGGAAAAAGGTATTTTATTAAGCATACATTGAACTTACGTCGTGTAAATTTTTATGTAAAAAAAACTTAAAAATCAACGACTTTAATGAGATATAATAGAGCTTTTGAATAGAACATGTGGTCCAACAGCCGAATCGATAACTTCATAATGGTCGGTCTGAAAAATGAAAATAAAAAAGTACTCTGATCGATATAAATGTATTCTCATCATACGTGTATCGAAAAAAAAATCGCAAAGTGGCGGGTGTCAAAGAAAAGTGTAATTTTGGCAACATTTTGACTAACATTCGGGGTTAACCAATTTTCTCCAGCGAAATTTGGAGTATATTCTGAGGTATAAAAAAAACAAAATTTCGGAAAATTTCATCCCCGTCAACGCAATGGTTTTAGAAAAATGAATTTAAAAAAAAATAAAACAACAAAAAAAATCCGGAAACGCTTCAGTGGATCGATTCGATTTTTTTTTGTTACTCATTACGATCAAACGTGTTACGAAATAAAATTATAGAACATCTTGCGAAAGATTAAGGTTTAAAAAAAAATAATGTTCCTTGTTTTATTTTTTTTTTACTATAATCCACTTGGGGTACAATAACGAATTTTTTTTCATATAATCTTTGGGCACCTTATTAGATTATATAATTTTTTTCAAAATGATCGGTTTGGTACGCCACAGTGAAAAAAAAAAGAAACAGACTTTATTGATATATTTTAGTTATATATCTACATAACTAAAATATATCAATAAAGTGTGTTTCTTTTTTTTTTCACTGTGGCGTACCAAACCGATCATTTTGAAAAAATTATATAATCTAATAAGGTGCCCAAAGATGATATGAAACAATTTTCGCTATTGTACCCCAAGTGGATTATAGTAAAAAATAATAAAACAAGGAACATTATTTTTTTTCAAGCCTTAATCTTTCGCAAGATGTTCTATAATTTTATTTCATAACACGTTTGATCGGAACGAGTACCAAAACAAAAAATCAAATCGATCCACTGTACCGTTTCCGGAATTTTTCTTTTTTTCCATATTTAAACAAAAATCATTTTTCTAAAACCATTGCGTTGACGGGGATGAAATTTTCAGAAAATTTGTTTTTTTTACACCTCAGAATATACTCCAAATTTCGCTGGAAAAAATGCGGGGTCAATTTTTAGGAATGACGGAAATGTTGATTTTTAAAAATTGAAACCAGTCAATAGCTAGAGTTGATTCCGACCGGATCGACAAAAACACAATTGAAAGTTTCAGTTGACGTAAATCGTGGCGCTACCTGTTCTCACCAAATTTTCTGTACCTTGGTCAATTTTCAATATTTAAACTCGATTTTTTTTTACATATTTTTGTATATATATACTTTGAGAAAATGAAAAAAAAATTAATGTTTTTTATCCGTCACAGTAGTGTCCCGCCTTAGGCAAGAGTACGATGTCCGAGGCGCCAAGATTTGACGGTGAATTTAAGGTTATCGAGTCAAAATAAACAAAATATGAGGAGTGGTAAAAGTTGATATTTTGCTTATTTTGCGTTCAAATTAGAATTTTTCAATAGTTATAAAAAATGACGATCTTTTCGAATTTGAAAATGTCAAGGAACATCACGCAAGGTAACTTGCAAATTTATAGTTTCAACAGTGTTTCGGAAGCCAAAAATGTATTTTGAATACCACTACCATGTTATCCTCGCTTATAAGTGCTACGAGACAGAGAGTAAAGTGGTACTTTTAATCTCTGGGAGTCCGAATAGGGATTCAAAGTATACGGTTCATCCCTCTTCGGACTTGTAAGGCTCTAAGTTTATGTAAAATATATCGTTTAGTAATTTTATGTAGTAATTATATGGAACAATTCTTATTGTTATAAATAAACAGAATATGAATAAATAAAGCATTATAATCTCGGAATTTATGTTGAAAATGATATAAATATTATGTTTAGTGTTATTAATATGATACCACCGAACAAACCCAAACAAAGAAATACTTTTTGAAGCTCGCCTGGTCAATTTCCATTAGTCGCAAAAAAATTAAGGTATTGTACCATTAGCCAGCAACAATCGTTCAATTTTGGCGTATTTCCAATTTAAAAGCGCTCATAATTCCTTAAGGCGTCGTCTCACTACACAATTTTCAAAAAATCGACTTTTTTATTACATTTTTCGAAAGTATGCACATCCAAAAGTATCGTACTAAAATTTTATGAAGATCGGAGGAGTCTAACTGTATTTTTGTGTGACCTTTACTTTACTATCTGAGCATGTTTATCTGCTCGTTAAAAACTTTAAACGCGTTTTTCTCGAAACAATGTTTTTCGACGCCTTGTTGATAAAATTTTCGAAACTGCTGAACTGATCCTTATGAAATTTTAATCACATATTCTTTATAACTATAGCTATAGCGCATATCAAGGATTTTTTTAAATTTTGATATTTACTATTTATTTTGCCAAAAACGGTGAAAAAAACACGTTTTATTCGAAAAATGTTCGCCATTTTGTTATTTTTGCATATATCGAAAATCGTATGATATGCGCTATAGTCATTAATATACTAAATATAAGCCGTTTGATTTTTTTGCTTCGGATGATCCATCTCCGAGATTTCATCAACAGCGCAGACCTTCAATTTTTTTAGGACATTGTTTTAACTACTATTTTCGTCTATAAATAGTGACTTGAATAGATATTTTTTTTTGTATTTCAAAGATATATTTATTAAGCGTGGCAACTTTTATATCAATATCTATAATATAAACCTATCAAAAAAATTAATCAATTTAGCCTTTTTAGCGTCTAAAGTGAAAAGACGCCTTAAGGAAGCTGAAACGGCAAATTTTTTATTCTTAAAATTCTCATTATTTTGGTTCAAATATTAAGAATCGAATATTAACTTCAATATTTGACCTTAATATTTGGTTCAAATATTAAGGTCAAAACTTGGAGTCCCGGATATCGTACTATCCCCCCATGGCCTAATATACGCGAAAAATTACAAAAAAAATATTTTTTTAAGATTATTTTTGATTTCATTAGCCTGAACGGTTAGGAATATTTTAAGCTTTACAGAATTGAAAAATTCCAAAAATTCCGAAAATAAGGTAAGATTGCATTCATAATAGATACCGCGCGGCGCGCCCGACCGCCAACTTCAAAGCCGTTTTTCCACGATTCACTTTTTTTAACCGTATGAAAGTTCTAACTCCTGAACGAAGTTTCAGACCGCTTTGAAATTTTTACAACATATAAAAATATAAAAAATAAAATACCGACAGAAAATTGATTAAATTTTTTTTTTTAATTTCGAATTTTTATTATAATAATTTTTTAAAATAATATTGTTGGTTCACAAAGAAGATACATTCATTATGCAATTATAAATTCATTTTTTTTCAGACACCCAAATCAATGCCGAGAATTTTCATCATCAACGCGCGCAAAAAAAAACGTGTTGCCTTATTATGTTACATCTCCGCCATTTGTTAATATTTCTGATTTTTTCAAACTTATACTTAACCATGTGCATAAATGATCTGTACAAAAAATGTCAATGTATGCGTCATTTTTTTTTCAACCGCGTCTAGAAAAGTATCTTCGAAAATCGGCGAAATCGCGTATATAGGGCCTTAATTGAAATAAAAATCAGGAATTAAATTGATCAAGGGACGGATAAAAGAATACCAGATAACAGCCAATTATTCCCAGTCCTTCCATCCGTTAAATCCGTCGCAAAGTAAACATTTCAGATTATTGTTTCACAAAACGATAAATATTTCGCAGTAGTTCATTATCAGTCGTACGCGTTTCTGTAATTACCCGTTCGGCTTCAATCGTATGCCCGATGCCGATACCCCGATCGGCGCTATGTAACGGTACGTTTGGGAAATAAATACGATTGCATTGTGAAAATTGTCCGTGAATAGAAACGTGATTTCTTTAGCTCCGTCACATCGGAGAGTGGAATATTCCCAAAGCCCTAGGCATGACGTAGGGCAAATCACTGTTGGGAGTGAATTACCCGGAAGAAATAGGACGAAAGTCAACATCGTTATATACGAAAAACACACGTACGTGTGGCGGTGGCGTGGGTACGTCGGCAGCTCGATACACGCGACGGGCCGAGTGCGAGTGTGAAGCAACCCTTGAGGTAACACTGTATACCGCACACGATAAGTGGACCTGTGTTATAACTGTGCTACCGTGTTTTATGGTAGGAAACACTCTCGATGTATATACGCACTAAGGCAACTACACCTAATTGGAATGGCTAATTGCTTCGACTATATCAGGGAGCACACGGAGAGTCTCGAGTGTTCGACAAGCTTCGACAAACGAGATTCTATAAATAGTACAAATATTGCAACGGGAGGATGTTGCCGTCGTCCAATTGTCGTGTATGAATTTCGAGTTATTCGAATTAACGACGCTCGGACGATGAACGAGAATTCAACGAGATTGCTTTGTTATATTTGTACTTTTCCGAGCTCCTCGATAGCCAATTTGTCGAGGGATATCTAAAACCATCCTTGGCATACTTCGACTAATACATTTCTGGCAAACGCATTATTCATTTTGTGTCATCTTTGCATTTTTCGTTTTAGCGATTTTTCGCAAAATTCTGTAAAGGGAGATGGGAAAAATGACACTGAATATTGGCAGTGGAACATGGCAGTGGAGATTCATTATATTTTTTTAAGGGAAGGCACTGTGATGGGCTCAAAAAGGTCGTTTTGACGATTTTTTTGGTCTACTTGGTTAGTTATTTGGGATTTGGAAAAAAACGGTATGTTATTGAGCATACATTGAACTTACTTCGTGTACATTTTGATGGAACAAAATTTTTCAATTCACAACATTATCGAGCATCTTTATAAAAAATGTGGTCCAATGGCTGGATCGATAACTTGACAATGGTTGGTGTGCAAAATGAAAAAGCGTCATGATTTATGCAAATATAATTCTCATTGTACGTAGTCATTTTTTCGAGAAAAAATTTCATATAATGGTGGGTGTTAAAAAAAGTGTAATTTATGTGAAATTTTTACTTAAATTCGGGGGCTTAAAAATGTTTTACTTATATTCGGGGGCTTAAAGAATTTCAAACAGAACAAAAAGTTCACGTTTGACGTAAGGTAAATGTCCCAATTATTGAGCAGCTAAGGATCTGGGGGATTGAATTCGGTGAGAAAAAAATATAAAATCAAGAAAAAACCATCGCTTTCAGGTTCAAATGATACTTTGATATTTTTACTTTCGAAAAATCACCCTTTAAAGTATTTTTAAATGATTTCAAAAAAAAAAAAAAAGAATAACAATGTGAAACATGCAAATGTCCCAATTATTGAACACTGGAAGTGCCTATGTCCCTAATATTGAACAGGCATGTCCCAGTTATTAAACACTCTCGAGGATTCTTTTTTCGTTCTGAAAATATTATTTTGAGTACAATATTAAGAAATAAAAGCAAAATGAAACACTTAAATAATCTTTTGTTAATCATGTAAAAATACAAAAATATATATGTAGTCTCTTTTGACAGGTTTTTGGCTCATTCGCATTTGGTTCATTTTTCTTTTCGACTCGAATTTAATTTTATTTTTATTTTCAGCTTCCTCGTTTTTATGTTCTGTTTTTGTTTGATTTTGTCGCAGCTTGGCTCCCTGAAATATCGGAGAGCAAAAAATATTGAACAGTACATTCGTATTTTTAGGTTACATTTAGGTTATATTCTCTTTTTACTTTCCTTTTTATGTTTGTTGCACGAAAATACAAATAAACAATATATTTGACGATTTTAGAGTTATTATTAAAAGAATAAAGGTAAGTTTATTCAGGAACTTACATTTTTTGTTTGAATAAATCCCCACGATCTGTCACACGTTAACTGTCTCGATGTTTTGATGGGTTTAATGACGCCATCTTGGAGAATTCGAGTGTTCAATAATTGGGACACACTGCATTTTCTATGTCCCAATGATCGAACACTGTATTTTTTATCAAATAATTAAATAAAATATTTTTCCATAAAAATTGTTATTTGTAAGACATTTTCTGAGGAACCTGAAACGTCTCTACTTTTTGAGATGCGACAGTTTTTGAATTCGTTATGCCCTTACGCATAAAGCGGCGCGTCTTAGCAAAAACGATAAGCAGTTACCACGATGCGTCAAATCGGGTCACCGTTGCTGATTAAATAATTTTTGCTCTATTAATTAAAGCTTTTTTTGCACAAGTAAGATAACATTTCGATAGCTATAAGTTCCATATATGTAATGAAATTTTTATAAATAAGTAAATTTAAGCAAGTGAATGAGAAATAATATAAATACAAGAAAGTGTTCGATAATTGGGACCTGTTCAATAATTGGGACATTTACCTTACTCGTTTTTTCGAGAAAAAATGCATAAAATGGCGGGTGTTAAAAAGTGTAATTTCGGTAAAATTTTTACTTATATTCCGGGACTTAAGGGGAGATATAGGAGCCGGACGAAAGGTCATTTTTGTGAATTTTTTCAAGGAAAACTATTTGAAATTTCGGATTGGGGTTTTAATTATCTAAAAGTATATACATTCAAAAATATGTTTAATTTTCTTTATTTAAAAACATAAAAAATATACAAGGTATCCCATGATCCTTGGAGCGTCGTAAAAGAATCTGCGCATACGATACCCACTAGCGTTTCTTCAAAAATCATCTGAAAGAAAAAACCAAAAAAATTATTAAATTAGATACTATAACCTAGTACTTGTCATAGCTGATTTTGAAAATATCGATTTATGACAAAATGGCGGACGTTTGAACACAAATAGTGATTTTTGGGCCAAAAATTAGTTATTATTTTGCCTGTAAAACAAAAACTAAGTAACGGTAAAAAAATCCTATGACAAGTACTAGATAACGATGTATAGAATAACCACAAAAAACCTCAAGGCCATCGGTTCATTGGTTTTCGAGAAATGTTGGGTGCCGATTTGAAAAACGTGGTTTTGAGAAAAACGCGTTTGAAAATCTGGGAATGAATAAATCATGAAATTTGTCAACTTACATGGAATCATCGATACCAGGCCCATAGTGTAGGTCTTCTACGGTCGACGGAATGTTCATAGCTTTTAAATCCTCGACCTTGACCATCTAGGGGAAAAATTCTCCTTAAAAATTTCAAATAAGGACCTCTAGGTACCATGACTGGTATTGCAATTACGGAAATTTATGTTGTTTTTTTAATTGACAAATCGGACAATTATAGATACAGTTATGATTCCGGCCAGGTCGTAAAAAGTCGTTTCGAGAAAAACGAGATTATAAATTTTGGTATAAGTAAATCGTTGCAACCTGCTTTCACTAAATCGTCTATAACTTGCTCAATTATCAACATTTCAACTTGAACATTTTTTCACATTTTCTTGAATATATATACTTTAAGAAAACTCAACAAAAAAACTGATTATTTTTTACCCGTCACAATGGTGTCCCGCTTTAATATCAGAGTTGATACTGTACACTTTCAATTTCCATATGCAAAAACGTCCCCTCCGCCTTATTTAAAAAAAATATATTTTACTTTTTCTTTCGTGGATTCCCTTCTTCTCAAAACTTTTCGTATTTTCGCGCAATGGGAACAGCCAGTCTGCGCACATGCACGAGGACATCGGCATTCTGCGCTGCCCCTGTCGGATTAGCCTCGCGATACCTTTTTCCTTTCAAAGCTTCATCGTCTCGAATAAAGCCCTGTGGGTTTCCCTCCGAAAATCCCCAGACACGATGCGAGCGCGTGTATATGTATGTATATATGTATATATTTATACAGTCATACAGAAATGTCTTTTGCAAGATAATATATTACAGCTCGACGACAGCTTCCCGCGTCACTCGAGAAGCTGCGAGAAGCATCTCACGTGTCTGACGAGAAAGTACGACTTTTCCATCGTCCGAATTCGTTTCACGTGTTTTTTTTTTCATTCCGACAATTTGATTGGAGTAATGGGCAATTTAAATTGAAAAAACATTCAACTGGTCAGGCGTTTCCACGATTGTTATTTTCATGCAGAAAAATAATATACAATCGTTTCGATGTTCATTTTATTTTCTCTCGTTCGAACTTTGAAAAGTCTTTTTGCTCGTTCGAACAATAAAAAGTACTCGTTTAAAATTTAAAAATTATGCAATAGTCTGTGTAATTAGTCGAGAAAAATCGAAGTAGAAAAATGTCCTTTAACTTAATGTCCTACGTACTCTTTTTAATTGCACCACAATATGGCTTATTGATAAGCAAAAACGATTTTTGACACTAAGTTGACACGCTTATATTTCGACCACCTGCCATTAACAAACCTTCGGTCGGTTTCTATTTAAAAAAATCAGGGATACACTTTAAACATTTCTTAATATGTATGCATAATGAAAATTAAAAAAATATAAAATTAAATGGTTTCGAAAAATTATAGAAAATTTTAAATTTTTCGGAATGTGAGTATATTACTAAAAATTCAGTTTGTTTGGGTTATGCATACTCCAGCTGGATATGCCCAAGGTATCTGAGTATTGAGAATCGTCATTTTCAGGCATACACACCACTAGAAAATAAAAAATGAGTTTTTGTATATTAACGTTTCGTTGAACAAATCCAGGGACAATAATCCGTGCGTTGAATAACGTGGAGACTTTTCAAAAGCCGAAGTCTAAAAAAAGTTGAACTTTCAAATATCGATTGTTTCAAGATGATAAAAAATTCCGGCAATTTTCCTCTGCGCAAAATCAAGCTTCTAATTAATTAAAAAATAAAATGTTGCTCTTCAGAAGTGCGTTAAGATTGTAAGTTAATATTGGCGCAAACATAAATCGATTTGGACGCGGATGGCTCGAGCACAAGTAGAATTACTACGACGAGAGGCAGATAAAAGTCGTCGGCTTTGTCGCAAAATGCCGACAAAAAAATTAGGTACTCGTTTCATTATAACGCGAGGAAGAAGAGCACGCTTGACTGGCGAGCGGAGAAGACTGAGATCCGGATGTCGAAAAATTCAGGACGAAAGACACAGTGAGGGGACGTTGGAAGGAAAAAAAAACACATTGACATTTGAGAAAAGGGGGACAGTGTGTAGACGATCGTGGCCTGAAGCACGTAGGCAGTTTTCCGCAAGTGCCTGAATATTTTTTCTCCAAAGCTATTCTATTTCCGTAACTTTTTCCACTTTTTGTCATCAGTACAATGCCCAGTGTACATTGCATCAACGCGTCATATATTATGTTTCGTACATACTCGGTGCTTTTTTTTCCTGCCCTGTTCACTGCTATCACCCTCGTTATACACCTCGTGCTTTTCTACCCAATGCATACGTCCGAAGGTCTCCCCAGGCATGGATATTACGACACAAAAGCTCGTCGTGTGTTCTTTCCCAAGAGCCGCACGAATTATAAACGCGTATGAAGACGTTCCGGGAAAGGACGAAATAATCCGCGGCCTTTCACCCCGAAATGTGAATTAAATACGATTATTCTTTTCTTTTGAATTATTTCGCTTTGATCTGTTGATCTGGCATGGTGAACAAAACAATTGTTCCGATGCAAAAATCGTTTTTGTGTTGGAATATTTTTTTTCATGAACGATTTTTTATAAATGTAAGCCCTTCTTTCACGTCTGAGAGCAATAAAAAAATCGAGCGAGCTAAAAAAAAGGTGGCTGTGCTAAAAGTCGAGAATCGACGAGGGTTGCAACGAAAGTCTTCAACATCGAGGAGAGCATTTCGAAAAACAAGTGTTTCCAAAAATGTTACCTCTCACAAAGAAATTCAGTTTTTTTTGCATACGCTGCAAGCCCGATTTAAAAAAAATCCTTTATAGTTGTACGTAGCCATTTAAAAAAAAAAATAATTTAGCATTTTTCAAGCCCCCGAACATAAGTAAAAATTTCACCAAAATCACCCTTTTTTTAACAGCCGCCATTTTGTGAAAACATTTTTTTCTCGAAAAACGGTCATGTATAACGAGAACTACATTTATATAGATTATAAAACTTTTGAATTTGATTTTTCAGACCAACAATTGTTAAGCTGTCGATCCGGCCGATTTTTTATACAGAGGCTCGATTATATCTCAATAACGTTGTTGATTTTTAATTTTTCCAAATAAAAATTTACACGAAATAAGTTCAATGTATGATCAATAACATACCATTTTTTCCAAATCCCAAATAAATAATCTAGTCGACAACAAAAACCGGCAAAACCGAGCTTCTTTCGGCCCGTCACAGTGGTGCCCACCCTCAACGAAATGTGAATAAATTCAAGGATGCTCCCCGGAGTGTACACTACACGGCCGAGGATTTTCCAGAGTCAAAAGTTCAAAACTGTTAATAAAAACGTACAGTCAAATTTATGTTTAACATTTCGACTGGCGGGAGCCAGAATTAGGCGGTCCAAAAAAGCGTTTTTTCGGGATCTTTTTTAAAAGGGCAAAATACAAGTGAGCCCAGTAAACATTGAGGTATCTTTTCATGTATATTTGCAATGTATAAAAAAAAGTTTAACATGAAACAATAAATGACTGCAGATTTATCAGCCTATTCCATGTGCGTCTCGCCACTGCAATTCTCAATTGGCGGGAAAGATGCAGCTCGTAATTCTTACTGAACCAAATAAACCAATAAAACTTTCAATTGTCATATATTTTTCTTCTGGGTGAATTAAGAAAAAGCTAAAAAAATCGTGAAATTGTAACTTTTCTCAGGTTTGAAAAAAAGTGTTTAAAAAACACTTTCACGTGCTATAAAAATAATTTTAAAATACTTTTTCAACGACTCTTTCAATTCACTTTCTGAAGAAAATAAACTTTGCTTTGATTTAATGGGTCGTTTAGTTTTTTCGCTATCACGCTCGCCAATTTGGAAAAAGCGTGAGAACGAAAACTGGAGAAAACGCGCTTCAAAATTTCCAACCGGAGGAAATATCAATCGCTTCTCTGCTTTTGGCCTTGTATCTTCGAAAACAGTTACATTAAATATTTACTGAAACATTGTAAATATATTCTTGAATAGTGTATCCATCGATTTAAGCAATAAAAAAAAAAATCGGATTTCGTCGTTCCCATCTTCAAGCTGAGCAGTTCCCGAGCCCACAGCCATAGAAGAATAAACAGAAGCCGCACGTTTCGTCGGAGGAAAATTTCGGAGCCCGTAAAAATCGGTGCGACGTATCTCTCGATGGCATCTGGTTGGATGAAGTTCTCGTATGCGCGAAGGGTTGTCGGAGGGTGAGTGAAGTAATGTGAAATTCCTCGTATCTCCGGGATTTTGGCCCGGCTACCGAGGCATTTCGTGACAAAAAATCGTACAGTCGTATGTGCTGGCGAAAAATCCGCTTTCTCGACACGCGGGCGCACGAGGGCCGACTCTCCACCGCCAATTCGTATCGCTCTACCACCACCTCCGCCACCCCGTCGCTACAAATTTTCCCTTCGGGCCGAGGGGGATGCTGCGTCCGGGACCGTGTACTAGGAGCACCAGCAGCAGCAGCGAAGCAGCACCGTATCGATCTCGCACCCTACCGAACGACCGACCGACGGACAACCAAGCTCCCGCGCACACACCCGCGCGTACAAACTTACACACGTCAACAAATTCCTCTCACCTCGTGAACCACTACACTGACGTTATCACCGACCAACTTACACGAAAGCTCGTGCGCGCTGTTCGCCTCGGGAGGGACACACGATCTTTTTCTATCGCCTACTCTCTCTCTCTCTCTCTCTCTCTCTCTCTCTCTCTCTCTCTCTCTCT